>CM076580.1:1252648167-1253036077 GCA_034641835.2 Pinus albicaulis
AGTTGAAACTCCCAAGCGTAAATGTTTTTTCCAATGTTTTCAGCTTTAGTCGCTCAATTCGGTCCCATATCAAGCTACGTAGCGGGGAAGGAGTTTCGCCGTCACTTTAAGGTACTAATTCAGGTTTTTTCATGCTTCTCCCTTCTCTAATGGTTGCTTCATAGTTGAATCCACTTTTTTAGTTGCAGAAATACCTGTAACATGCCCTAATCGCATTCCACTACTTGTCATGTGATCCCCATTAAGAAACAAACTAGAGAGCTGTCATGGAGGCTTGTGAAGGAGTGTGAGTAGATTGAAATTACATAAGAAATAATATGAATACGAATATGAAGAGGATCATTAATGGAATCCACCTAAATCGAATGGTTATCTGGCTGCATCTCTGTCTCATCGTGTGGTTCACAAAGTGTACATCGGAGAGTAATGATGTGTCACTGGCTAGTATATATAGATGCATACAGTACATTGTGATGCTATGTAAGACCAATTGAAGAAAAATAAATTTTCCCCAATAGGAAACCACTTACATGACCATTTTGTGGATCTGTGTTTTTGTGAAACCACTTACATGACCATTTTTTGAATCTGTGTTCGGAGCCTTCATCTAAAGGAACTACCTAGACTACAAATAATACAACAATCTGAGCTACAATGTCCTACTCCAATGTTACATCAACCAATAATTATTTTGTATTGTTCATAAGGTCAAATGAGTGAATAATCTAGTGCATATAATTCCATTCAATAAATATTTCCTTCCAAAGTATTAGGACATTGTCGAAAATATCAAGTGAGATATGGAGGAGAATTTTGTAATTTGCAGCCCCAAGAAATGAACCCGATGCTACACAAAATTAATCATCCTTCTTAAACCATCTATAAGGAGAAAAAATAATATAGAGGATAAATAAAATCCCTGCCTTAGACCCCTAGAGGCCCGGAATAATTTTGAAATCACCTCACTACTCAATATGGAGAAATTAACAGAGGAGATGCACACCATAATCCAACCAACCACTTCCACAAATAGAACAATTTTGTGCAATACCAATATCAGGAAGCCCCACTCTAAAAAATCATATGCCTTGTGAAAATATAACTTCAACGTCAATGCATCCTTCTTCTTTACCTTAATAGAGTGTATACACTCCTAAGAAATTTCCATGACATCCTAGATTTATTGATTTTTATTAAAACTAAAATTTTTAGAGGATATATGTTTCAACATGTTATCCTTAATGAAAAAAGAAATAATATTCGAAATCATTTCATAAATGATATTCCATAATTAAATTAGCCTATAATCCGAATAATTTTTCCTTTGATACTTTAGTTGTTAGTGCAATAAAAGTGGTATTAAGTGCACCAAAAATATTATAATTGACCCTTCATTCTTTAGCAATATGAAGCATGTTTGTGCCCATGAGATCCATAAAATGTATAAATTATTTTATTGTCTAGCCATCGGCCTCAAACTTTTTTCCTTAAAAAATGATTTTAGGACAAATGCCAGTCCATCATAAGAAATTGACCTCCATATTTTTGCATTAACCTCCACATTGTACATAACTTAATATGAATGTATTAATCTTTGGTAACTGGATATTTGATATGCATTTAAATTTTTTTCCTGTAGGCGTTGGAAAATCATTTTGCAGCACCTACAGGGAAAAAAAATTATATGCATATAAAATATCGAGTTACCAGAATCCTATTAGGGGGAAAGTGATTTTTCTTCAATCGGTCTTACATAGCATCACAATGTACTCGATGCATGTATATATACTACCTCATTACATCATTAAATGGATTAACTCCATTATATCAAATTTATTTTGGGCTGGGAAAATCAATCTTAAAAGTTTCATCTTGTTAGGACTATGCTTGACAGAGAAGGGGTGAAAAATAGTATTTGGAATCTGTAGGATGTAGTGGACAGGAAAATATTTTTCGTTGAATGGTAACTGGAAAATACTATTTGGAGTCTGTAGGATATGCATATAATTTTTTTTTCCTATAGGTGCTGGAAAATAATTTTCTAGCGCCTACAGGAAATAAATTTCATGCTTCCATTAAAGTATTTTATGTGGGTTCTTTGATTTCATAGGATTGATCAGAGACAAGGATCAAATTTCAGTCCAAATTCTCAGATACAACTATGTCCAATGTTAATAAGGATAGATCTATTTTACCCAACCACACAACTAAAATGAATCAATTACTTTCGATATGGATCTCTGTGATATTTTTAGTTTATTTTTTTCAATCTATGTAATTATTTCCATTTTTAATTATCTTAAATGCTTTTTCTTTTTAATAAGAAATGAGTGGTCAATTTGTTTTTCTATTTTATGTGACACCTTATTTCACTTGGCTGGAGAGTGTACCTAGTTTCTCCTGGTACAACCATATTTCAATTTTCCATTTGCATTCCTGTCACACATATGAATACATTGTATGATGGTCTTCAAAGCCCCCAATGATTTTTGTGCTAGCTTTATCATAGTACCAAGTGTTTCAATTAAGGAAAACTTAGTGCACCCATCAAAGGAAAATCCTATATCCTATATGGGGATAATTACACATCCTATTCTTTTAAGAGTTTCCTGAATTAAATATACAATAGATCTATTTGGATCTTAAATTTGTCAAAATCAATGCATTATCTGGTAATAGAAATCTCAGTTGTGTGAGTACTTGTTACATTTATCATGGCACTAATTGATTCACTTGGTTTCACATGTGTTTTTTACTTTATGGTTTCATAACCCTCATTTGAGTTAGTTTGTTGCCATCATCTAATGGGTACTCATTTATGGGATATGTGCTGTGTGTGATGCTAGTTATTCTAGGTAAATGTTTAGAACTCATTTCAATCACTTTATGCTTTTTAGGCTTAATTTGGCACTATGGTGACACTAATTTTAAACAACTCTTCCATGAAAAAACAATTTAACTAAAAAGACAAAAGATATTTGATTTTATTTTATCACAAATCTAAAACTTTAAAGATAATGTACATGAACCTTAATGTATTCACTGTAATTTTTTTGTATAATTAACCGATCTTATAATAACCCCAATTTTTAAATTCTTCCAGCATTGTGAATATAAGTGCCATAATTTGATGGGATGGGACATTAACAGATTGATTGGAAGACTGCCAACCATCATGAACCAGATCCACAATGTATTATCACAAGACACCACAGTATAAGATCTATGGACATAAATTACAGACCATGAAGTAGATAGGTTAATTTTTGTTAAACATTGTTGAGATGGACTGTTCATGCAGCTCCAAGGCACACAGGTGTATCAACAAGATTTTATTGCTTTCCAATACTCTGCCTCATGGTTATATCACCTAGTGAGCTTTTTCTGTTCTAGTGGATTTGTTAGATCCTTGCCTCGTAGTTAGATCACCTAGTGAGCTTTTATTTTTTTAGTGGATTTGTTAGATCCTTGTCAAGAGGGTGATTTTAATAGTGGATTTTTTAGATCCTTATCAAAAAGGTGATTTTAATAGTGAATTGGTTCAATGAACTAAGCTAAGTGGCTAAATTATGAAAATTTACAAAAAATAGTTAGCCAATAGTTGATTGATAAAATTATGAATTCATTAACTAAAAATTCATTCTCAAATAGACAAAATTAGTGATTCACTTATTCACTAAAATTTATTTAATTTAAGAGTGCATGGAAAACAAACATATTCAATACAACATGGATGAGATATCAAAGAAATATTTTTTTAGTTGTCCCATCACCCTCCGATATCCTGATCTGAAATTCTAAGAGGTTGAGCTCTGAATATATGAGATGGACTATTAATGTAGCTCCAAGGCACACTGGTGGATCAATAGGATTTTATTGCTTGCAAACACTCTATCTTGTGGTTAGATCACCTAGTGAGCTTTTTTTGTTCGATTGGATTTGTTAGATCCTTGCCTCGTGGTTAGATCACCTAGTGAGCTTTTGTTGTTTTAGTGGATTTGTTAGATCCTTGTGAAGAGGGTGATTTTAATAGTGGATTTTTATTGTTAATAAACCTAGGTGGGAAACTGTAAAGATAGACTACAAGCCTAGATCCTGAAGTAAAGTTCTAAATTTTTAAGTGATGAAATTGGCCAAACCTATGAGGTTCGATGAGGTTTGCCCATTTTTTTTTTTTTTTTTTTTTTTAAATTAGTCAAATTTAAAACCTCAAAATGGAAGGTCAACGAAACCTACAACATAGTCAGAACCAAATTATCAGAGTATCCCCAACTTACTCTGAATCAAATGCAACTCTTCTTACCCAAATTTAGAAGTGGGTATTGCTTGATTTTCCCTCAACTAATTAGGTATTTTGACCAATTCAATTAATTGAGCCAGAGGCATAGGCATTTGATTTTTGGTTTAGTCTAGAAACTTGGTGGATTTCAATTGTCAAGCATTGGTCACAAGTTCAAATGACGAGATCGCAAATAGAATCATAAGAAATATGAATTTATAATAAAGCAACATAGGAAGCTGAAAAATGACCTGTAGCAGGCCAAATATCACAAGGCTAGAGTTGAGACCAAATCCTAGTGCTCCAGATATACGCGGACGATGTCACAGACTCTCATAGCTCAACCTCTTCTACTTTTAGATCAAGATATTAAAGGTCAGTTTTTGGCTTCATGTGTATTTTATTAGTTGCAACTTGCAAGGCTCTGTGTGCTAACATAAATATACTCTATTCTATGTTTGGATTCCTTAGTGTCATGTGAGTGTGACAATTGAGTCCTTGTTCATACCAATATTATGGTTATATTCTGCTCAAAGTTGTTACTTTCACATACCAGTGTGATGATTGGGTTTTTGATAGTGGATATGGAGATGAGTGTATGTTATACTTGTTGAGTTTCTCCCAACACTCTATTTAGGGCTTGTGTTAGGTAGTGAATTTATATGAATGCACAGGATTTAACCTAGGTGGGAGATATAACAAGCATTTTTCCCAACTACCCTAGATAACCCCAGTTGACCACAACCTCTCAATAGATTATGAATAGAGAATGGTGGTAGATTATTTATGTAGATTTTCTGCCACCCTATTTCAATGTGTACTCTTCTCTTTCATTTCCCAAAAGATCAATTTTTCAGTGATATGTAGTTATTTATGATACACGAAGTGGTTGCATGAAGCTTTGGGTATAAAATCATCCACACATATCTTATTCACCCTTTACTTGCATATTTCGGAGGGATCAACTTTAAAGTATAATTTTATCCCATTTCCTATAATAATCACATTAATATAAGAAATACCTGCATGTATGTATTCTATCTAACTACAACAGAAGATCTCTCCAGCTCGTAACTAAATTCCATCCGGTTTCTGAAGGTTGATGTCAAATATTTTCCAGTCATGTGGTCGAATTAGGCATTTTTGATGACATACATCAAACTCTTAGGTGTTCTTGCCAAATATTATAGTGTCAAAACTATTAAAAACTGTATTAGGGTTCCCAACAGAATGTAGTTTCATCAATGGTCTCTCAATTATGGCTCTGAAGTATACATCCAACAAATACCGATGCATGTAATTCATAGAAACAAGAAATAATTGGCCCATGCATTTAATTCACAGAAACAATAAATAATTTACCCATGCATGTAATTAACATAAACAAGAAATAATTGAAGTTAGTGGCAGTAGCACTTTTGTGGAAATGAGCAATCTAAGTGGCAAGGGCATGAAATTTGATCCATTATGAAAAACATGAACCAAGAGCATATAAGACAAACATACACAAGGTTCCAATATATTAGATTGTTTTAGGAAGTTGGTATACCAAAACATAACATTAGAAGAACCATAACATTAACATTAATAAAGGTTATAAAACTCCAATCTTCACATCTTTCAGATTTCAACAAGATGTGCTACTTCTACAAGGGTTTTGAGGGGGTTGATGTTGGCCACTTCCCTCCTCACTCTTTTACCCTTTTTTTGAATTTTTTGAGATTTTTTTTCAGTTTCTGTTGGAAGCCCATGCTCATCTCTAGAAGACCCTTCTTCTTGCTCATCAATAATAAAAACTGGATCCTTCAGTTTGGGATTTAACTTAGCTTTAAACCCCAGCCTCAGTTTGTTTGTAGGCCTTGTTCGTGGCCTCTTAGAGTGTTCTATTGCATGGTGAATTTCTCCAATTTTTTCATATTTTTTGTTGTCTTGGACTTCTGTTTGCTTCCCTCTATGCCTCTTGGTATTTAGCCTAGGGATTTTCCTCCTGTTAGGGTCGTTAGCAGCTTTTTCAACATCTTGATGACTGCTCTCGGCCTTTGTAGGTAAAGCCATTTCCTTCTTATGTTTTCTAGGAAGTGGTTGTCTCATTACGCTCCTCCTTGACAATTTTTCTTGCTTCTTTAATGCATGTAGGTACAAGATTTGAATGAGGCCATGATGGTAGAGATCATAGGGATATAAAATATTCCTTTTTATTGCATAGGAAACCATTTTTATTAAGCTCTGATGCAAGAAATAAGGGAGATTCATCTTATTGAACCCAACCATGTGTACCATAAATATCATGTGATACAGAAAGACCTTAGAGAAACAACCATCACATGTGAAATAAATTTTAATTTGTCGCATTGGTTTATCCTACTCTGGTTTTAAAATTCTAGAGTGGACCCTAATGCTCCAGCAAGGGTCATGAGAATTGTATTTTAGGAAAAAATTGAGGTTTACCCCCTATATTGGCTTCCTTTTGAACCACCTTTCTCCCTCATTTGGTGTGTTAGTTGCTTCTGCAATGCTTTTCTCTGTTACAGGAAACAATAGCCCTTCAACCTCAGCATTGTTACCATCAAAAGTATCAATGAAATCAGAAGAGAGTTTCATTTTATGCCCTTTGAAAAACTTAATGATGGGCAACTAGCCCGCTTCGCTGAAAAATGGAAATTCACTAACACCATAAATCTCGAATGCACAAGCTCCATCCGAATCATAATGATATAGGTGCCCACTCTTTCCCATCTATCACAAAAACATGAGGAGTTATCAGAAATATAGTTTAACTAATGCAACAATACAATGATAATGTGCATGAACTCTACCCGATGATGTTACATTCCAAACAAACAAACTAAAACAAATAAGCACCTAATAATATTGATTTCTGCGAAGTTTTTCTAAGCCACTATATTCAATAATGTAAATAAATAAAAGAAAATAGTGAAGCAGAGGCTGAGTTGATTTGATATAAGGGGATTAACAATCTTTAGGAATACTTTATGTCACATTCATAAATGAAAATCATATATGTTCTTGCAAGAATAAAATGCAAATTGATAAAAATACTCTAGTTAAACTAAAATACATTACACTCATATAGGTCTGGAACTGCTGAATGGTAAAAAATAACAAACTTACTGTCACATGCATGAGAAATAAGATTTAGTGACTAGTTATCTTATGAAGATTTCATGACTTCACAAAGAACTTGTTGCTATTGGGTGATGGTGGAGAATGAGGAGTTGGTGCCCATTGCTTTAAATAGTTTCTCTCCATCTTGGGATCTATTTGTTTGGAAATCAATTATTGTGAGAAACTTTACATCTTTTAGAAACTTTGGGATTATTTCATCCAAGAGGAGACTACATTGGAGATTGTTTTAGCAAGTGTCGAGGAGAGTTAGAATTCAGCCCTCATTAGAAAGATGAGGAGAAGAGTTAAGGACTTTGGAGGGGTTAGAACTTAGAAGGACAAGGTGGATGAGTTGGGTTCTTTGGGCTAGGGGAAGAAAGACTTGACTCATGTAAAGTGTCAGAATATCACCCAATTGTATCTCAGTTTCTTCGAGGGAAGAAACCCAAGAAACAACACAGTTTTCAAGGAGTGCAACGACCAATTGGTATTGGGTGATTTAATATCCAAACTTGAGACCATTGTCCTAGTGGTATCGTGCCTTTCCACCAATACTATCTCTAGCGTATGTTGGCATGTGGACAGTGGAGCATCTAAACACATCACGTTGAATAATTATCAATTCAACAAAGTTCCAAAACATAAAGATATCATGATGGTGAAATTAGGCAATGATACCACTTGTCCAGTTATTAGATTGGGTTGTATCTCCTTCTGCATGCTTTTAGGTGAAACTCTTGAGTTAGATGATGTATTTTATGTTCTTGGTTCAATGAAGAGTCTTCTTTTAGTTTCTTGCATGATAGATCTATAGTGTATTACTGAGTTTGATGGTTTGTAGGTGATCACTAGAAGGAACTTGGTTGAGTTCTGGCTTAGAGGAGTTGAAATGGTAACCTTTACTAGTTACTTGTTGATCTAGTAGAGGAGGTACGGCAGGATGAGATGATGGAGGAGTGCCCTTATAGCTTTGTGAAGACAATTTCAAAACTTACCCTGGACTTTATGATTTATTCATTTTTGCAACCAATTAAAGTATTGAAGAATACTTGGATAGGTTTCTTGTCAAGGATTCTCTTATAAAGAGGGAGTTGACTCTTGCTCCAATTACCAAGTGATTCTCTTAAAGAGAGGGAGTTGATCTTGTGAAAGTTTTTGCTTCAGTTGCTGAAGGTTCTGAGGTGAATGGGCAAGTTACCTATGGATTCAAATTGGAGATGGCCCTGCATGGTCCAATGCATGCACTAGGAGTTTGGAATTTTAGGATTGATAAGTTTCTATTCAAGTTGGGCTTCCCCAAGTTTAGTGAAGATTTTAATTCTTTATTTGATAAATCTGATCCATTTATCTTGGCCTTGTATTTATCATGGAAATAAGTCTTGAACAACTCATGTTGTAGTGTAAGATTATTTTGACTAGTGAAGTTGACATGAAGGAAGTTCGAGTTTGGTTGGTTAGTGAAACATTTTTCTCTGTATAGGGGTTTATACATTGAAGATGATGATGATGATGCAGCTAGTGGAGGGAAGGTTCAAGATGTGCTGATAGTATCTTGTCTTGGTGGAGAACCCTATCCTAGCAAAGAGGGAGTGTTAAGAGTTATACCAATGTTTCTCTAAAAGTGTTCATCATTCAACAATATAACAACACACTGCAGTTTCCTCTAAGAAAAGAAGCATACCCAACAGCAACCTTGGTCTGTGTGCAAGTAGGCTGAAGGCACAATCAAGACTTGAGAAACATTAGCATGGTGTAGTAGTGATGGTGTTCACCTGTTGTCATTGTTAAACTCTTAGTTAAACTGAGAGGGGGGGTGAATCAGTTTAACACATTCATGGACTTTTAAAAATTTTCTTTTAAAACTTATTTTACTTTATTAACACCTTCATTTCGTGATCAACATAATGTGTGAGCAATCTTTATTTATGAGCAGCAATTAATAAGCAGATTAGATAATGTACCAGCAGTCTTAATATGTTAGCAGCAAGTATTAGCAGAATAGATATATCATATCAACACATAGACATCATGCACATAGACACCAGATATACGTGGAAACCCATAAAGGGAGAAAACCAGATCTTATTATTGTTGTGATGAAAAGGCAAGCTCCAACTCCCTCTCACCACTGATTTTCTGCAGGCACCAACCTACAGGAGGCTCCAACCTCAATTCTGCAAGCTACAACTTGCAAGGAAGCTCCAATTCCCATCTATTTTCTGCAGGCACCAACCTACAGGAGGCTCCTACCTCAGTCAGCTACAACTGACATTTTATCAAGCTACAACTTGATGTGGAAGCACCAACTCCCATCTATTTTCTGCAGGCACCAACCTACAGGAGGCTCCTACCTTAGTCAGCTAAAACTAACATCTATCAAGCTACAACTTGATAGGGAAGCTCCAACTTCCTTACTCTTTCAAAAGAAAAACACTTGCTGATTTACCTTGGATATCAACTCTGTTCTATACCTTCTTCTCTGCTGTTAATAAACTCTTATATCAGACCTGCATCATCTCTGCTTAGCCCCTTCTTCTTATTTGCTCAGCTCCTCCTTATTCACATTCTTCTTGCAGCTTGCTTATTCTCTTCAACTCTCTTTAATTCTGCTGCATACTCTCTTCTTCTCTCACTCCTTTTTTGTCAACCCTATCCCCTTGGATATTACCCTGTTTTATACAAAAACAGCTTCATGGCTATTTGTATTCCACTGGGAATTTGAAATGGACGGCCATGTCTCTTTGCCTTCTGCCTTCTCATCTCTTTTCAGCTCACTCAGAAAAATGTAACTGTAGGTGCTTATTTTAATATGACAGTGGGATATTTGCTCTCTTATGGAGACTTGCCAATGCATCACAACAATATAAATTTAAATAAAACATTTACATTCAAATTTAAATGAGAACTCCAGCTCATTCGTTTTGTCTCTTGGCTTGCTGGATTTTGTCCTTTTCTACTGCTGTCGAGTGGCTGTTCTATATCTTGGTTCATCTCTGTATTTATTTATCTGTTCACTGGAATTGTGTGCATTACCATTTGTGTTCTCGGGCGACCTGTCAACATTCTCTGTTCATACATGAGTTTAAGCATAATTGTTTGAAGTTCACATTATAATTTCAATTCAATTTTTCTTTTGTTCCATATTTCTACTGCTGTCTCTAGTTCTTTTGTTCCCGCATGCTCTTGTAATAAACCCAATCTTCAGGCTTTTGTAATAAACCCAATATTATTACATATATGTTTCAATTTTCTTTATGCGTATTGTAACATATCAATGTATATAAAACAGTCTTGAACTATATCCAAACCTTTGGATATATTAACCATTCCTTTCAGATTCCACGGGGTTGATGACTAACTCTTGAACCGATATACGAGGCCTCCGGAATTACAGACTCATGTGCCTTATCATATATATATATATATATATATATATATATATATATACCAATCATATCACAGCGCTCGTATTATAAATTGAACCATTCCTTAATTCCGCGGGGGTAGCAAACTCGGGCAGATAAGGGAAGGAGACCCCCTCGGAATGCATTACACATATCTCCAACTTATATATTATCACAACGTTAACAGAGTTCCGCGGGGGTAGCAGACTCGGGCCGATAGTGGAGGGGCCCCCCTCGGAATAAATGACGTCATCCTTAGCTGGGCCCATGCTTTACATACTCCATTATATATATATATATCTATGCATTAACAGAACTCAATAGTATATATATATATATTTCCGCCCCGGGCCCACCATACAATTAAACGAATGCATACACCGTTAGATGTCGGCCCACCAGATCGACGGTTTATATGCATTCCGCTAAGCGTCTTGGTACGATTTATAACGTGCGAAGGCGCAGTTTAACCAGGGTCTTTCAATACTGCCTATGCCACGTGTTGTTTGATCAATGGAATCGCTGCTCATCCCAGCAATACTGCCTGCGTACCAAAAGCGGTGCGGAATGGGGAAATCTTATTTTGTAAAACCGCTGTGAGTTTAGTTTCCGGTCAGGTTTCCGTCTCCCCGCTCATGGTTCCAGTTTCCTCTAGGTTTCTGCGCTCGGGTTCCGTCCTCCATGATTCAATTATACATATATATATAACATTTCATCGTATTTCAATGATATATATATATATATATATATATATTCACCTCCAATGCGAAGTTTCGCTATCTGCAATTTCAGTTATATATATATATATATATATATATTTCAACTCTGGTTCAACTATATGTATATATATAAAACAATCAAAATATTCTCATGTGTAACACTTGGTTCTGTCTCCTTTATATTCTCTGCAATAACAGCTTCTGTCACTCTGCCTCTGCCTCTGCCTCTGCGGCTGTTACTGTGATAACGGCACTGCCAGATAGGTGCCTCTGTTATATTCATTTCCTCTGCCAGATAGGTGCCTCTGTTATATTCGTTTCCTCTGCCTTTACTTGCTTCTTTGTTGCCTCTATTATATTTGCTGCTTCAACGCTGCCTCCTTTGCTATCAATGTTGCTGTTCCTGTCGCTCTGCCTCTGTATTCGACTGTTACACTTTTAGCCTGTCTCCTTTATATTTGCTTCCACTGCCTCTGCCTGTCTCCTTTGCTGTCTCCTTTTCCTATCTCTGCTATCTTTTTGTTTCTATCTCTTCTTCTTGTCTAATGCTGCTCCTTACTTCTTCAAATGGTCCTGTCTCTGCTTCTCTTTGCTGCCCTGCTTCTTCTTTTTGCTGCTTCTGCTACTCGACTTCTACCTCTTCCTTTGTCTGCTGCCTCAGTTCCTTATCTATCTTGCTTGTTTTTCTGCATTGCTACCTCTTCTTATGCTTTCTCTTCTCCTTGGCTGATGTTTCAAGTGCTCCTCCTTTGTCATCTCCTTTGCCTTATTGTTGGTTCAGGTGCTACTCCTTTGTGCTCCTTTGCCATCAATGACAACATTTCCAACAGTCTCCCCCTTTGGCATTGATGGCAACACCTCCACCAATAATCCTATGCTTCTTCTTCTTTCCTTTTAGAAGCCCCTTTTTGTTTTTCCTCCCCCTTTGACATCAATGGCAAAGGGTTGCTCATTTCCTAGTTTTCTTTCTGCATTTCCTCTCTCTAAATTATGTTTAGGCCCTCTTCTGCTGACTTTGTAACATGCTGCTCCAAACTGATGTACATGACTTGTTGAGAGAACACTTTTGAGATTATTTGAACTTGTATATACACATTAAGTCGATATCATTTCAAAGCATAGACTTCTTGCACTTGTATAGAGAGTAGGTGATGACAACCATATATAATCAGACTTGTATAATGCGAACTGAATTATTGGATCAAGACTTAAGGATTGTGAATGCTCCATGTGACATATAAATCTTGCTTCAACTATATTATAATCTTCATTTGAAATCCATATCTGTTGAGGAAATTGTAGTTGGAGTATGTCTTCTTCTGCAATACTCATCTGCAGTACAGTATTTGTTCATTTGTCATGAAGCTAATATGTCTTTTATAGCTGCGGTTCACTTTCCTTGCCTGTTGGTGATGATTTGAGCTAGGATGCTGATAATAATCTTGCATTAAATAGCTGCAGATCCTTGTTACTGATATGAATCAACCAAAATTTGATCTAAGAAATCAAATCCCTTTACTGCTTCCATAATGTACTTTCACAACAAAACCTTGAGGCTAGATACATTCAATTTATTGTTTAGACTTACTTATCAACCAAGCACTTTTCTTTATGACATAAGGGGTTATGTATGTCAGTGATCAATCTCTTTTCAATGGTGAGATGTTGGCAAATCCTTTCTGCTGAAGTATGTTTGTGATAAATCAATAACAGATTTTTGAGCTTCAGCTGTCACAACTCATCCTTCATACTTTCGATATTTTAATTGTTCCATCATGATGATCTTTCACACGAATATATTCAGGTTGTTTACTTGATATTTTAGTCAATAGGCTCCACCCAGTTTGTGAACAATCTTCAAAAAGAGGTCTTGAAGATATATGTACTAACTTCAGGAGGGCATGCAATTATATATATAGAGACAGATGCTGCTTCAATGCATAATATATTTCTTCAAATGTAAACCTAACACTGATCCTTTAGCACTGCTACTGACCTTTTCATGCTGAATGCAGACAATACTGGGAATACTACTTTGATGCACTTTTGCCATAATCCTTTGATCCTGAGGACCTGTACCATACTGCTGCTCTACTGATAATGCTTGGTAATATGTTGATAAGCATGCTGCTTGTACTTAATCATCAATAGATATTATTTTGATAAACCATGCTGAGATTTCACTTTTAGCTTGCACATTTATCCTTAAATAAGACATCCTTCATAAATTCTACTATAGAGCTTTCAACTGTTCACACCAACAGTTATCAATATCCTGAAATTTATCGTGACATATTTAACCATTTGCTTATTCTGCCATTCTATTCAAAGGAATGCCACTGCATTTTGTTTTCTAGGACTGCTCCAGAATCATTGTTGCTTTTCATACAATTCAACTGTTTTAACATAATGAACTTCAGGAAGACATCTTCAATTTATTTTCTTGGAATCTTCATGGGCATATCACTCAGAGGTTTTTTTTCACTCACTTAACTGCATTTCTTCAAGGGGACTTTTCATAGATGAAAGATGTAATGATATAATGATGATAAGATCTTCTCTTATTCCTCCTTCTTAAAGTGGTTCACTTGTTCATTCTGGCTGTATGATTCACACAGTGATCATCACTTATGTGCTGGTGTCTTCTTAGCTTACATGTTCATGGCTGATGTTCTCTCTACCACCAAGGCTTCTTGTTGTCTTCTCTTCTTCCATCAATCTGTTAGCTATTTAATATTTCAGATGATCTTCTTTCTCTTTAGTTCTTTGTTAGAGAAATTGTCCTGTGCATTCCTGATCTTATAGCTATCCTCATTTCAAGGAGCTCTTCTTAGACTAATTTCATGGGGACTTTTTATGAACTGCTCTCCCCCTAGGATGTTGCTTCATATTTGTCACTGATTAGATATTTTATTTTCTTCCTAGAGAAGCTCCCCCTGAGACTATGATGTTTTACATTATGTTATTGAGATGATAGGCTCCCCCTTTCTCTTTTCTTTCCATACTTTATTGGGGTTCTTCATAATGTCTGCACTCCTTTCCGATTCATAGTTTTGTTTGATTGGATTGGATTTCATCGTCTATCTGGAGTTCTTTAATATATGGGGCAGTTTACAGTCCTTTTCTTTGTGGCCAAGCTTGAGGCATATATAACATCTTATTTTATCAAAGTATATTTGAGCCGATGCATAATATTTCATTCCCCTTTTTGAACATAATTTACAATCAACATATTTATGTCCAAATTCATTGCATGCATAACAGTAGCCATGGAAATGATTTGTGTACCTGGCGGAAGATTGTCCTTGCCATTTGCTTGCTTGAGGTAGTCTTCTCATTTGCTGCATCTTTTCTTGGTAATCATTGATTCTCTTTGTCTTGCAATGTGCTGCATCATGTCCTGGTTTGTGGCAGGAGAAACAAGTGATATTTTTCATAGGAGGAAAGAACCTCCTTTGACATCTTCCAAATTTATTCAATTCATCTTCAGGAGCATATGAGCCTTTAGCAACTGATTGTTTCATCTTCTCATTCTTATTTGTTTCTTCGCAACTCACGTTCCCGCTGGTTTCTGCTTCTGGAGGAATTTGCTAGGCTGCTTCATTGTTCTTTACAGCTTTTACAAGAATGATTTTCTTGTTATCTTCATCCTTGGACTTATTGGTTTCACCTTCATATCCTATCCCAGCCTTTATGAGAGGTGACCTTTGAGCCTTTAGAATCTGGTCTAACTGTCTAGAGCCTTTCAATAGAGGTGTATTCATTAATAGTTCTCTTTGGGCTTTTTCTAAGTTCTTTCTTAGGCTCACTACTTCTTCTTCCAATTTTTCACATTCAAGACTTTTCTCTCTCATTTTTTGTAGCAGAGTGTCTTCTACTTTCTTTGCCTCCTCAAGCTGTGTCTTTAGACCAATAATTTCTTTCCTATCTTCATATTCTCTCTCATCACATATTTGCACTACTGTCTTAAGGTCTTTGTTTTCCTTCTTCAATATTTCTATTTCAGTCAAAGCAGTGTCAAGTTTGGCTTTTTCTTCAACTATAATTTCTTCATGGTTCTTATCTCCATTCACACTGGTAGGTACCTCATTTGATTGACTATTTTCCTGTTGACATGAATTTTTCTTCTTCTTGATTCTCTTCTCCTTCTTGACAATGCAATCCTCGGTGTCTACTCCATGGATGAAATGCAATATGTCCCAGATTTCTTTTGCAGATTCTAGATCCATTATTAACTCAAGGTCCTTGTTATGAAGACTGTCATATATCACACATTTTGCCTTGGCATTCCTTTGTTGTTCTTTCACCGTGGGGGAGTCTGTGCAATAACCATCACATACAAGCTTCCATACTTCAGGTTCATAAGCCAATAATCCTGTTTTAACCTTATCTCTCCATTCAGGAAAGTTTGTTGTATTTAACACAGATACATTTTGATAGTCCATGACTTAACCAGATCTCCTTCAAGCTATTAAGCTTACACCAAAGGAACCAGCTCTGATACCAATTGTTAAACTCTTAGCTAAACTGAGAGGGGGGGTGAATTAATTTAACACATTCATGGACTTTTAAAACTTTTCTTTTAAAACTAATTTTACTTTATTAACACCTTCATTTCATGATCAACATAATGTGTGAGCAATCTTTATTTATGAGCAACAATTAATAAGCAGATTAGATAATGTACCAGCAGTCTTAATATGTTAGCAACAAGTATTAGCAGAATAGATATATCATATCAACACACAAAGACATCATGCACATAGACACCAGATATACGTGGAAACCCATAAAGGAGAAAACCACATCTTATTAATATTGTTGTGATGCAAAGGCAAGCTCCAAATCCCTCTCATCAATCGATTTTCTATAGGCACCAACCTACAGGAGGCTCCACCTCAATTCGCAAGCTACAAACTTGCAAGTGAAGCTCCACTCCCATCTATTTTACCAACCCACAGTGAGGCTCCCACCCGCTTAGCTACAAATCGATATTTTATCAAGCTACAACTTGATGTGGAAGCACCAACTCCCATCTATTTTCTCAGAAAATTAAACTCATGGAGGCTCTACCTCGCCACTAATCCACATCTATCAAGCTACAACTTGATAGGGAAGCTCCAACTTCCTTACTCTTTCAAAAGAAAAACACTTGCTGATTTACCTTGGATATCAGCTCTGTTCTGTACCTTCTTCTCTGCTGTTAATCAACTCTTATATCAGACCTGCATCATCTCTGCTCAGCCCCTTCTTCTTCTTTGCTCAGCTCCTCCTTATTCACATTCTTCTTGCAGCTTGCTTATTCTCTTCAACTCTCTTTAATTCTACTGCATACTCTCTTCTTCTCTCACTCCTTTTTCGTCAACCCTATCCCCTTGGATATTACCCTGTTTTATACAAAAACAGCTTCATGGCTATTTGTATTCCACTGGGAATTTGAAATGGACGGCCATGTGTCTTTGCCTTCTGCCTTCTCATCTCTTTTCAGCTCACTCAGAAAAATGTAACTTTAGGTGCTTATTTTCATATGACAGTGGGATATTTTCTCTCTTCTGGAGACTTGCCAATGCATCACAACAATATAAATTTAAATAAAACATTTACATTCAAATTTAAATGAGAACTCTAGCTCATTCGTTTTGTCTCTTGGCTTGTTGGATTTTGTCCTTTTCTACTGCTGTCGAGTGGCTGTTATATATCTTGGTTCATCTCTGTATTTATTTATCTGTTCACTGGACTTGTGTGCATTACCATTTCTGTTCTCGGGCGACCTGTCAACATTCTCTGTTCATACATGAGTTTAAGCATAATTGTTTGAAGTTCACATTATAATTTCAGTTCAATTTTTCTTTTGTTCCATATTTCTGCTGCTGTCTCTAGTTCTTTTATTCCCACATGCTCTTGTAATAAACCCAATCTTCAGGCTTTTGTAATAAACCCAATATTATTACATATATGTTTCGATTTTCTTTATGCTTACTGTAACATATCAATGTATATAAAACAATCTTGAACTATATCCAAACCTTTGGATATATTAACCATTCCTTTCAGATTCCACGGGGTTGATGACCAACTCTTGAATCGATATACGACGCCTCCGGAATTACAGACTCATGCGCATTATCATATATATATATATACCAATCATATCACAGCGCTCGTATTATAAATTGAACCATTCCTTAATTCCACGGGGGTAGCAGACTCGGGCAGATAAGGGAAGGAGACCCCCTCGGAATGCATTACACATATATCGAACTTATATATTATCACAGCGTTAACAGAGTTCCGCGGGGGTAGCAGACTCGGGCCGATAGCGGAGGGGGACCCCCTCGGAATAAATGACGTCATCCTCAGCTGGGCCCATGCTTTACATACTCCATTATATATATATCTATGCGTTAACAGAACTCTGTAGTTTATATATATATTTCTGCCCCGGGCCCACCATACAATTAAACGAATGCATACACCGTTAGATGTCGGCCCACCAGATCGACGGTTTATATGCATTCCGCTAAGCGTCTTGGTACGATTTATAACGTGCGAAGGCGCAGTTTAACCGGGGTCTTTCAATACCGCCTATGCCACGTGCTGTTTGATCAATGGAATCGCTGCTCGTCCCAGCAATACCGCCTGCGTACCAAAAGCGGTGCGGAATGGGGAAATCTTATTTTGTAAAACCACTGTGAGTTTAGTTTTTGGTCAGGTTTCCGTCTCCCCGCTCATGGTTCTAGTTTCCTCCAGGTTTCTGCGCTCGGGTTCCGTCCTCCATGATTCAATTATACATATATATATAACATTTCATCGTATTTCAATGATATATATATATATATATATATATATATATATTCGCCTCCGATGCGAAGTTTCGCTATCTGCAATTTCAGTTATATATATATATATATATATATATATATATATATATATATATATATATATATATATATATATATATATATATATATATTTCAACTCGTTCGACTATATGTATATATATAAAACACCAAAAATATTCTCATGTGTAACGCTGTCTGTGTCTCCTTTATATTCTCCGCAATAAAATACTCGTTTACTCGCTCATACTGTTATCGTGAGTAACGACACCGCGTATAGGTGTCATATATTTGTTTCCTCTGCCAGATAGGTGCCTCTGTTATATTCGTTTCCTCTACCTTTACTTGCTTCTTTGCTGCCTCTATTATATTTGTTGCTTCAACGCTGCCTCCTTTGCCATCAATGTTGCTGCTCCTGTCGCTCTGCCTCTGTATTCGACTGTTACACTTTTAGCCTGTCTCCTTTATATTTTCTTCCACTGCCTCTGCCTGTCTCCTTTGCTATCTCCTTTGCCTGTCTCTACTATATTTTTGTTTCTATCTCTTCTTCTTGTCTAATGTTGCTCCTTACTTCTCCAAATGGTCCTGTCTCTGTTTCTCTTTGCTGCCCTGCTTCTTCTTTTTGCTTCTTCTTCTACTCGACTTCTGCCTCTGCCTTTGTCTGCGACCTCAGTTCCTTATCTATCTTGCTTCTTTTGCTGCATTGCTACCTCTTCTTATGCTTTCTCTGCTCCTTGGCTGATGTTTCAAGTGCTCCTCCTTTTTCATCTCCTTTGCCTTATTGTTGGTTCAGGTGCTGCTCCTTTGTGCTCCTTTGCCATCAATGACAAAATTTCCAATAGTCATGAAGGTGTTTATCTCTTCAATTAAAGTTTCAAATTAACAGATCTATACAACTCAAAGACTTTTAGAAGATCTAGATCCAGGATCCATAAACAGATTGTAGTTTCTTTGTGAGGGTGAAACAATATTAAAAGAGGCACATCAATTATAGGGATGTTATGGTTGATATATACATTCATGCTTGCCTTAAGTTGAGACTATTTTCTTGACATAGATAGAGCCATGTTTATCATGCTTTTCTAGTTTAGGATAGATGGTGGCTTCTATAAAAGTATAATTTCTTTTATCAGTTCTGTTCCAGGCATAGATTTATCCTTTTAGGAAAAGTGCATAGTAGAGACAGTTTCAATAATTAAAGCACAATGCACTTTCCTAAGAGGCACTTTATTCTAGGCAGATTCTCTCATGCAAGTTAGGCAGGTTTAGGGCTAGGGTTATGTAGCCTAAGTTAGGTGTTGTGCATGGGATTGCTTTATTTTGTAAATCCATTCCTCTATGAAAAAAAGGAAAGGTGGAGGTTGTCAGTCATTTTGTGAGTGTTTGTGCTTAGGACTTAGGAGTTGAGCTAATTGCATTGTATTTCTAAGTCTTTAATTAATAAAACAGTGATGCAGTATTGAAATTTAAAACCTGTGTGTACTTGTTTATACTTTTTATAGAGGGATGTGTTATAGTTTAACATACTCAGACTCTGTAGTTTTGGTTGAAGTTTAGCATTTCTGTTTCATAGCTTTTAGGTTTATTTTTCTGCGATGAACTAATTGCATTGTGTTTCCTAATTTTTTAATTAATAAAACAATGATGCAGTATTGACAGTTCAAACATTAGAAATGTGTACTGGTTGTTTGTACTTATTCTAGAGTGGCGTGTTTGTACTTTAGTGATCCCAGTATCCTCAGTTTTAATTGAATTTTAGTATTTCTATTTCCTAGCTATTAGGTTAATTTTCCTGAGTGCAGAATCTGCATATCATGATCTAAAAATTTAATGCGAAGATGTGCGTCCTTATGGATAAATTTTATAGTTTCCATTAAAAGATTGTCTATATACATTCACATGGTTTGTTTGCATCCTCCATGGTTCTATGCATGGAAATACATATTCTTGTTTGGACATCATAATTAATGAGGTCCATGGGTGCATATATTGGTGTCAATGCAAGTTTCAACATCAAGAGAAACAAAGGAGAAATGTTGATGCGAATTTCAATTTATTCATGAGGGATAGTTCACATATGTTCCCTTTTGGAGATTTATAATACATTTGGTTAGATATACCTAATTTGTTTAATGACATATATAAATTTTACTAAGTTCCAATATTATGCTCACTAAAAATAAACTGATAAATTTGATGTAGCCTTGCACCAATAAGTAAACGATGTAACATTTTAATTTAAAACAGTAGCACTAGTCCATAGTAAAAAAGTATGAGTATCACTAAAACTGACCCTATCATTATTTGTTGGCAGAGTATGACAGAGCATAGAGAAACTGACAACTCCTAATGTTTTTTGTTGAGGCTTTGGAAAACCGAGAGAAAGAAACAGAGTATGAACTTGCAACTCTTCCTATGAAATGAAATATAGCATACCACATGCATACATAAATACCTTGCTGAGGTGATGAAAAACATCGGCAGTTGGGAGTGGAGATCCCAAAGAGGAATTGGCGTGGACCTCAATACGAAAAGATCCCACACACGTGGACAAAAAATGATCAGCGTGGAAAAGAACCGGTCCCACCCACATATTTTCCTATGAACTCTAATAATTTGGATTTTGTAACCTTTCATAAAATCTAGAGACACTCTTCTCTCATTGAAAATGGATAAAAGGTCCAAATCGAATCATTATTTTTGCTGTAACTCCCTCTTTTGAGCATGATCTATGTTGGGATTGTGACCTTGGCTAGCAACTGAATCTTTAAGACAATAGGTGATTTCTCCTAGAGAACATAGTATGGCTTGATTAGCTAGAGTTATATTCTCAAGGAAAACTTATGGTTGCCTTCAATACTTAGGGTTTATAGGTAGCCTTGACAGAGTCAAATTCAAATTCTCAATTCTAAGTTTTAATGGACAAAGCTTCATACTATTTATGATTGGTAAGTAAGAAATCAAATTAGTCATTAATCACAGACTGTGTAGATGTTTATGCAACATATCTTTTATATGTACTCACTATTGCATGTGTCTCAAAATGGTAAGCCTATGGTATGAATTTTGGGATTTTATAATCAAGAAAATAAATCTCATTGTATAATTTTGTATATATTTTAACAAAAACACATGAATGTGAATATATGTAATCTAATTTATTTCCTACCGCTAGTGTGGAAACAAAGAAGAGAGAGGAGAAGAAGAAAATATGCATCTTATGGAGGTCCAAGGAAATAATTTCCAAATATCTCTTCCTCATGCATCACTATTTCTAACACAGTCCACCTATGGTTTTTATACTTCCCGTTGTTGAACACCAAAGGCTATACTAGGTCAAGTGTATTACACCCAGACTATTCATGAGGATGACCTTGATGCCTCTGGTAGCTCACCAAATTTCGCCCAAATGGCAGGTGATCTTAGTATTAGAAAGCTTCATCCAATATAAAATGAAATGAAGAAAAATATAAAATCTTCTATATAGCTAGCGACAGTCACAAAACTATTCCATCATTTCTCATAATTCATGTTGAAAGAGAAAACAAAATAGTACTTAATATATAGTTTTGTGAAAACAAAGGTAGAGTAAATATCATCTATCAGTTTTTCACGTGTATTTATCACCCATAGCATAGATGGGCAATAAATTGTTAGATTAGGTTCAAAAAATCTGAGCATGGATAGAATTTATATATGATTAAAATAGGTCATGGATAGAATTTATATATGATTAAAATATGTATACTTCTTCAGAGAAGTGATAGAGATATTGCATTTCAATTCAATGACAAATGTCTTTGATTTATTAATCCTTCCCGGAAAAATAATTGGCAATTGAGATTACAGAAAACCATGAAACTAAACTAAAATTTACAGAAAACTTTAAGTACACTATTTTCGAAGTCTTTGGTGGCGGAAAAGAACGATGGATTCTACTAGGGTTTCAGGCCAGGCCGCCACCGTCAAAGTTCTTGCCCTTCCTACTGACCTGCTCGGCTCGGCCTCAGCAGTCGACTTCACCGCATGCTTTGCTCTTCCCCCTGCCGCCGCTCCATGCGGCCACCACTGCCCGAGCTGCAGGCTGTCCAGGTGCGCTTGCAGAACTCGCGCAGTGGCCGACTTCCCAGCATTCTCTACGCCATTCACTGTGGATGCATCGGGTGGTTTTCTATGCCCTAGCCGCAGTTCTCTTTGGAAAGCTCACGCAAGTCATGCTGGTCATTTCTGCATGCGATTTCCAGTTCCTGCTGCCTCCTTTCTCCGAGATCCAGCTAGACAAGGGGACGACAGCTATGGACAAAATACAGTTGCAGGCTTCAACAACTTCGCCGCCGCACCCAAAGAAGAGCCGTTGCAATGCCTCAGTCTCCACCTCTCGAAGAAGCAGGGTAATCTAAATAAGAGGTTGCACAAGGAGGGTATTGATATTCAGCTAGACACTCTCTGGGCCAAAAGCCCTCCAAATCTGGGATCACAATACCAGATCCAGATCTCTCTTCCTTTTGGTGGAATGAAGCTGTTATGGGTGCACGCCATGGATCTAGTGCAGGACCTTATGTGGGAACTCGACCTCAGATTGGGGATCCCCTCAAGACTTCTGAGACTGATTTACGAATGTAAACAACTTGAAGACCATTTGACCCTGTTTCACTACAATATTGAGAAAGATGCTTTAGTTGTGCTTTCCTTACGCTTGAGAGGTGGAGCTTCTGGGCAAACCTCCTCGGCCCCTGCCTTCTCCTATAAGGATGCAGTTCACGTACATGCAACCAAGAAGGCAGCTCAACCACCTGAGGCTCCCAAGCCTTTTCTGGTGGACAAAATGGAGGAAATACCCTCCATCGAAATCTCCCATCCATCGCTGGATGACCAATCCCAGGCATTTGCAGAAACAACCCTCCTTTGCAGGTTTAATGGCCTATGGCCTCGAACAGCAGATCTATACCAGTGGATCCATTCCAACTGGACTAAAAACTGCAAAGTCTTCTTTTTCTCAAAAGGCTTTTTCATTGTGGCATTTTCATTCAACAAAGACTATCAGAAAGCCTTACAGGAAGGACCCTGGTTCTGGGGATCGGCGGGGCTTTTTCTCACGTCGTGGTTTCCGGACTTCGATCCCTCTACGTCTGTCATTACCAAGCTTCCCATTTGGGTCAGACTACCAAATCTCCCAGCGCATCTCTGGCACTTCTCTGTTTTCCAAGGGATTGGGGATACCTTAGGCAGTTTTTTGGCAACAGATACCTCTCGGGGGGAGAAAGGATTATACACCTTTGGCAGAATATGCACGGAAATAGACATCAGCAAAGGGCTTCCTGATCAGATAAATCTCAAAGTTGGGGACTTCCACTGGACCCAACCCCTGGACTATGAAAATACTGCTTTCCGATGTCGTCACTGCCATCAGACGGGACACCTCCAGAACTCATGTGTTACGTTCCTTGGAAATAAGAAGAACAACAAAGGTAAATCCAAATCGAAGAGCTGGAAGCCTTGTGATCGTCCCCCCATGGATGATCCTCACTCCTCCGGCTCGGACGAGGAGGAAATAGATGCAGAAGAAGCAACCACAAAGAACGCGAAGGACTCCCCCATGGCCAGCCCTGAGGATCCATCTGCTCCTCCGATCCCGCAGAAACGCTCGCACGAGACCTCTTCTTCAGATTCAGATAAGGAGTTTCCTCCTTCAGCACAGAACATTCTGCAACTAGTTCTTGTTCTTCCCAGTCATAATGACTGGATCAAAGTCAGTAAGAAGAAAGTGAAAAAATGTCGTTTGGAAGTTTCTACCCACTCTGGGTAGATCTCCTTGAATCTTGTTCTCTTTTATTTTCCTTGCTATCTTTTGCTTTGTCCTACCTTGCTTTTGGGACCGAGGTTGATACTTCATCATTTCTGGCCCCTTGCTTCTATTCTTTGCTTTTGCAAAGCTTTGATTGTACCATATGTGTTTTTTTCTTAATAGAATAATCTGACTTAGAAAAAAAAAAAAGGTACACTATTTTCAAGAAGAAATATATTTGTATTGCACAAACTTTAAATACACTCCCAATGGAAGCCTTCGATGTTGTGTGTTTTTCATCTTTTTTTCAGCCATGGGAAGGGAAAAGCTTTAGAGTTAAAAAAATGTTTTAGGGAACGTTCTTGTTTTGCCTCATCCTGAACTGAGTTAGTTGAAGTCCTTTAGGCTAAAATAATAATCTAAAACAAATGGATCTATGTGACTTGGAGTATGTGCACTCTTTTCTATGAAACCTTAGTTCATATGTAGCACTGGAATTCACAAATTCTGGAAGTAAGTTCATAGTTATTGTTGTTCCAACGAGCATGCATAGAATTAAGAGAAACATCAAATCACTGCCAATAGTAGTCATCATAAAGTGACCTTACTTCTTTTCAAATGTGTTCCTTTATATAACCTCTTAGGCTGGTGACAAGATTCATCGTGTTGTCATTGTTGGACTAGATTCATAAAAACCAATATTAGCTACAGGGCATATTTCATTTGTGAGATTTTAATATTTATTTAATTTTTGTCTTGTGGTTCATTGTCATAATTTTTTGTTTTTAAGTGTTTATCTTGTTTTCAATGATTTTCGCATATTGAGACCCATGCAGAGTTTTAGTTAGGATTGAAGTATCTTGAATAAAGTTTAGTTTTATCAATGTTGTATTTAAAGTAGAGAAGTTTGTTTTTTATCACTTCTCATCTAACAGAAATGCACATAAGGTTCCAGAAATACGAACTTTGGGATTAGTAATGACTGAAAGTGTAGTTAGGATTTAATATATACTAGTTTGGGATTAGTGATGACTCAAAGTGCAGTAAGGATTTACTATATAATTGAAGGGTTCATTTATGACATCAATTCTATCCAATTTGTTGATCAAAAAAAGCCTCTCATACCTCAGGAACTGTGCATTTATATACTATCATTTGTTATTTATTTGGATGTGAAAATATAATGCCCACTACTTGGTGTAGTTTGTTAGAGATCTATAACTTTTGCAAGTATTAACAGCTGAGTTGCCTAGAATGGGGATACAAAGGATGAAATAGGGCTGACGGAAATTTTTAAAAACTGGAAAAGTAGTATATGTTTAATAGTTTTGTAAATGCATCTTTCTATATTTTCTCCTCCAACACTCACAGAATAAAGTCAACAACCATCATGATGAAAATAAGGATGGCCTAATCTTAATCTGATCATTGTGTCACATGGATCGACTGCCAGAGTATTTCTTATCATTGTTCAAGTGGACTACCAGAGTCATTTAGTTTTGGGTTGTAGGTCTAAATTTCAGTAAGTAAATTTCTTATGGAATTTAGTTGATTGATAAGAGAATGACCCTACTGCTGAACAAGAAGTGACACTATTTTTTGAAGAAAACCATATTGTACAGTAGATGACTACAAACATATAAACTATTCATAGCTGATTGCACTAGTTGCCCTAGTCTTCCCCAGATTAAGTCTACTACACAAATTTTAAAATTCTCTATACATTTTTTTGTTGTCATAAAAGAACATAAAATTCAAATCTTCAGAGCTCCAAAACACATTACATTCACATTACCTTTTTACTCAGTAGCTTTTCCCTTTTTAATCAATATGTTTCACCTTTTCCATAACTATTGATTGTGTTGGAAAATGATTTCTAGTGCTCCTATAGGCATTGGAAAATGATTTTCCAGCACCTACAGGAGTACTAGAAATCATTTTCCACTACATAAATTCATGGATATGTAATTACTATATTTCTTGTTGTATATGTACAAATCACCTTCTAGGCAAAATTGCTTATTTCAAAATTTAGGAATAGCAGAAGAAATATTGTTTTTAACACCTTTTACTCATGAGTTGGTTCTATTCAAAGTTTTTATTATTTAAGGTTATACTCTAGATTTATTTTTTTGTACAAAATATGCAGTATTCAGCCCTTATGAAGAAAATATGCATGACCTGAAGCATCTTAAGACATATGTATAATTATATCTTTGTGCACTAATTTCACAACACATCACAAACTACACAACACAACACTAATGCATACTCTACTATCCCTACTACCTAGCCAATGTGTCAACCTCTAATATTCAAGTTCATCTAATTATACCGTTGAATGTGTCATCATTTCCAGCTGATCCCTAATATGTTTTCACATTTTTTTGTAGACAGTCATCCAACATGGCAAAGAAATGGAAGTCAGTCATGGCTCTTGAGGTGCAAGACCCTAAAGACAAAGTCATTTTTTCTAGTAAAGATTTAGTTTGGGCTGAAGTCTACAAACAAAACATGAATATTCCCAAAGAAAGAGTTGATGATTTTAAAAGAGGAGAGGAATCGAATCCAGATGCTCCATGTTCCTTCCTGTATGAGCGCAAGAGCCTTACAGTATGAGCTGTAAGTATTTTAGAACTACATTGTTTAGATGTTGATATTAAATATGCTTTATATTTACCAGATTTGGTGACATTTCATAATTTATTTTGTAGTTATCATTGCTCATATGGTCTAGCCGACAGGAGAGAATAATGGAAAAGAAAATTAAGGAAGTCATATGCCAAAAAGAGGGGATGTCAATGCCATTTTATTGTAAGGATTATGGTTCAGGATCCCAACATAGCAGTAATAACATACAATCAGTATGATCACGAAGATGGGCAAGGATGGTCTTTCATGGAAAAGACATCACTTTAATTGATGATGTTACTCAGAGAAAGCCAAGACTTTCGAAGAACATGATTTCTTATTTAGAAAGCTGTTATTTTCTTCAACTACAAATTGAATCTATTTGTAAAATAAATATAAAGAAATATCTTGACATAGATGCTACATCCAGAGATAGGGATTTTTTCTTACGTAGAAAAGACGTTGTAAGCATCTATAATCGTCTGATTAAAGAAAGTTATCAATTGCATAGCAAACAAGAAATGAGTGTGAATCTTTGGTATCAAAGAAACCAAAATGATTTCTTCTTCTACCAGAAGCCTAATGGTGTAGAAATCCCTTTTATAGATGGAATAGAAAAAAAATGGATGTTGGAAACTATGGTCAAGTTATCCCATAATAGCTTGATAGCCATGGACTCAACATTCAGTACAAACAAATATGGGGTGAATTTTTTTCCAATTATTTCTTTAGTAAAATCATTTATGTTAAAATTAACTTCATTTCATTTAATATGATAGTATCAGTTGTACACGCTTGCGATGTTTGATGACCAAGAAAGTGGGGTGCTAGTTGCCTGGGTGGTGAAGTCACGCAATACATCACAAGATATAGCAGTATGGCTGGAGAGCCTCGTGCTTAGGTGTTTTCAGGTTCATCCCTATTGGAGGGTCAATGCCTTCATGGTTGATGATGTTATGGTTGAAATCATTGCTTTGAGGTAAGATCAATATTTTTATTTCACATTTTGAATTGCATTCATTTTAAAAATTTCTCACTTAAAATGAATTAAATGTCGCAGGAGAATCACGAAATGTGAAGTGATATTGTGTATTTGGCACGTAAGGAGGGCATGGATCAAGAATGTTAATCGGTTGTTTAGTAGGTTAGAGAAAGCAAAATATATGTTCAATGAACTTGGCCATATCATGAAAGATTGTTGTACTGATGAAGTGGATGATGCAATCAATGCTTTTTTCACCAAATATGCAACTGAGTAGAAGTTTTTGGATTATTTCTACAATACTTGGGTTGCCAGTGACAAGATTCATAAGTTTGCATAATATTGCTTCTGTGTTGTATGTTTTTTATTTTTGTTGGAAAACTTATATTTACTAATTAAGTCTTTCCATGTAGGGATGTGGGTTAAAGGCTGCAGACATTTTCCTCATGTAAACTAGGAGACAAATAATGATGTGGAATCATACCACAGTTATCTAAAGACAACATTTCTATGTGATAAATGAAAGAAATGTTCTCATAGAATGGATTGACTATTCTACACTCTCCTAAAAAAATGTTTAGCTATGTTATCGATTCAAGGAAATTTTGAAAAAATAAGGATATTATAACAACCACAAGAAAGATATGTAGCCTGAATCATCAATGGAAAAGGCTAGAAGAATTCCAGATAGTGATTGCAGGCCTCATGAGATCATATCTCATTCTTATTGGATAAGGAGTCAAAGTAAAGACGATAAGGAATATCTTGTCATTTTTCATCGTAAAAATTTTATCACTTGCGATTGCCCATGGTCTATTTGGGGGAACATTTGCAAGCATTCTATAAAGGTATATTGGTTTCATTCCTCCTTGATGGATTTAGACCCTTTAATACTATCACAACCAATATTGAAGATGACAATGTTGAAGAACTTAGTGTGTTGAGGGAGGAGTTGTTTGGCTATCTAGACCTGTTTCGGAATAGTCCTCCTTCTACTGTGAGCAAGACAAAAAAGTTGATTGATCTAGCTAAATTTTTTTTAGATGATGCTAATAATCTTACTATTATGGATTATGAATTCACCCTTGTTTTGGGTGCTTATGAGTCATCCTTTAAGAGGAAAACGAGTTTCCTTAGTCCAAAAAAAAATACAAGGGAAATGAATGTCACCTTGAATATTGATTTGAATGTATCTGCATCCAAAGATGAACCATTTCAGTTTCCAGACCTCAATAAACGTGGTCATCCTCCCTCCAACAATGCATCATAAACTGTTCCATGTAAGTTCTATAGGGAGACGATATTAGTATGTTTAGATCAAATTGGTGATCTTCCAAGTTTGTTGCTATGTTTAGATCGCTTTGTCAAATTTTCAAGTTTGTTGCAATGTATTTGATCTTTTCTATTTCTTTTAGCTTAATGTAGTGCTGTAAAATTTGTAGGGACGCGACATCCAATTAATGTGATTACAGATGAAGGATGTACACAGACCCACCATCAACCTTTTGATCACATGAGTCAAGGTACATTTGATGAGATTCCTGATTGATCTACCTGATGCATCTATTACTTGACATGTTATTTTTTATCTGATGGAAACTATATTGTCATCTTACAGACACAGCTGGTTCATCATTAGGCCCCCTTTGACCAGAACAATATTGGGCCATTGACATCACAAAAGTTGCTGAATTTCCATGTTTGTTTGTATTGTCTTCACTCCTAATGTTCAACACTGGTTGTTGTTCATGTTGTTAATGCAGCACTGGAATTTTTTTAGGGCTGTGGCATCCAATTAATGTGTTTACGGATGAAGGATGTACACAGACCCACCATCCACCTTTTGATCACATAAGTCAAGGTAAATTTGACGAGATTCCTGATTGATCTACTATGTCTTCTAATGCATCTATTACTTGACATGCTATTTTTTTCTCTGATGGAAACTGTGTTGTCATATTACAAACATAGTTGGTTCGTTAATGGGCCCCCCTCGACCAGAACAATATTGGGGCACTGACGTCATGGAAATTGGTGAATTTCCATGTTTGCTGCATTGTCTTTGCTCTTAAATTTTAGCACTGGTTTTTGTTCATGTTGTTAATGTAGCGCTGGAATTTTTGCAGGGCTGGAGCATCCAATTAATGTGTTTTCAGATGAAGGATGTACAAAGACACACTATAAATATTTTTCTCAGATGAGTCAAGGTGCTTAAGACAAGACTTTTAATTGACCTACTCCATATTCTGATGCATGTATTACTTCACATCTTATTATTTTCTCCGATGAAAAATGCATGGTCATGTTATAGACACAACAAATTCTTCAATGGGTTCCCCTCTATCTGAAGGTGATTGGGTCACTGACATCACAAAACTTGGAGAAAACACACAAATTGGCTTCTAGAAAAAAGTTGTGATAGAAACTACAGCTTTTTGTTTATTGTCTAACATGCCGACATTCATGTGATGAATGTCATTCTAGTTGTGATGCTATGTTGGTGAGGATTCATGGTGGAGTGACCAACTTTGGTTACATGTGATTCCTAGCATGGAGGAATTTGTTGTTAGGGTTATATTGGTTTCCCTAGCTAGGTTTAGGAGAGCTTAAAATTATTCCAGCTTCTGATCATTTGAAAGCATGTACATGTAGTTCATCTTTTCTATATAAATGAAGTGCTTCAACAGTCCAATAATTGCGTACTTGGAGATTTCATTCCAATAATTGATTACTTGAGTAATGTGATTTATCTTAATGCATAAAACTTATATTGTCACTATGGTGTATTATTTCCCAATTTAGTAGCAGGGTGTATAATCATTCCTACTATAGAGTGTCAAATTTGTTTTTAAGTTTTATTTTTACTATTTTAAAAATATACATGTTAATCTATCATGTACTAGATCCCAAGGGAGTAAAAACAAAAAAAAATATTCATGCACAGAAATAATGATGTACTACCTGCATGGTCATTATGACAACATTTCATAATATAATGCCTAGTGGAAAATATTTACCCTTTGAACAACAATAATCAATTGTGGGTTGAAAAGGTTCATGATACATGGAAAAATAACACAACAGAAAATAATTATACCCTAAAAAAGATTCATCTATTATATCGCGAACCATCCAAAAATTACAATGGGTTCTTCTCTAGTGAAAGAGCCATGCCATGATAGCCCTAGGGAAAATTATAAGAATAACAAATTCACATATTTGAGCGTTATAATGATGATGCTTGATGATTTCACTTGCAATAACCCGTGATCCAGTGTCATCTCTGACACCTGCATCTACACTTGACATTCTTGGCACCAATGTATCAGTGGATATCTTATGAATGTCTGCAAGCCATTGTATGCTGAAATATTTAAATTGAGAGCTCAACATTATTGCTTCCTTGTATAGGGGTTTTAAATTAGCTTTTAGAACTTCAAATATGCCATTGAGTTGATTGCAAATGAGTTGTGATTTTATGTAAACTGGAATATCATTGACAACATTGTTTTTTCCTCTTCTAAGCCCTCAACAAGGGAAATATAATAGGCTTCATTGTTATTTTTCCTCCCGTGTAGATATATGTTTCTGTGGATGACATGATTACGCAATGGATTATAAAGCACATATTTAATTGTGGCTTGTCCAGGATTTGGATGACAGGAAAATTCGACACACAATGTCCACTTTTCCACCATTGTCCACACTTAAAAAACATACAACATAAACCAAAAAAAAAAAAAATATCAGACAGGTAGGCATTTATATCAGATTCAATCTATAAAATCAAGGAATCTTGCACACATGAGCTCCCTAACTTTACCCATGTTGCAGAGCACCTCACTTCCTCGAATACAATCAAAATTAGTTTTGTTAAAATGTCCAATCAGGGTTTGGAAAATACAGGTTTGTATAGAAAAGAAAAGCATGAGATACTTGGAATGATGCACAATCAAAATTTAGAGTAGATGAGATCAAAATTTTGAGTAGAGGATTGCATCTGTAATTTCATCTGTTATTCCTTTTCATTCTAGCCATTCCAGCTATTATCACTTGGATTGAAGATCAAGACTAAGAAGGCAATCTCGAGGTAACCTCAAACCAAAATTTAGACTTGGTATCTAGCCCTACCAAGTTATAGAGGGATCTCTCGATAGAATCACAACCACGAGGGCTGGATGAAAAATATTTTAGGCTAGCTAAGGAGTACAGGGTGTTTTTATTTTGATTTTAGGGTTTGCTAGATCAGGAGGAGTCAAACAGCTAGGGCAAGGAGATTAGGCCAAAATCTGTAGGGGTTTCAAGGGGAAAGGTAGGTAGAAGGTTTTAGACATTAAAAGATGATTGTGTGAGGTGAAAATACTGGTGATCAGCTAGGGAAAGCATATGAAATGTATTTTCCATAAACTGAAGAAAATGAACACATTATACTAGATTTCCCAAAACAGAGCATAAATTCATATGGATTTTGCCTTTCAAACTTGAAATCTAGTATATTATAGACATGAAATGATTTATGAATTAAAAACACATTCAAACAAATTGATAACAGAGAGGAAAATATTTCTAAAACTCCTACCACATGGATCCCAAGAAAATAGCTACAAATTTCTATTAATGTCCAAGCCAAACTGATATACAAAGATGTCTCTTCATATGCCAAAGCTCCAAGTGAGTCCAAGCTCAAAAAATCACTGAGAAAATACATCAAATAGAATTTAAAACCACTCTCCCTAGCCTCAAAGAGTCGAATCCATGAGATGGGGATCAGTTTCACCTACTCCAAAACAAGGATTTGAAGACTAGGAAAGCTCAACAATTTGCCTCTAAAAGAGAGGAAGCTGATTCATTTGACCTCCTAGAAGACTTATCTGATGCATATACCCTAGATAAAAGTTAAAAAATGATATTTACATTCATTTTAACCATTTAAATTAGTAATTTTCCCATTTTCCCAATCAAAAAGTCAAAAATTCAAAAATGCTGGAAACAGTGAAAATTGCCAATTCCCTGGTAACACGCAGCGCCATGACAAACAAAATGGCTTGTCTTGCAGCTAACGTTTGGAGGCCTTTCCAATGTCCAAATGAGCTCCATTATAGCTCATTGGAAATATCTCTGACTCTAGTTTCCAAATATGCCTCTATCGTCCCAAATGGTGTCCATCTGCCCTACCAAAAGCCTTTTCTCCCAAGAATGGTAAACACACAAGGAGAGGGCTAAAAGGAGGGCAGAAACATGATTTTTTTGGTGGTTTTTTGCCTCTTTGAGGGATCAGTTCTGCTCCAAATATCCTAAAATGTGTTAAGGTTGATTTAATCATCATTATGAACATGAGTATGCTAACCATTTTCCATTTGGATGTCCCAAAAAAGAGCGCAACGCCAGTGGCACTGCATGTTTAGCCAATTTTCTGTGTGCTAAACTGTCAAAAAATCAAAATTTGCAGAAGGTGTGCCAAAATTTGAATTTCCTTACTAATCAAGGGTTGGAGGCCTAGAGGGACACCTTAGAAATAATGTTCAACTTCTCCTAGGGCTTTGACTGAGTCAAAGCCCTAATATTTGCATGGGCTCATTTGTGCTTCACCCTTACAATCTTGTTTCTCACAGAATAGTGTTTTTGCATCTTCCTCTGAATGTCAATGTATTTATTTGCCTTCTCTAGTAGGCCCTACAGATGAAAATTGGTTCTCTCAAGAAAATACTCTCTGTCTCTGCTAATCTCTATGGAAATCATCTCACTTGGAGTAAGCTGCTCTGCCAAATCATCCTCTTTCTGCCTTTCCCAAGCTAAAGCCTTCTTTAGCCCAATTGTCCTTGGTCTCTGTCTCAAAATATGATCTTCCTCATCATTACTATCATCAAATCTGCCTAACATATCCTCCAATAAGGGCTTGGCCTTTCCTACCTCTCTATGAGCTCTGATTGTCTTGACCTCACTGATGGTTTTCTTAGTCTTCAGCTACTGATTCTCTAGCTCAAGAAATTCAATCATATACTGTGCTCTACCAAGTTTAGGTTGAAGCTCACTAATCTTGTCATCCTTTCCTCTGATCAATGCATTGGTGATTCTAACCTCATCCTCATCATCAAGGTCAATAAACTAAAAATCCTGCTCAGTTTCATGTTTGTCCTCCTGCTTAAAAATGATAGGCTCTGTAGCCTTTTCCTTGGCCTTGTCTACTTGTTTTTCTAACTAAGAAGGCATGGCCCCTTTCACAACATGTGAAGCAAATACATGAATTTTTCCTCTCTAATATGTCAAGGGAAATTGATCAATATAAGTTATTTTAGTGCAAGCTACCTCAATGTCCCTTTCGCTGCTTGATTCTCTGGTATCATGATGTGATGTTGAAGGGTTATAGAAAGTCGATGAGGTAGAATCAACATGAGGTGAATGGATGTGAGTGGGTGATGATGTATGAATATTGGGATGTGATGGAGAAGTGGATATGGGAGGATGAGATGATGAAGGAATATCCTGCTCATGATGACTGGGTGGAGTAGTGAAAACCTCATTTGCAATGAATGCATCCCATCAAATGTTTTTCTGTTGAAGCTGATGCATGACCACCATCTTGATGAGTGAATGATGAAAAATACTCCGAATTTGACTATCATGATCCCTCTTTTGCACAATATAGGCCATCTTTCCAATGCTACAGAAAATATAGTGAGGTAAGTGTAGCATTATAACTCTAGTGAAATGCATGAGGAGTTGGGTGTGGTATGAGTAGAGTCGGGTAAACCTCCCCTCACAAGTGAAATAATTCATTATTATTTTCATCATAGGGGCATACCGGTCAAGGACATGAGAGAAAGGGAAAATTGATTTCTTGTCATCCTTATACCTAGGTTTGAGGTATGGTTCATAATAGCTCATATCCAAGTTTTCTTGTTTAAACCAACTCTCTCCCACACTAGGGATCCCTATAGTAGCTGCAATGGAATTTTTGGACATATAAAAGGTAACCCAAGCAAGAGTAATATGTTTGTCATGTAGATTGGTGATGAAAAATCTTGTTAACTCTGGGTGATTTTGGACTTGTTGCACTCTCTCACAGAACTCGAAGCAGCCCACATGCATAAAGCAAGACACAGTGAGCAGAGAGGACATAAGTTCTCTTGTAGTGATGGGTTCAAAACTGTTTATTTTCCCTTGCTTATGTTCATTTTTTCTTGGCATTTGTGCCCCAACAATGCCATTATCTTCTTTCTATGACATCTATAAACTCTGAATTATGAAACCCTAGGGTACAAGTGAAATGAGATGAGGGGAAGGGGATGAGATGGATAGCTTTAAAGGTGAATTGAATGAGTTTAAAGAATGAGTGAAGGGGAAAACTAAATCAATGAGATTACCCCATCTATGACTGATATTCTGTTTAGGAGGATGAAACAAGTGTATAGATAGTGATCAGAAACTTAAATTAGGGTTTCCTTTAGGGTTCCACTTCAATTCATTCAAGAGTGACCAAATAGCTTAGAAATAAGGCTTATGATATGTACTTATTTCTTAGAAGTGCTTGGAGGATTATAGGAAATTTTGAGGTAGTTTTTAACTTGTTTGAATGGCTTGAACACTCAGCAAAGTTCACTGTCTAGGCACGCAGTGCCACTTTGTGAGGGTGCAACGATTTTCCAAACATGAAACACCTATGCCTAAGCATGCAATGACTTCATAAATAACAATGTCTCCTCCTTGCAAGAGCGCAACGCCGGCTCAAATGCGCAACACCAGTCTTCTGAATGCACAACGCCGAGAAACTTAGCAGAATTGCTCCCAAAAACTCAAAAAAATTTGTCTTTTTGAATACTTATGATAATTACAAAGGAAACCATGGCTCTTTTGAAATTTTTGATAGGCTTTATAGGCATGTGGATTTAATTTAACTTGAAAAACCCACTTTCTAATGTTTGATGTCTTTTTCCTTTTATCACTGATACTCTTTGACACTTTCTACGTTGCAGGATGTTGAAGTCATGGGGTTGGATTTTTCATTTTCTCACTGAGGCTTGACATAATGGATTTGACAGCTTGGGATTACATTTATTACATATTATAACATAAAATTACAATTGGAGAAATTTAAATAAATTACATAGGTGACTTTTTATCAAAATGACATTTTGATAAAAAGTTCTGAAACTGAAAATACAATCCTTAAAACATAATAAATACATCATGATGATCATAATAAATCCCTCTCATATATGTGCTGACCTCATCAGAATGAAGGAATGACCTTGAAAAATGAAAAACCCTAATGACCTAATTGGATTGCTTTTTGACCTGACTTTGAATGAGATTTTGACTTAAAAACTTTCAAGTGAAAAGAGCATTTTCTTAAGTGATATTATGCTCAAGGGGAAATGGGAATGAGTCTACAATATGAATCTTAGAGAGAGTGGAGTTCATTGACAAGGAAAATCACCAGCGGAACAACTTTTTAAGTTGTGACCTAATGGAATGATGAAAAATTTATTCAGTATGAGACACCTTAGATGCACATGAAAATGTGTTTTGATCCTTGGTGGAAGTATGCACGGACTTATACTAATATTGGCCTTATTGGGGATGAAATATCCTTGGAGGTGTTAAGAACACCATAGACCAAGTGCCTAACCATTGGGTAAATACGGTCAAACAATCCAAAAAACGACAGATTTATTAAATTGACTCAAAAGCCAGAACTGACTGAAAACAAACTTTGACACTAACAAGACTGACTCAAAACTTTGAAACAACTAAAAATAAACAAGCTTTATAGCCTTCACTTAAGGCCCCTAGCCTAGATGACCTTTTGCCTCGAACCTTGAAAATAATATAAACTAGTATTTACAATGACAGTGAAACATTCTCTTAGAAGTTGCATCATAAATAATAATGTTTCAAGAGCCTACCATTGACTGGTCCTCCTGAACATTCCTCTCCATTCATTTATTTCAGAAAATAGGCATTATGTCCTCGATAAGCCAAGATCTTGTAGGGTCCATTCCAAATATTTTCAAACTTCATGTGCTTACCTTTATCTTCATTTCTTGCATCCTAGCACTACATCCTCTAGCTAAAATTTATCTGCTGTGGTTTTCCGATCATAAATCTTCTGAATTCTCTCCCAAAGTTTAGAAGAATTCTAAGAAACTTCCTCCCTTGTTTGCTGAAGATTAATCATTTGATTGACTCGGCATTGCATATCATCTTCCTCATTATCTGCTTCCTGCAATAACCTCATAACTGAGACTACAAGTGATGTAGGAAACATTGTATAGGTACCATAAACCAATTAAAAATGTGACATACCTATATATTTCTTGGTGCTCACTTGGTCTGCCCACAAAGCATTGGTAAGCTTCCTATGCCATTTTTTCTTGTTCTCTTCCAACATTTTCTTAATGATATTCACCAAAGATTTATTAAAGGACTCAGCTAGTCCATTTCCCTATGGATAATATGTGGTGGAATGGCCCAATATGATATTATACTTTTGACAAAACTAAATCATCTTCTTTGACTTAAATTTTGTAGCATATAATATTGTGAGGACAACCAAAACGAGACAAAATATTGGATTCTAAAAATTGAATGATTACCATGTCTGTAGCTTGCCTTGTAGGAATATCCTCGATCCACTTAGTGAAGTAGTTGGTGGTTTTTAGGATCCATCTTTGTTGTGCCAATGATGTGGGATGAATTTCCCCAATAAAATCAAATCCTCACTATTGAAAAGGAGAATTTACTACAGCAGGCTTTAGCGGAAGAGGAAGAGGCTTCATTTTTCCCTAAAAAACCTGACATTCATGACAGTTTGTGACTGTGTTGTACAAATTAGAAAATAAATTTTGTCAATAATACCTTGCTCTCAACACTTTGTTAGCTATTGTTTACCAAAAGAAATGGCCTCCACAATCTCCCCTATGAAAGTCATCCATTACCTGCTTAGCTTCATCTTCAACCAGGCAATTCAAAAGAATACCTCTCGTATCTTTCCAATAAAGGGCACTTCCTGGAATGCAGTATTTAGCAGATTTCAATTTCAAAGACCTACCCTGACTTTTTGACATTCCAAGAGGAGGACATAAGTGCTGAAGAAATTATACTATATCAGAATACCATGGTGAATTAAGAAACATTTATGATACTTGTATTAAAGTTCCATCTTCATCATCTTTTGACATTGCTGCAATAAGGTTTATGTCTAGAGCATGCAAGTTGGATTCAGCCATCAACTTTGCTAACCCCTATCCCTTGATCAATTTAGTAGGCCTAATCTCAAGATCATACTCTAGCAAAGCTGCTATCCACCTACCTCTCTGACCTTCAGGATCAATTTGTGTGAGAATCTCTTTTACTGCTACATTTGGAACATAGGCTATAGTATGTGAATGTAGAATATAGATCCGGAAATATTTCAAGGCTTTGATTAGGACTAAAGATTATTTCTGAATAATGTTATAGCGAAGAAAACAATATCTAATGGCTCGAATAAATAAAGCAATAGGATGTTCAACCTGATCTCTCTTTTGCATCAAAACTGCAGCCAAGGTATGCTCGGATGTAAATGAAAATATTATGAAATCACTAGTATAATTTGGACTAACCAAAATAGAGGCTATGCTTAGAGCAAGCTTTACCAGGTTGAAATACATCATAGCATCAGTGGTCCATTTTATGCTGCTATCCTTTTTCAACATATTAGTCATTTCTCTCAAATGCTTAGCTAAATTCAGAACAAATCTGCGTAAAATGTTCATCTTACCATTGAAATCCTGTATCTCTTTTTTTTTTTTGTGGAAAATATATCTTTTGAATGGCTTCGACTCTGGAAGCATCAATGCGAATACCATCTTTGGAAATTATGTGACCAAGCAGTTTGCCTTCCTCCATGGCAAAAATACTCGTCTTCAGATTTAAAGAAATCCCAAACTCATTGCATTTCTGAAAAATAATCCTCAAATGATACAAATGCTAATCATCAGAACCAGAAAACATTGTCAAATCATCTAGATACACTACCAAGAAAACCTCCTTTTCAATAGCAAAGGCTATATACATCTCCCGTTGAAAAGTGGCCCCTACATTCTTGAGTCCGAATGGCATTTTAACATACTGAAAGGTTCCCCAAGGTGTTGTGAAAGCACTCTTACCTTGGTCTTCTTCGTGTACCAAAATTTGATTATAACCTGAATATCCGTCAAGTAGTTACATCCGTGATGCTCCAACTACCCTTTACAGAACATGGTCCATCTTGGGAAGGAGGTAATTATCTTTTAAATATAATTTATTCAAATTCCGGAAATCTATGCATAACCTTATCTCTCTGGTCTTTTTCCTTACCGGCACCAGCTTTGAAATCCAATTAGAAAACCTAATTGGTGCAATGATACTTGATTTTTACAGTTGGTTTATCTCTTTCTCGATGGAAGGTAGTAATCTTGGGTTTATCCTCCTCAAATTTTTCCTGAAGGGTTTCTAATCTGGCTTGATGGGAATAGTGTGTTGAATAATATTCTTATCATAAACTTTAAAATATGCATAATCCCATGCAAAAATATTAGAAAATTCAGACAACAAATTAATGTACTTATCTTTCGCCTCGGGAGACAACGTCTTAGACAACTTAACCATCTTGGGCTTCTCTGTTGTTCCAATGTTCATATTTTCCACACCCTTTTCTGTAGGAGTCAATGTTGGTTTCCTATCCACATCATCCTGATCGAACATATATTCTAAAGGTATCAGACCTCTAGGAATAACATTATCTTTCAGCTTCAAAACATTCATTTGATTGGCTTTTATGTCTTGTTCATCAACATCACATACATCATCAATCAAAGCATTTCTGAATTTTCCTTCATTATGTAAGAAACTATTAATTTCTTTGGCATCCCAAAAAACTTGACAGTATCTTAGATTATCTGGAACACTAGGTGTATGTTTAACATGAATTTCAAATTTATTACTGGAGTTCATCAGAATCTTGAGATTACTTTCCACCGTAGCAAGAGAATCTGCAATGATGTTTTGAGTTCTTGGCACTGTTGTTAAATGTATACTCAGGAAAAAATTTTAAGACATCAAAGACTACATTTCTATAGGATCTCATTCACAGATGCTTTGCTTGATCCTCTCCTTTCACCTACTTTATGACAAGCTCAGAATCACCATAAACAAAAATTCATTTTGCACCAAGTTTCTTCAAAATTTTGAGACTTGTAATCAATGCTTCATACTCCTCTTCGTTATTAGAACATTCAAAAGGAAATTTATAAGAACATTCTCTAACACTACTTGGAATTCCACGTGACTTACAAACTGGAATTCAGATCCAAATACCAATACCTGCACCTTCCTTACCCAAAGCACCATCGAAATCCATACTGCATGGGTCCTCTTCATCTTCTAGATGCTGAAACTCAACTTTTAGTTCTATTTTACTTGTGCCAATCACCTCATTTTGTTGTTCTGTACTAACTTTATTTTTTTCAAGAGGCTTTTTAGAAGAAGGTACCAATGAAGAAGGCACCATTTCTTTCTCTTTATCTGTATTTGCTCTAAAAATTTCTGAAACTTATGGAACATCTTCTGCTATTACTAACTAATTATTTACATTATTCAAATCACCATAATTGTACAAAATAAAATATTCGAAATCTATATGTATAGCTTGTATGGGATGATTGATAGGCTTATCCTTACTAGTTATCGTATATTTCATTTTCTTTTCCCAGTACAATTTCCACAATTTCCCGAAAACATGAATAGTAGCATAAGAAAATTCCATATGTAAAGTACCTTTTAGTTTGGCTCCCCATGATCTCGATAGTAACATGCTGAAACGTGGTGGTATATTAGCCACCACCACATCCATTAAAACATTCTTGGCTGGGATTTGATCCAAAGAAACCACTAAATATTTAATGCGACCAATGCATCGAACTCTACCAGAATAAAATGAATACAAATCATGATAAGGTACAGTGATATCCATGCCCATATTTTCCATAATAGCCTTAGGCATCAAATTGTGAGAGGCCCCAGAATCAAGCATAGCATTGTGAAGTATGTATTCATGCAGTCAAAGGCTTAAATCAAAGGGGGGAACTTCACTTTCTCCAAATTTACCATCTATAGCTGGACCAAAAATGAGTTCGGGGTGGTCATCTTCATCATTAACCATATCGGAAAAAGGGTCAACTAGAAACATTTTAGACATTTGACCTCTGTAATTACTATTCTTTATTAACTCTGTCAAAGGAATAGAAACTTTCAATTCAGCTATTTCATTTTCTAAATTAAAAGTTGTAACTTTATCTACCTCTTTGACAACATGATCTCTTCTATCATTTTGTTCACTTATTTCCTTTTTCTGAGTGTCTTTCTCTTTAGTAGTTGAGCTTGTTGATGGTTGGTTGATGTTACTATTCTTATCTGCATGTTCTTTACCCTTTCTCTGATTATTAGGAAGATCATTCTTTGTCTACTCTTTCCTTTTATGAATTCAGATTGACAGGTACATCTCTACTCCTTAGAGAATATTGTTTCTACTATGCACTCAAAGCATTCATATATCCACACTAGTAATCATTTGATTCTATTTCCAAATCATCATCATTTTCCAAGATATAGTCTTCATCTTTTGGAGAATCCAGAGTTTCAGTATAATCCTCATCTTCAGTTAGGAACATGGGCAAGCCATCTGCTGTAAATAAATGATTTGTTTCAACCACCGGATCTTCATCTTCCTCTTCTTCTACTCATTGGACATAGTTTTGCTGCAACAGAGTCTGAATCTATTATTGTTGTTATTGTGCTATTTGGTCAGGTGCTTTCTGCTCTCTTTGCTTGATTCTAAACTGAGGTTGTTTCTTCGCTCTGAAATTTGGATTCTGGATCTATGGTTCAGGTCTATATGAGCTAGATAGTCAGTAAACCATTCTCTCCACAGTTCAGAGTAATGAATACATTTTTACTTCGGAAGTGGAGGTCCCCTCTTTGATAGTCACCCTCTTTTCTAATCTCATCCTTGCTCTCTTGCCCAACAAATTCGATTCCACGCTTACGGCATTCTTCTGCATGTTTTCTAAGGTTAAAGGATCGTGTTCACACAACTGATATGCCATATCACCATCAAATCCATTTGGTAATTTGACCAAAACCATACCCTCCTATGGTTTCATATGTGTAGGAAGAGCATTGTACACTGCATTAAATTTCACAAAATAATCTTGAACAGACTCACCAACATTCCTTTTGATGTTTTCATATTCGGAGAGGATTTGAAGGGAATTCTTCTTTATTTCCCACCTGTATACAAACAAATGATGCAAAACTTCTAAGGTATCAATAGTGGCTGTAGGTAGAGCTCTGAACCATTTTATTACTTCCCGTCCCAGGATTTGTGCAAACAATCTCACCTTCACATCATATATATCAATTTCATGAAGGTCAAAGAAGTCATTCATCTTATCGACATGTTTTTGAGCTGTTATAGACTGAGTATCATCAAACAAAGGGATTTTGGTTTGGTAATATACGGGAATTTGACCCAGAGTTTGAGGGAGAACTAGGGGGGTATATCTTGCAGCCATGACTAGAGGTGGAGGTGGAGGATTAACAATAGGATTAACAACAGGGATTTGGATGCCTAATGTGACCAAAGGAAGACTTGTCCCTGACTGAATAGTGTGAACAACAGATGAGGAAGAAGGAGGGGAAAGAGGGATATTTTGAGTAACAGTAGATGAAGTGATGGAAGAAGAAGCTCAGATATGAGGTCTTCTTGCTAGCCAAGTACTTACGTATGAAGAGTAGTTCTGCAAATCTTTAAGATATTGTAAAAATTGTGTCGCTGATTGAGACTTTGATTGAAACCCTAATTGAGAGTGTGAAAAATGATCTTCAATAGGAATGTGGAAGGAAATGGAGGAATCAAAAACTCTCTCTTCAATCCAACTAAAATATTTAATTCAGAATAAAATTTGCTCAAAATTTATATCAAATTCAATATCTTGCAAGTTTTCTAACCCTTCGGGAAATGAATGAGCTCTGGGGATGGAAATTCCTTCTGATTGATTTCTAACTAAAATAGAAGTATCAACAACAAATTTACCTTTTCTTAAAAATTTTTGAGGATCACTAACAATAGTAGGGGGATTTGGATCAGGGTTGCATCTGGTATATCTTTGGGAAGCCAGTATGTCCAATTTCAACACAAATATGCACTTTACAATTTTTTTAATTTAGCCTTTGAATAAATTCTAACTTATCATCCACAAGCTAAGAATTTCAATGAAAATTTATAACTCGGGTTGATCTGATCTTACTTTTTCAACCCAAACAGAGTCGCCAAAATGTTATCACTCGGATTGAACCTCAAGGCTGAGAAGGCAATCCCAAGGTAACCTCAAACCAAACTTTAGACTTGGTATCTAGCCCTACCAAGTCAGAGAGAAATATCTCAATAGAATCATAGCAAAGAGGGATGGATAAAAAATATTTTAGGCTAGCTAAGGAGTACAGGGGGTTTTGATTTTGATTTTAGGGTTTGCTGGATCAGGAGGAGTCAAAGAGCTAGGGCAAGGAGATTAGGTCCAAATCTGCAAGGGTTTTAAGGGGCGAGGTAGGTAGAAGGTTTTAGACATTAAAAGATGATTATGTGAGGTGAAAATACTGGTGAGGAGCTAGGGAAAGCATATGAAATATATTTTCCCTAAACTGAAGAAAATGAACACATTATACTAAATTTCCCAAAACAAAGCATAAATTCATATGGATTTTGTCTTTCAAACTTGAAATCTAGTATATTATAGACATGAAATGGTTTATGAATTAAAAATACATTAAAAAAAATTGATAACAGAGAGGAAAATATGTCTAGAACTCATACCACATGGATCCCAAGAAAATAGCTACAAATTTCTATTAATGTCGAAGCCAAACTGTATACAAAGATGTCTCTTGATATGCCAAAGCTCCAAGTGAGTCCAACCTCAAAAAATCACTAAGAAAATACATAAAATAGACTTCAAAACCACTCTCCCTAGCCTCAAGGAGTCGAATCCATGAGATGGGGATCAATTTCACCTACTCCCAAACAAAAATCTAAAGACTTGGAAAACTCAACAATTTGCCTCTTAAAGAGAGGAAACTGATTCATTTCACCTCCTAGAAGACTTATCTGATGCATCTACCCTAGATAAAAGTGAAAAAATTATATTTAAATTAATTTTAACCATTTACATCAGTAATTGTCCCATTTTCCCAATAAAAAAGTCAAAAAATCAAAAATGCTGAAAACAATGAAATTGCCAATTCCTTGGTAAACGCACCACGCCATGAAAACAAAATGGCCTGTCTTGCAGCGAAATTTTGGAGGCCTTCCCGATGTCCAAATCCACTCCATGACAGCTCACTGGAAAGCTATCTAAGTCTAGTTTCCAAATATGCCTCAAATTTCCCAAATGGTGTCCATATGCCCTACCAAAAATCTGTTCTCCCAAGACTGGTAAACACGCACTGCCAGGGCCAAAAAGAGGGAAGAAACATGATTATTTGGTGGTTTTTTTCCTCTTTGAGGGACCATTTCTGATTCAAATATCCTTTAGGTTGACGTAATAATCATTATTAACATGAGGAAGGTGAGAATTTTGCATTTGGAAGTCCCAAAAAAGCGCAACTTCAGTGGCACTGTGCGTTTAGCCATAAACTGTCAAAAAATCAAAAATTGCACAAGGTGTGCCAAAATTGGAATTTTATTGCTGAACAAGGGTTGGAGACCTAGAGGGACAACTCAGCAATAATTTTCAACTTCTCCTTCTCTTTTGACTCAGTCAATTCCCGAATCTTTGCATGGGCTTGTTTGAGCTTGGCCCTTGCAATCTTGTTTCTCAAGGCATAGTGTTTTGCCATCTTCCTCTGAATGTAAATGTATTTCTTTTCCTTCTATAATAGGCCCTCCAGATGCTAATTGGCTTTCTCAAGCCAAGAATCTCTATCTCTGCTAATCTCTATGGCAAACAACTCACTTGGAGTAAGCTTCTCTGCCAATTCAGCCTCTTTATTCCTTTCCCGAGCTAAAGCCTTCTTTAGCCCAATTTTTCGTGGTCTCTATCTCAGAAGTTGATCTTCCAGCAAGGCCTTGGCCTTTCCTTCCTCTCTCTAAGATCTTATTGTCTTGGCCTTGCTGATGGTTTTCTTAGTCTTCAACTATTGATTCTCTAGCTCAAGAAATTCAATCATGTACTATTCTCTAGCAAGATTAGCTTGAAGCTCACTAATCTTGGCTTCCTTACCTCTGATAAATGCATTGGTGATTATAACCTCATTTTCATCATTAAGGTCAATAAAATAAAACTCCTACTCAGTTTCATGTTTGTCCTCCTGCTCAACAATGATAGGCTCTGTAGCCTTTTCCTTGCCCTTGTCTACCCATTTTGTTGATGAAGAAGGCATGGCCCCTTTCACAGCACGCAAAGAAAACACATGCCTTTGGCCTCTATGATATGTCAAGGGAAATGGCTCAATACCAGTCATTTTAGTGCAAGCTGCTTCAATGTCCCTTTCACTACTTGATACTCCAGTATCATGATGTGATGGTGAAGGGTTATAGAAAGGTGATGAGGTAGGATGAACATGAGGTGAATGGATGTGACTGGGTGGTGATGTATGAACAATGGGATGTGATGGAGAAGTGGATACGGGGGGATGAGATGGTGAAGAAATATCCTGCTCATGATGACAGGGTGGAGTAGTGAAAACCTCATTTGCAATGAATGCATCCCATGAAATGTTTTTCTGTTGAAGCTAATGCATGACCACCATCTTGATGAGTGAATGATGAAAAAGAATCTACATTTGACTATTGTGATCCCTCTTTTGCACAATATAGGCCATCTTGTCAATGCTGCGGAAAAGATAGTAAGGTAAGTGTAGCATTCTAACTCTAGTGAAATGCATGAGGAGTCAGATGTGGTATGAGTAGAGTTGGGTAAACCTCCCCTCTCAAGTGAAATACTTCATTGTTATTGTCATCATAGGGGCATACCAGTCAAGGAGATGAGAGAAAGGGAAAATTGATTTCTTGTCATCCTTAAACCTAGGTTTGAGGTACGGTTCAAATATATCATATCCAGGTTTGCTTGTTTAAACCACCTCTCTCCCACACTAGGGATCCCTGTAGCAGCTGCAATGCCATTGGTGGACATATCAAAGGTAACCCCAACAAGAGTAACCTTTTTTTCATGTAGATTGGTGATGAAAAATCTTGTTAGCTTCAAGTGATTTTGGACTTGCTGCACTCTCTCACAGAACTCAAAGCAACCCACATGCTTAAAGAAAGACACAGTGAGAGGAGAGGACGTAAGTTCTCTTATAATGATGGCTTCAAACATGTTTATTTTCCCTCCCTTATGGTCATTTATTCTTGGCATTTGTGCCCCAACAATGGCAATATATTCTTCTTCTGACATCTCTAAACTTTGACTTATGAAACCCTAGGGTACAAGTGAAATGAGATGAGGGGAAGGGGATGAGATGGCTAGCCTGAAAGGTGAAGGGCATGAGTCTAGAGAATTAGTGAAGGGGAAAACTAAATCAATGAAAACCTTAAATCAATGAAATTACCTCGTCTATGACTGATATTCTGTTTAGGAGGATGAAACTAGTGTATAGACAATGATCAGAAACTAAAATTAGGGTTTCCTTTAGGGTTCCACTTCATTTCATTCAAGAGTGACCAAATAGCTTAGAAATAAGGCTTATGATATATACTTACTTCTTAGAAATGCTTGGAGGATTATAGGAGAAATTTGAAGTAGTTTTGAACTTGTTTAAATGGCTTGAACACTCAGCAAAGTTCACTATCTAGGCACGTAACGCCACTGTGTGAGGGTGCAACGCCTCTGTCTGAGCATGCAGTGCCTTCAAAAATAATGTTGTCTCCTCCTGGAAAGGGTGCAGTGCCACTGTATAGGCGTGCAACATCGGTTGAAACATGAAACGCCAGTCTTTTGAACACCCAATGCCGAGAAAATTAACAAAATTGCTCCCAAAAACTCTTCTCTTGATGAATACTTCTGATAGTTACAAATGCCATTAGGAAAATTTTGAGGTCTAAAATGGGCCTCCTAAAGGAAATGTACAATCAAAATTCACTTTATGAGAACCAATCACATTTTAAGGGATGACATGATCCCTAATGGTTGAAGTGGTATTGCTTGACTTAAAGGTACTTACTTGTCACATACTCAATGGTGGATAAAAACCCATGGTTAACCATGGTAGTGCTCTAAGTATTTTTAAAGTCAAAGTAAAGTACTCATAATAAATTTCATTTCAAACTTTTTGAATAAAAATATATTATTTTCATCTCGTATTTCTTGAAAGAAATAATGCATATCCCTATGCATTTATTATATTAAATTATATTTATATAGTATATTAATTACATGTTATTATACAATTTAAATAATATAAATTTTAATTAATAGCATATTATATAATTAAGAATTTATAAATTTATATTTATATTTTATTTTAAGTTTTTTAAGTACAAAGGACAAATGCATTAGTTGTTCAATGATAATGACTCACTACTACATTTGGCGGAAATTCTGACACTTGGTTCTGACGCTTTTGACCAAATGTCAGAAATTTCCCTAAATGTTTTCCATCCTGCCCAAAACAGTCGTGATACCGATGTTTATAGAAAAGTGTCGCAATACCGACACTTAGAAAAGTGTCGCAATTGCGACGTTTGAAGGAAGACGTTGCAATTGCGACACTATGGCCCAAAGCGTTGCTATTGCGACAACTTCCAAACGTCACAAGTGCGACACAATGTCTAAGTGTCGCAATTGTGACATTTTGAGGCACCCGTCGCAATAGCGACGCTTTTTCCGCCGTCGGTATAACGACACTTATATGCGCGCTACATAAAAATACAAAACTTAGATGTGCGCTACATAAAAATGATTTTATTGTTTCGTATCCGTCGCAATAACTACATTAACGTCTGATATCACGCGCGCATTTTCCCTCTGCTCTTGTAGAACAACATTCACCCTCATCATTCGCCCTCAGCTCCTGCAGAACAACATTTTCCCTCATCATTCGCCCTCAGCGTTCACCCTCAGCTCTTGCAGAACAGCATTCGCCCTCAGCTCTTGCAAAATGGTTAGTTCTTATTGCAAGCCCTTCCTCCTATAGTAGGGTTGACTCTATTTGGGTTTTTTTGGTCAATTCCATTGGATTTTTTTAGGCTGTAGGGTTCTCTCTAGATGTCAGGAATCAAGATTCAATACCCTCTATTATCTTCATCACCCAATACAAGATTTAAATTTTTCCCAAAGAAACGCTTATTAAATTGGCAGCCATTATTTCTCCCTGCTTTAAAAACCATACATTTAAATGAAAACAAGCATTGCATTTCAACTACAAAAATATATTAGTGTTCAAATGTACATGTGTGCTACATTAACGTTTGATATCACACACGCATTCGCCCTCCGCTCTTGTAGAACAGCATTCGCCCTCAGCTCTTGCAGAACAACATTCACCCTCAGCATTCGCCCTGAGCTCTTGCAGAATAGCATTCACCCTGCATCCGCCCTTAGCTCTTGCAGAAAAACATTCGCCCTGCATTCGCTCTCAACTCTTGAAAAACAGCATTGGCCCTCAGCTCTTGCAGAACAGCATTCACCCTCATCTCTTGCAAAATGGTAAGTTATTACTGCAGGCCCTTCCTCCTATAGTAGGGTTGACTCTATTTGGGTTTTTTTGGTCAATTCCATTGGATTGTGTTAGGCTGTAGGGTTCTCTCTAGATGTCAAGAATCAAGATTCAATACCCTCTATTATCTTCATCACCCAATACAAGATTTAAATTTTTCCCAAAGAAACGCTTATTAATTTGGCAACCATTATTTCTCCCTGCTTTAAAAACCCTACATTTAAATGAAAACAAGCATTGAATTTCAACTACAAAAATCTATTAGTGTTCAAATGTACATGTGTGCATCACTTCTGTAGGGTATTCCTTTTCCACTTTCACATTATCCAAGAATGTGTGCAGTATAGTTCATATTTTTTGTGATTTAGATTATCTTGAAAAAGGAAAGGTAAATTATTTCCCATGGAAAAAGAAGGTTTTCCCTTTTCACTACTGGAAATGGTACAACAAAGTTCCATTTCTACCCGAAACTCCTATGAAACAGGAACCAAATAAAGGCCATGTCCTCAATGGACATCATTTGGCTTTGAAAATGGCCATTGCATCGTGTTGTTTCTTATATTACATCACGATAGTTTCTTAAGTCATTTCTTGTTTCTTGAGATGAAAAACAACCAAAGAAATTGTGAAGATCCTTTCAAGAAATAAATGACCATTTCTCAATCATATCTCAACTATTTTTTATTTTATTTAGTGGTTTCTTACTTTGAGAGAAATTTGACACTTTTATAAGGAATATAACATAAAAACACAAAATGGGAAGGAATTGATGAGGTAGATGACTTTTAGTTGTTGTCAATTAAGAATTGATAATACACGATGCATGTTCTGTACTACAAACTAGATTCCTTCCTGGAGTTAGGACACAGAGTATTGAATCAAAGTTGTAGTTTCTAACTTCTTGTATTGGTTCATCAATCATGAAATTCAGACATTGCATGTCTTCATTGCTTCATGTTTGAATAATTGGCATCATATCGTACAATAGGAAATTAGGAATTATGATTATTATTACTTTATGGATCTATTAAGTTACTTTTAAGTTTGCATGGTTTAGTGTGAAATTATTCTAGTGTGCCCCTAGGCCCAGGTGAAGGAATGCTAAGGACTGAGAACCCTAGTTCTTAAATGGTATTGTTTCTTATACCCAAAAACCCCTCAACATCACTTCTTATTAGTTCTTAACAATAGTGTTGTAAACAATTTGAGAATTGATATATCAAAATCTCGCACTTCTCAAGATAAAAGTTCTAAAGCAAAGTGTGATACCATGTGTAATTCAATAGCCCCATTGTCACCTACCTTAACCTCTTTTCACTTATTAGCTCTCCTCAACTCAAGAGGTTCTCCTAGTAGATGTTAGGGATCTATTAGCCCAACAAGCCAAGTCAAGAGCCCTAACTCTCTGTTTACTAATATCAATCAAAATATTGAACAATAAGTCAGACGTAAATCACGAAAATTAAAATTCTTGGTATTTTTGGGTAATTTCAAAGGAAAGTCCCCAAACACATATAATCAAGGAATTATAGCGTGATTGCAAACATTAAAATATCAACAAAATGGTTTTAAGGATATTGAAAGGAAAAAAGGTGATAGAAGATAAAGTGCCTTCTTAAATATACAAAGTTTTTTCAGATTTGCTTTCAAAAACTTCACTTCAAAACCACTTGAATCATCTCCAACAATACTATACCATTGACTTCAACAATGTTTCTCCAATATCCTCAGTCTTCTGCTCATTACAAATTTACTCCAACAAATATATTCAATAGTCTTCATTGTCAACTAATCTCTTTTTTGGGTGCCTTAATATACCACGATGACATGTTTAGTGAATAGAAAATGCTAAAGGCATATTTGAAACTCTAACTTTGTCTTCGAGTGTCTTATTAAAAATTATTTCAATTTTGTTTTTGTTTTCATGTTGAATGTTTTTCAAGTTTACATTTATATTTATTACAATGTAATGATTAAATCAGGCAATTCTTGAGGCATATCCCAAAGGAGCAGACGATCATATGAAGGCAGTAAAATTTATGTAAATGTTGACATTGCTCTATCTTGATTACTTTAGTTATTTACATAGTGAAATAATATTAATTTTGTTCAAATATCGATTACCTATGCATGGTATACTGGTAGGTCCTCTTTGAGGAAGAGCTTTTTCATCACAATACGCAATGTTCTTGTTGCGAAAAATGCACGAGATGCATGAATAGAAATTCAATACTTTGATAGACGTGCCTCAAACACCTGAAAGCAGAAGAGGATAAAACATCTTATGAGCGATGAAAAGATATCGAGGTAATAATAAAAATTAAAATGATATTTTTGTTAGCAAGATGAATTGTGATAATTGATTTTTAATTTTTTACATTGACTAAACAACAAAAATTTCTTTTGTATGTGGCGTTTATACGGAACTTGCTATTACGGTGTTTGGTGGTATTGGTTCTGAACAAAGATTTCCCAACAACCTAAATATTTCGCCTGCTCACTTTGTTGCCCATTGACTTACCACATGGAACACCAGTAATACTAAACGTGTTGGCAATGATGGTTGATATGTTAACTACATTGTGTTTTCTGGGCTTCGTGTGTGACTCCTGAGGGACAATGTGCACGTTGTTGTGACGATGAAGGTGTCCCTATAAAGCATGTACAACTTTAGGGTAAATTTTAATATTTTAACTATTTCATGTACTTTATCTAAAACTTATTTATCATGATTTTCTTTTTAAATTAAACATGATAATATCTTCTTCTTCTTTTTTCATGTAGGAAACAATGAGTTCTGAAATCTTAGAGCATGTGTTGGTAATTTTTGGCCCAACCATACGCACGGTGGGTCCCAGAATTCCAACTTTGAAAGAACTAGATTATCTGCATGCCACGGTGTACATTTGACGAGAACAACGGTGGCTCGGGTAGCAGGAAAATATTTTAGAGCTATACTGAGATTTACCTGGGAGCGCAATTGAAATTTAACCCTGAATATGGCGTCCTCTTGCAATTCCGGAGATTGAGTGGAAGCACTCATCCATGATGAAGAAGAAGAAAGCGTCTGTTGGACATAAAATTAAGTACAACTTTAATTCAATAATTTTAATTACTATCTGTCTAAAATAAAAGTGTGTAATGTCTCGACTTCAATCTTTTGATGCTAGGTTGCACGACACCTCCAAAGACAAAGCTAAGTTGGAAAAAAGGGCCAACAGCTAGACGAGGCATTTGTGAAATTAGCTAACGAAATTGTAATTAAGTAGAATAAACATCTGTAATTAATGGTATCGCCTTCAACGTTTTTGTAATCCTATCAAATATGATTAAAAATACACAATCATATGTAATGTGGTGATGACTTGAACATAAACCAGAGGAAGATAAAAATATTGCTTTCAGCATTATCATTTGGTTAGTCGCGTGGGCCCGGTCGAATCGAATACGATAAGTTAAAACATTAACCTTTCAATATGTTTGTTTTAGGTCCATAAATTTAATGTCTAACAACTTTGTTTAAATCGAGAGGCACTACCAATGAGCAAATAACCTAGTTTTGAGCTAGATGTAAATCAGTCCTCACGTGCCTTTGATCATTGTAGTGGGGACCAGGCCCGTGATACTATAAATTGGGGACCGTGGCGGTAATTAATTTCCATTTATAATTTTCTAATTATACCTTGATGGTTGTCCTTATAACGTTTTTTGTTTAAATAATAGATAATGTTTCATGAGATCTTACTACAGAGAAGCAAGTTATGATCCCAACAACGACAAGCTGATTACGAGGTAAATAATCTCATTGCAATTTTTTTATTAATATTATCGAAACTGGATTTAATGATATTTAGCGGCAATTAAAATTTAATATTATCTATTTTGTGCAATGATACGTCAGATGAGACTGAACATTGTGACTATTTGCCAACTAGGTCGCGTGACAATGAATTTTTGATAATCTCATTGCAATTTTTTTATTAATATTATTAAACTAGTTCAATGATATTTTAAGCGACAATTAAAATTTAATATTATTTGTTTTTATGAAGTTAACGTCCTTTTCGTCAGACGATTTAATAAATGACTACTTAACTAGGTCGTGGCGTAATACGTTGCACCAGATAAATAATCTCATTACATTTTTATTAATATTACGAACTAGTTCAATGATATTTAAAGCGTTAATTAAAATTTAATATTATCTTTGTTTTGTAGCGATGCCCCATCCTTCAGGTAAGACAGTTAATGACTACACAACTAGGTCAACGATCTGATCAAAATATAAAACATGGTAATGAAACATGATGATATTGATGATGTAATTAGGATCTTTACAAATAGGAAGAAGAAAAAGAAAGTTACAGTATTAAATACTGTATTATTATAAGACAAATGTTACCATACTTATGACGTTTGCAAAAATTTATATAAAAAACTCATTATCATACTATTTTTATGTCAGCATTATTGCAATGTTTTCATGCGCATTAACTTTTGTTGAATTGTTTTATTGGTGATTGAATATTTTTTTTATGCTCATGAAAGTAAAAAATGAAATATAGATTGGGTATTGGGGAATTGAGTGATGTGAGGGGGGGGGGGGGGGCCATGAGGCTTCCCACCTTCATGGTAGCCTTGTTGATAGAGAATAATTTATTAGGTGGTTAATCTTGAGGGCAAGCTCCTGGATCCTTTGTGTGTGAAGTCTTGTTGTTGGTTGTTTTACTCTTTGAATGCGGAAAGCATTTCCAAGTTCATCTGACTCATCTGGTGTTCTTGAAACAAAGAGAGCTTATTGGTATGTTTTGACATTTTCAACATATGTTCTAACATTATCATAAGAATGCATCTTAGAAGTAAAAAAATACTACATCGATTCCTTGTATGGATTTTGATTGTTAGTAGGTGTTCAGTCTGCAGCAAATGATGACATCAGCAGGGGTCATGTCTAGGATATTTTTGTATAAAACGTGATTAACTCTCATTTTTAAAGTTCCTTTCTGAGTTCATAATTCAATATTAAGCTTGTTCGCAGTTATTATCTAGGTTTTTTATGTGTTTTATTATTGATTAAAAACTCTGTGTTTTCTGACTACTATGATTTCTCCCATTACCACTCCGGAGATGAATCCGACTTTATTGTTACATAGGTTACTTTATTGTTACTATGATTTCTCCATTGTGATTTCATAGGTTACATCATGTAAATTTGTCAATCGAGTTGGTGATATGTGAGCTTTAGTTCTCGGTTGGGAGCTTTTTCGATATTTTCTCCCTCCTTTCATGCATCACCTCGTTGTTTGACCATGGTGTCTACCACTTGTACCAATTGGCATGTGAATCTACGAGTGGTGCCACATTTCACCTATTTTCGGTGAGAGTTTAGGGTTTGCCTCTGTAGCTTGATAAATTCGATTCTTTTTGTGAATGTCGTCACATAGCCTCATAGTTTGGTTGATGAGCATGTTCTGAATGGTTGGATTTGATTCCTTAAGAACCACCCATATAGTCATCTTAGAATGTTGAAGGTTTTCATTGCTTTTCGTTCTAGTGGGTGGGATGATTATTGAGGTGATCCATCAATGTTTGGTGCTCTTGTAGTAGAAATTTGTTTTTGAGATGCAAGAGAAATTGATGTAGATATCCCATTGCATTCATAGATGGGTATGAGAAGTTGGAGAATTTGGTCAAAAATACACAACCTCTAGCAGCAGCAACTTAAGAGCCATGAGAACCTTGGTTAAAGATTGTTTTGTGCTAGCCTTAATATAGTCGTGATTTCTTTCTATTGTCATAATACAAATATAATCAGTCTCATTAAAATGAGGATTGTGGTTGTATTTCTCTTTAGTTGTTTCTTTCTCTTAATGTCAAGTTTAAAAAGTTGCGATAGTTGTTTAGTTTCTATTAAAACTTAAGTGGTTCTGTACTTAATTTGGGGTACGTGTTTTTTAAGGTTCATACTAATATGAAAGATCTTGTAATTCTATATTTAGGATAAGAGAAGATGGCCTCTGGCACAGTGTGACAACAATTTATATCTACCTCATTGGGTAACAATGGAAGAAGTTGGGTGCAATGTTTGATAATTATGGTAGACAATTGTCTTCTCTTTCGGTTTTTCACCCATTTCCTTTAATAAATAAACGGAAAGAGGACTGCGAGATTACGCGATATAGAGAGAAAGGTAGTTAATACAATATCTATGGAAAAGAGTTTAATAACTTCCAACACGAATTAGCTCGGTGACAAAAAAATTACCGAGGTCGGAAGAAAAAGTTATGTTTAAAAGTCCACTGTGGTAATTTTCACTACGGTGGATCTTTCCTTCGTCATATATTCGATTTTAATGTGTTATTTTAATTTTTCATGTTTAGAGTTGTTTGTATATGTTGTGCATTCAATTACACTTACCAAGCATTGTCAATTTGTCTTGAAGTATACAGTATTTTCCCGATCTTGTTGGAGTCACCCGCTTGGGGTAGAGAAAAATGTTATCTTGGAGAGAAAAGCATGGTTCTCTGAAAATAGTTAATGATGGTGTGTTAGCGAAGGTGTCTGTGTAGATGTGTGCTCTAGTTTTCTTTTTAACGTTTATTAATTCCCCTCTTAAATGTCTTAGATTTGTTGCGAAACTCAAGGTGAAAACATATTTGTTACCTGATCAATTACCTTGGCTGTGGACTAGCCACATTAGAGTAATACATAAAGCTTTTCACAACAATAAAGGAAAAGGGTTATGGGTAAGGTCAGAATTTTATTGTTATTGAAAGTGTAATGAAATGTACCTCAATGCTATGGTTTTGGCCTTTTTATTGGTTGAATTAGAGGACCGGAGTTGAAAATATTGGGGCCAAGTTGGTAAGCAAACTGTGGAAAAGACAAATGATTTAGGCGGGGATGGAACCACAACATATGTTGTTCTTGTTCATGTTGGAATGTGAAAAATTCGAACAATGAATGAAGTAAATCTCCCTTCTTTTAACACGAGAGAAAATAAAAATATCTTTGACAAAGAGCGAGTTTTGATACTTTGAAAACAAGCTTCTATTCCCTTCAATAACTCAAAAAAAAACTATTACACTTCTTCCTCGAGAGGATTACAAAATTATGTTGCTACAAAGCATTAATTGCATAAAACCATTACTTCTTATTAAAAAAACATGCTGTCTCTAAACACTATTGTTTTCATACCATCTTTATGCACATACACTTAAAGATTACTCGTTATTTCCGCGCACCTTTCGCATGTAATAAAAAAATTCGTCTGTCTGTCAAAAAAAACTACCTGATATTTTGTCCTTTTTATTTTTATACGCATATATAAAACATATTATAATAAACCCTCTTTAAAAAAATAAAATTAAAACTAAATTCTGTGGCCACCTTTCCTTTCATATATGATATATATATAACATCTTGTTTAAAACATATGATTAAATTATCAAAACATTAAAGAACCCAACGCAGCCGGTTTAAAATTCTATGATAGATTGAATTTCAAATCAAATTCGCATTCAAAATGGATCATCTACTTTTATGCTTGTAATTCTCAATCCAATGTGCATATAAAAAATTAGATTGAGTTTTGAGTTTGATTCCCTTCAATTTCATGCGATTAATATTAATGCTCGTGTCCTCCTTTTGAATTTTATTTGAAACGATTATTTATTTAATTTAAGTTTGGTAATTCGTTAATCTTTGGTTGTTGTGTTTAAATACAATCCTGGCAATAAATGTATTCTTGTTAGTCTGCAATACAATTTTGCATCTTTGGTTAAATTTAGATTGTATTGAAGTTCAAAAAGTGACATAATCTTTATATTAATTTATAGGTGGAAAGTATTAGGTGAGAAAATGGTGGGATTTAATCAACCATATTCACTTTAGAAATGACAGAAATTAAAAGACCATTACCTATTGATGTGCACAATATTGACGAAGACTTATTGTGACAACAACCTTTATAAAGAAATTGTTTATTTGGGTAAAGAATAGTTGTAACTTAAAGTTTGTAAATGGTTCCATAAAACAATTACTTATGTCAAATGCGGTAACTATGGATTAAGTTGCAACAAGCGTGACGAGGTTAGAAGTTGAAAAGCTTGGAATGCAACATTTTATTAGAATAAAAAAACACATTATATATCTATATATATATATATATATATATATATATATATATATATATTAAAAGTTATTATACACGAAAAATATGATATGATTGAAACCCCATTGATACGGTGACAATCTTTATACGAAATTATTTTATTTGAATAAGGGAACAATAACAACAGGTTGTAACAACGGTTCTATGAGCATTTTCTTGTATCTATTTACTGCGATGATGTCATTAGGATGTAGCAACTTTCTGCTTGAGGTTGTAGGTTAAAGCAGGATCGATGTCGCGACTTAGAATAAATATTGTAATTATATATATTAAGAGATCATTATCGTAACAAGTCATATAATATTGAAGTTTACACATAGAGACTTAAAGCAACCTTTATCACGGTATTTTGTTGGTAATGAAACAGTATGTGATGACAAAAATTTGAAACAATGGTTACATAAAACGTATTAATATAGTTGTAGTAATTGGGTGTTAAAGTTACAGTAGCTATGCAATGACTTAAGAATAAAACAAATTATATATATATATATATATATATATATATATATATATATATATATATATATATATATATATATATGTGTAGAGAGAGAGAGAGAGAGAGAGAGAGATTAGAAAATATATTACAACAATATTTATTTAACTAGTATGTTAAAAAATAAAATTTATAAATTAAGCAGTGTAGGGGGTATATGATATGTGGATACCAATCCATTAAGAATATACATGGCATCAACACCCAAATCCGTGATTATTTTTGAATATGGAAGATGAAAAACAAGTAAATGCCTAAAAATTAAGTATACTACTTTGATCACTCACACATTTACATATGCTATTGTCCTACGCACCTTCTATTGGTGAATGATGTTATACTATTTCTTGCGAGGATATAGTAGATAGGACTAGTATGTGAAGAGAGCTCTCATTAAGAGGCTCTAAAATCATTTTAGGTTTCATTTGGAATACTCATCTGAAAAAATCTCTCAGTCTACATGTAATGATTTATGATATGTTAGAAAAAACAATAACCAAGTGCACCATTTCAAATATGGATTTGGTAATTTAATGACTATAAATGTGGAAATTGGTTCTTTTCCATGTCAAAAAGTGGGAAAAATAATCACAATATAAACATCCTTGAACATTAACCTTAGTAGTGTCCATGCAGGATATTCAGAATTCTAAACTTATGTATATTCTTCAGTATCTTGGGAAATATTGAAAAAATGGCAATTTTATCTAGAAGAAGGAAAAGCAAAGAGCATCTACCGTGGAAAATGGAAATGGATTAGTAAAATCACGGTTCGTTGGATACTAAAGAATATTCATCATTTTGGAAAGCATTATTTTCCAAGAGTCTTTGGAGAATCACTATTAAAACATTTAGGCTTGTGTGGGGATGTAATAAAATCAAAGTAAATAGGCAAAATTTCATATAAGGATAAATTTTACAAAAGTTCTAATGATTCTTCCCTGTATCTTAGTGTTTGGTGGTTAAGTTTCTGTTTCTTATTATAATTATCCTATGAAAAAAGGTGAAAACGTTCGAAACAAATGCTTTACTTCATGCTCAAGGCCAAAATATTTTCAATCATCATGAAGATTTTTTCCTGGTAGCAATCTTGCTGATGTAAGTTGAAAGATTATTTCATTATTAATATGTATCGAATTTTTACTTTATGTAACAAATTAATGGTTATACTCTGAAACCTGGGGTGACAATGCTTTTTAATAAATATCGATATATAAATGATTTATTTCTTTATGTCTGAGCACCTTAAGTTCAGATTACTGAGTTCTCTTGGCAAAACCATTTATTTAAAATTATTCGATTCTATCTTCAATTTTAGTTCTAAGGATGAGGTATACCGTTTGAATGTTTGTGCTTGTATGGGATTGATTGGCTATCAGGCCTGTTCCCAATTTGTTCTCTTGTAATTTGAACATCTTCTATATTGATTGTTCTAATCTGTTTTCTGATTTGTATACACTGTATCCCAATTGAATGAGACATCTTGTTAGTTGGATAATGTTAATACGAAGTTTCGTTATTTACTTTAAGGTTTCTCCAATGGGTCCTTTTTTCAATACTTCTAACCAATTTTCTAATCTTTATTCTCTTCATTTTGTAGTAACATCTGTTTTGAGAGATCCTCCTTGTTCTAAATTAAATGGTAGCAACTTGTGGAGTTAGTATACGGTTTGATTCTGTTCATTGACTTTATTAATTCCGAACTCGATTGAGATTATTCTCTGATAAACTCTCTTGTTTGTTGTACAGATGTACCTGCATGTTATATAAATGATGATCTTTGCGGAATAATGCGTACGATTGTTCTTTAATGCACCATTCAGCTCTTTTTGTTTTCGTTAGTTGTCGTTTAGGTTTTAAAGCAAGTCCACAATTTCTTCTTGAAATTTTTTCTTTATCATCTCTTGATTTTAATAGGATGTCTTGAAATTTAATTTTAATTGCTTTCTCAAAACTACAATATCATCATATTTTTCTTGATTAGAGCCTCTGTATTTGACATATTTAGGATTGTGGCACTGATAAGTTATTTCCTCAATGTCTTTATCTTTGTTGTCTTTGTACAAAGAAAGAGCTTTTCTTCTGCAATTGTGCATTAGTGTTCTCAAAATCCACATGGAAGTTGCCATTGTTATCCCGGTCGAGTAGAATGAATCATTTTGATCTTCTTATATAATCAATCCTGATCTGAGATGAATATCCTTTTCTAAGACTTCAAAATTTTCTACAACTATAATATCTCACGATTTGTTTGGTGTTGCACTTTGGTTTAAAATGACTGTTGTCATTTGCCTTCTTGTTTTGTCATAATTTGACATCAATGCTACCGATTCTTGGAGTATCTTCAATTCTTGATTGTAAACCTAGAGGTCTTAGTGTGTCATTCACGGCTTTTATATTGCTAAAGGTTTTCTTCATATCTACTATCGCATCTTCATGATGGTTTTAATCTTTCAACACTCTATTGCTTTTGCGACCTCTTTTCTCGTAAAGTAGTGGATACTTATTGGTGTACCTGTTGTTTGACTATCCCAAATCTTCTCTGGCTATCGAAATTTCTGAACAAATCTATGGAAGAAGGTTGGTTGGTACGATATTTTAACGTAATTTAATGCGAAAGATGCAATGAAATTAGCAACTTCAACATCTCTCTTCTTGCCTTTTTCTATATTGATGGAGTTTGTAAAATTGAAATTTAGCTCGCTGATCAAAATGGGAGGAATTTGTATGACCACCATTCTTTAGAAGTCTGGGTGCTCTTGTCATTGTGAATTTTCAATGTATCAAGTGAAACCTTTTATTTTCCTTTAGATTGTCTTGTGGCCAATGCCTTTAAAGTCTCCACGTAAATTTTTAGAAGTCCTGGGAGAAAAGAAGGACGATACCTAGTATATTTTGTCCAAAGAGTCTGGGTCAGTATTTTCTTAAGTACTGTTACAATTTCAACATTATTTCTCACTATCTGTTCTCTGATATTTCCTTCCATCCATTCATCCCTTATTGGCATATTGTTAAATTTAAATTTTTGAAAGTGAATATGGTGATAGTTTATTTTTCATTCTTCTATCATGAAGATAAAGCTATTTGGGTCATAAGGCAAGAGTAAATTTTTTTTTTTGTAATCTAAGATATTCTTCTAAAGATTAACTTTACTTCCTTTCAACATCCTATGATTACAAACAAAGGAGACCTAATTGACTTTTGATCTGGAAGTTGGACTTTTCTTTGCATTGTAGAAATGAACATATCTAAAATAATCATATGCCTAGAAATACTCTAGTGTAAGAGTCTCCTTAGGGACATATTTGGGCAACTTGAATGGGCATAATTACGCTCCATATTAAGTCTACGATTGATTTTGATAAGTGCAGTCCACCTACCCTACATTGTTTTGAAACTATAAAATTTTCTTGATTTCATTATTGACTCTGGGAGGGAAACTCCTGTTAACAAAATGGTTACGGGGTGTACAAATAGGTCAATAAACTCATTATAGGGTAGAATCGGAGGAATTATGGGTGATGGCAGAGTTAAATATCACGGACAGATTTCCTTTGGCATTGTTCCGAACATGGAAGAAGCTTTCTGATTGGTAATAAATCATGAGATGATATAACGGAAAGATAAGCTGAACACTTTTCATTCTAAATCTCATGTTGATCATAGTTTTAACAAATAATGAGATGAAAAAATGTCTTGATGGGAATTGTCCAGTGAAATGAACAACAATACTGAGTTAATTGATCAACATGTTACTAGTGTTAAACCCATGATCAAAAAAGGATGTCATATTCGGAATAAGCTTGCCTTATCGACAAGGTATAACCATGAGAGGTCTTTGGGTTGATGCTGCGGTAACATGAAGGTTTGAGCAAATGCGATTTAATATTACGCCAGGACAAATTGGTAGACTTTTCAAGTAATTCTCCCATGGACGGGGGTGAGGGATTGACCAGGAGTTGATGCAGCATTGCTGTTGTGAGTAGTGATTGCGAAAAGGATATTCTGACTGAGACAAAACTATATTTGATTGGGGTCATAGTTTGCATGGCGATATTAGATTAACAAGAAAAATAATTTGGGAGAAGATACCTTGGAGATAGTTTATAATCAATAATATTCGAACACGTTTATAAAGTTGTCTCTATTTGATGGCAAAAGGTTTGAAAAGTTATCATAAACGAGGTCTTTGGTGCAATCTCTATCTGCAAGGCAGATAATTAATATCATGAAAACGTTCAAAGGTACGGCGTTGAGCCTTTGGAACCTTCATTTCTAGTTCTGTGGATTGATGAATTTTGGGTTTTAGCGGAAAAACAGGCTTACAATTACAAGTTTTGAGAATGCAATTTACAATTACATTAATTGAAACCAGACCAAATTAGACTTTCATTTACACGTCTTTAAATGTAAAATTTAAAACAAAAGCTAAGATTCACCAAGGTTTGAAATTAGAGGGTAAATACCTGTTTTGGGAGATGAGCAGGTGATTAGTAGTGCGAGCTATAGCGTGTGAACTTTGGATTCTTTGGTATGTAGTTGTCTTGGCAAAAAATACGATTGATGGTGCTTGACTGATTTGTTTTGAAATTCTGCATGAGACTTTGGTCATTCATAGAATAATGAAAATAGCGGAAAATTTTATTGAGAAAGTCAAAATTGTTGATTTTTATATTTATTTAATGGATAATGATCACTTCAATTATAGAGGATGATCCACGGAGAAGTAATGATGGCGGTTTCCATTACGCTTTTGGGGAAAAATGGTTTTTGAGTGGGCGAAAGCGATTCCATAGAATGATTGACGGCATTATTATGCTTTGTTTGAAAACTTAATGAGCCATACATACGTTATTGTTAGGATCCAGATGACTGGCGATGCCATTAATAACGAATTGATCTCAAATGGGTTGATCAAGCAGCGATGGGGAGCGTGGAAGTGATGAGGATTTAATATGGGCTTAGATGCAATTAAACGTTAATTAATAATCTCTGGGGAATACGATTAGCAAATTGTTAATCATGGAGGATTAATCAATTTTTTTATAAAAATGCAGGAAAGTGATCGGGAAGTGATTTAACCAAGGTTAGCGTTTAATGGAGGTATTGGGGATTTTACAAAGGTTTTATAGTTTTAACCTTGGGAAAGGGAGTCGGGGGATTAAAATACACAGGGGAAGAATTATTTTTGTATTAAAACACGTAATAAAACATGTTTTAATTATTTTTTCAATATACTTTTATTATATGATAATTAAATCAGATTAATCTAATTACCATAGGGGGCGGAGTTTAATATTACGATATATTTAGCCAAAGGAGGCATAAAGTGGGTTTTTTATTTAAACATGTGGGAATAAATAACTTTGGCTAAAATTTATTAATGGGTTTTTGGGGATATTATATAAAAAGGAGTTATATATAATAGGAGAAGGTTATTTTTGTAAGGATTTAATACATAAAATCAATGTTAATATAACAAGGGGGCAATGTAAACTCAAAATACATTAATATAACTAAGAAAGTGAAGATTTAAAAGAAAATTGCATTATAATCACTTCATCACTTAGACTTAGAATAAAATGTGATTTTGAGGGTTTCTTATGAAATAATGCATAATTTTCCTAAGTAAAATGGGATTTTACTTAGGAAAAGATGTTTAGAAATGAGTGAATGTTATGAAGAATGACTTCAAGTCAAAAGATAGTACAATTTCCTCTTGCTTAGGAGAAGGAAGGCTTTCGAAGAATTCTTTAGGATTTCGGAAATTGTATGACTGAATTTGAGAATGCAAAAGTTTAATTTCATTTTCATAATTTTCAGAAATTATCTCAAGAACACATATTTTCAGTTTGGGAGAATATTTTCTTGATTTCAAAAGAAGAAATAAAGCTCTTAAAAAATCCTCATCAAGCTGAAGTTCTAATATCTCATCCCTCAAAACAGCTAGTGATTGTTTTGTGAAATTATCATAATTATCATCATATTGATTATGTAAGTCTAAAAAATCTTCTAAGAACCTTGATTTTCTTAGGAATAGGTCATTTTTAATAGCTTGCATCTTTTGAGGCTCCAACTTCACTCCTTCCTTTAAAACAATATGAACCAAATACTCGAATTCTTATTTCCCAAAAGCACATTTGGATATTTTTACATCAAAATGATTGTTCTCAATAATTTATATAACTTTTCCACATGTTTAGTGTGGTATTCCCATGATTTATTATAAATATGTGTATTATGAAAGAAAACCAACACAAATTTTATAAGATGGGATCAAACAAAATTGTTCTTAAGTCGAGCCCGCCGGACTTCAAACGGCGATAAACCATAATTCAAACCAAATTCGAGTTCCAAAATAGCCTACTGACGTCGGCCAATTTTGTGACACGAAAACCAAATGAATTACGCCCTAATATTTTTCGGGTCCGAAGTTGGGCTGGTGTGCGGAGGGAGAGTTGTGACACGAATTTCTTATCAAATTTGCCCTAATCTTTTTCGGGTCCAGATTTCCATTGCGCGAGCGGCCCAAACAAAGATCCACTCCAATCAATTTCTGCCTTGTGTCCTCAATTAAAACTTTCCCTGCTCCCAGCTGTGGGTGCATTTGATGGTGTTTAAGGTGATGGGACATGGATGTGGGGATTTCATATCAATCGCATTAAGATTTAACGTTGTTAAATTAAGTTCCAAGGTTTTCACATCAAATCGCATTAAGTTTTAACACTGTTCAAGATCAGACCTCCACTCCTGTTAGCGATTCAGCATGCTCCAATATGATCCGGCCTTCAGCTCTCATTAATGATCAGAGATTAATTATGACGAGCGTCCTTCGATTGCATTGATAAAATTGCATTTCGCTATGGTTTTTCAGACGAGCCGGTTGCTAGGTTACACTGCTTGCTCACTGTGACGAGAAGGAGAAGTGGCCAACTGAACTGCTGCTTAGACCTTGCTGCATATCTGCATTTCTCTCGGTTTGGTCCTTGTCTGTCTTCCTCTGTTTCTTGGAATTCCGTTTCTCCGTCTCCTCTTGTGCCCACTGCTGAGACTGCACCCATGCCTCGCCTGCATCATAGGATGCGTTGCCGCAGGGGGAGCACTAGAGGTCAACCGCTGCGCACTCCCTCTAGCCCCTCAACAGAGTCGTCTTCCCAGTCCATTTATTATCACGCAGGTCGTTATCTAGATACTAGAAGTGGGCGGGGTCGGGTTGTAGGATCTGGCCACCGTATGGGCTCCCCTGCTCCACATTTCCCCAGCGCTTCACTTTCTCCCACGACGTGCACTGCGCATTTTTCCTTTAATTTCTCTCTGAACCACCCACGCATCACAGCGACAATTACTGTGGTTTTCCGGGAGGAGGCCCAAATGGAAGAACAATGCACTCGTCTGGCGGGAATGAGCTCAGAAAAAGTTGGCCAGCATTCTGGCCTTCAGGAGGGAGCGGTGGCATGACTGTGGAGGTAGCACCTAGCGATATTAGACCTTCCGAAGGATGGTGCCGAATTTTCAAGGAGCTGGAGGAGTAGTTTGGTTAATTTTTTTTTCTTGCTTCGTGGCCCACTTAATTGGGCTGCTTTTAGATTATATTACTGTGTTGGACCTCTGTAATATTTCTGAATTCTGTAAATGTTCAAGACTGGTTTCCCCATATGAGGGCAGTCTTCTTAATTTTTTGATTTTTTGATGACAAATTTTCCATGAGTCTGGGCAATGTTTTTGACTTCGGTGTAATTTTATTCCCACTGTTAATAGATTAACTTTACTTAGAAAAAAAAATGTTGCCCTGTTTCTATTTTAATCCTGTTTTTTGAAATACAGAGCCATGTTTATATGATTGTTTATAGTTGAAGCGCTGCGGGGTGGTTTATTATATTAATATTTCACGGTTGAATTATGTTCATAACAATTGGAAAAAAAAAATGTTGCCCTGTTTCTATTTTAAACCTATTTTTTGAAATACAGATCCATGTTTATATGGTCTACGTATTATACTCTTTCTCTGTATATCTACAGGAACCTTTTTGCTATGAACAGGGTGGATGTTGTAGCGGGCTACTAATGGAAACAAGCGAGCCTGAACCTTACATCTCGGATGCAACAGATGGTTACCAATACTCCTCACATGATTAGCGTTTTTCTCTGTTCAAGGATTTTGGGTACTTTAATTTGTATTTGGAACAATGGACGTTGGTACTCTATTTGTTGCTTTACTATTCTACATACTACTATTTCACTTTCTTATAGATGCCTCGGGCATATTTGGATGCTTTCTCAGATTGTCGATAATCTCCATGTGGACCGTTACTGGGTTTTATATCATGTCCTGTATGTGACATGGGGTATTTTTCTATCATTGTCTGGGGTAGGACTTCCACTTTTCTGGATGGATATTTGGGTTCCAATCTTCAGATGTGAAAATGTAATGACTTCATGGACTGTTTTACTTCATATAATATATTCAAAACAACGTTTTTCTCTTGTGAAAAAAAAAATGATTAATGTTTATCACTCTGCCTTCAAAACTAGCGATGCTGGTCTATGTTGCTGGTTTATTGATATGGTCTGATGGTATTTTTATATTTTGGACATATCACACTCCTCACATGATTAGCGTTTTCTCTGTTCAAGGATTTTGGGTACTTTAATTTGTATTTGGAACAATGGACGTCGGTACTCTATCTGTTGCTTTACTATTCTACATACTGCTATTTCACTTTCTTATAGATGCCTCGGCCATATTTGGATGCTTTCTCAGATTGTCGATAATCTCCATGTGGACCGTTACTGGGTTTTATATCATGTCCCTGTATGTGACATGGGGTATTTTCTATCATTGTCTGGGGTGGGACTTCCACTTTTCTGGATGGATATTTGGGTTCCAATCTTCAGATGTGAAAATGTAATGACTTCATGGACTGTTTTACTTCATATAATATATTCAAAACATCATTTTTTCTCTTGTGAAAAAAAAATGATTAATGTTTATCACTCTACCTTCAAAACTAGCGATGCTGGTCTATGTTGCTGGTTTATTGATATGGTCTGATGGTATTTTTATATTTTGGACATATCACACTCCTCACATGATTAGCGTTTTTCTCTGTTCAAGGATTTTGGGTACTTCAATTTGTATTTGGAACAATGGACGTCGGTACTCTATCTGTTGCTTTACTATTCTACATACTGCTATTTCACTTTCTTATAGATGCCTCGGGCATATTTGGATGCTTTCTCGGATTGTCGATAATCTCCATGTGGACCGTTACTGGGTTTTATATCATGTCCCTGTATGTGACATGGGGTATTTTTCTATCATTGTCTGGGGTGGGACTTCCACTTTTATGGATGGATATTTGGGTTCCAATCTTCAGATGTGAAAATGTAATGACTTCATGGACTGTTTTACTTCATATAATATATTCAAAACAACATTTTTTCTCTTGTGAAAAGAAAATGATTATTTATAGTCGAAGCGCTGTGGGGTAGTTTATTATATTAATATTTCACGGTCACTGGAACGCCCACAATTCATAACAAATATTGGAGATTTATTGTCCTATTTTAAAGTTTCATTTTTTTTTTTAAAATTGAACCCGCCATCGGTATACCAACACCTTGTAAGTGTCAGAATTGTGACAGCTTAAAACGTCAGACCACATTTTGCTGGAATTGCGACAGTTTACAAACGTTGGAAGAGCGACGTTCAAAACGTCGGACCACCTTTCCTCGGAATTGCGACAGTTTACAAACGTCGGAAGAGCGACGTTCAAAACATCGGACCACATTTCGTTAGAATTGCGACAGTTTACAAACGTCGGAAGAGCGACGTTCAAAACGTCAGACCACATTTCGTCGGAAATGCGACAATTTACAAACGTCCGAAGAGCGGCGTTAAAAACGTTGGACCACATTCCGTCGGAAGTGCGATAGTTTACAAACGTCGGAAGCGTGATGGTTTGGGAAATGTTGGAAGAGCGACGCTTGTTTGGAAGCTACGGAAAAAGTGTCGGTAGTGCGACACTTTGTAAATGCATCAGAATTGCGACGACATGGAAAACCACGCTTTGCCCGTCCTCGAACTGTCACTCTTGCAACAACTATGTGTTGGAATAGTGACGATTTGGCTGTCGGAAATTGCGCCAAATTTTCTAGTGACTTTTTCTTGAAAATCTCATTCTTATTTATAGTCACATCAATACAATTTCTTTATTAATTTTATTTTAGTAAAACTTTTGAATTGAATTTAACTATGGTTACATGGATTGTGGTGCAAAAAGTGAATTGAAAATTCATAACTATTATTTTGTTGGTTTAGATATTATTTTATTATTTCCTTAGGAGGCCCATTTTAGACCTCAAAATTCCCCTAATGAACCATGGCTCTTTTGAAATGTTTGGTAGGCTTTATAGGCATGTGGATTTAATCTAACTTGAAAAACCCACTTTCTAATGTTTGATGTCTTTTTCCTTTATCACTTATATTCTTTGACACTTTTTACATTGCAGGTTGCTGAAGTCATGGAGTTGGATTTTTCATTTGCTCACTGAGGCTTGACATAATGGATTTGATAGCTTTGGATTACATTTATTACATATTATAACATAAAATTACAATTGGAGAAATTTAAGTAAATTGCATAGGTGATTTTTTATCAAAATGACATTTTGATAAAAAGTCCTGAAACTGAAAATACAATCCTTAAAATCTAATGAATACATCATGATGATCATAATAAATCCCTCTCATATATGTGTTGACCTCATGAGAATGAAGGAATGACCTTGAAAAATGAAAAACCCTAATTACCTAATGGGACTGCTTTTTGACCTAACTTTGAATGAGATTTTGACTTAAAAACTTTCAAGTGAAAAGAGCATTTCCATAAGTGCTATTATGCTCAAGGGGACATGGGAATGAGTCAACAATATGAATTTTGGAGAGAGTGGAGTTTATTGACAAGGACAACCACCAGTGGAACAATTTTTTAAGTCATGACATAATGGAATGATGAAAAATTTATTCAGTACGAGACACCTAAGATGTACATGCAAATGTGTTTTGAACCCTGGTGGAAGTATGCAAATACTGACACTAACACCAATAATTCATTTCAGGTGTTCCTCTATTCTGTTCTTAGAACTGAGATGAGATGTTCTGTTTTCTATTCTGTTCAACTCCTATGAAATTTTCCTCCTCAACAACACCCTTTTGTAGCTAAACATCATGCAAGTCTTCTTCTAAGAATGTTTCTATCTCTGTAAGTATTTTTCTTCCCCCTTATCCCACACCTATAGCATGAAATCATTTGACAATGTTCCTTGAATCAATGTCAGGCATATTCAACTTGAAGCAAAGGAAGATGGGAAGGTTGAAGAATGTCTAATCTTCAAAGTAGACACTGGATGCAAATGACCTAAACGTATATATTGTGATAATGTGCAAAATGCATGTCTACTATCAAAGAAATAAGAAATAATTGTTTATGAGCATAAATCCTATCCAACTTAGTCTGAACTAAGTCAGAATCTCTTTCCCTATTGGACAAGTAAACCCTCTACCATAATATAGGTATTTTTGTCTCCAATTTATATTAAAAAAATTAAATTTAGTTGTATATTTTATCAAAGAAACCTTCTCCAATCCCCAAATCACCTATGGCATGCCTCCTATATCCCTTCCCATTTCACCATATTGTAATCATAAAGAATGTTCCATTCTACATCAAGTAAGGTGTTAGAAAGCCACTACCATTGATAAATCCTATGAAATCAAAGACAAGGCCGCATGCATGTTACGTAATCAAATTTCAATATGGTAGATGTACTTAAAATGTCATTCGATATAACAAATTTTCAAAATATTAGGATTCCCTACTGGCAGATATGATAGATGCCCCTAAATGGTCATTGGATATAACAAAGGTTCAGAAGATTAGAAGACTCTACTGCTAATCAACTTTTCTGCAGATAAGTAGAAGAATCATAGTTGTTATCAATACATGTTTCTCCTCAAATGATAAGTAATGGCTCAATTTCATTTCATGAAACTGTCATTTACTGGTTTACTTAGATGAGCACACCACTAGCTAGTTTTTCATTCAATAAACTATTTTAGATATCTTGTTCAACAATTATAGTAACATTATCATTCTGAAAGGGAAAAAATGAATGGAATATTTGCTTTTCCTTCTCTATCAGTGTATCCCTTTCCCTTCTACATATGAATTTTAGATTCAATCGCATCCATCTATTAGGAGAGAATGAAACCAATTCACATTGGGCCCAACAATTCATCTTAAGTGCTCCTTGAATAATCTGAGAAATTATCCCCTTCCAAGTTTTCCCAAATCTAAACAGGCACATGAAACTAAAAATGTTCCTCTAAACATGTATGAAATAAAATTAAAAATGTTCTGCACCCATATTGAGAGAGAAATCACATTTTCACTCTCCACTACAAGGGCATGATCTTTGTATGTATTTAATACCAGTTTTTCACTCTCCATTATAAAGATATGATATTTGTATGTCAAGGTTGTTCATAAGCCTTTAGTTACATAGGATTGATTTGCACTTTGATAAACTAGAGACCAGATCAATTACAGGTCAAGGAGCCATCATTCATGAAATAATGATGTAATCAAGTTGTGAGCTCCTACAATTTACAGATTGAATTCTCTTCCAAGAATTTTTGGGCATCGAGAAAAAGTGCATACAATGCAAATGTCAACAAGTAGTTTAATAAATGATTCATCACAAATTTACTAATATTCTTTCATCAATGTAGATTAAAAAAAATGCCAGAGAACACTGACATGATGAAAAAATAATGTGACTGATACATATGGAAAACTCTAATAGTTAGTATGATTAAATTACAGACACATTACGTTTCAGTTCAAAGTTTCCTTTGGCATAATAAATTCCATAAACAAACACAATATTTAACCAATTACTTGTCCCAATACCAGTCAAAAAACAAAAGAATGACTGACAATGATTGGTAAATATTAATATTTCTTCATTCATGTCTGGAAAATGCCAAAAGCTCAGTTACAAGTCATTTTAGCTTTAAATCACCAATTATCCCAGAGAATTTGCAGATCATATTCACTTCAAAATACCACAAGAAATGTTTCATACCTCTGCAATATGAAAATCGTGTATCAAGAGATAACATGCTTGTAGAAATATAGACAATTTGGAAAAACACATGGCATGGACTAGTTGAAATTAGAAAGATCTGGCAAGAACCACTAACTAATCCTTAAAGATAGAAAGACAAGATGAGGGCACTCCAAGCTTTTTGAATAGATAAAGACCAGGTTACACACTTTCAAAACAATTATGAAAAGCACCAGAAAATCTCGTGCATTCATATAAATTCACAACCAAACAAAAGCCCTAAATAGAGGGTTGGGAGAAACTCAAAAAGTATAACATACACTCATATCCATCTCCACTATTAAAAACCCTAAATAGAGGATCCTGGTAACTGGATATTTGATATGCATATAAATTTTTTTCCTAAAGGCGCTGGAAAATAATTTTCCAACACCTACAGGAAAAAAATTTAAATGCATATCAAATATCCAGTTACCAGAATCAAATTACATTTAAACAAAAATTAGAAAGATTTGGCAAGAACCACTGACCAATCCTTAAATATAGAAAGACGAGATGAGGGGACTCCAAGCTTTTTGAATAGATAAACACCAGGTTACACACTATCGAAACAAGTATGAAAAGTACCAGAAAATCTCATGCATTCATATAAATTCACCACCTAACAAAAGACCTAAATAGAGGGTTGGGAGAAACTCAGCAAGTATAACATACACTCATCTCCATCTCCACTATCAAAAACCCTAAATAGAGGATTTTGGTAATTGGATATTTGATATCCATATAATTTTTTTCCATCCATTTATATTTGATAACACGAGAAAAAATTTAAGTGCATATCAAATATCGAGTTAGGCATTGGAAAATCAACCCAAAAATTAAAAAAACCCCAAAACACTTAAATGGTATAAACTAAAACATAACTCCATCTAATTTTCCATATAAGTTATAAAGGGATTGACGAAATATTCCACTATTTCATTCAATAAATTATCTAAATTTCAATGGAAGTTTAAGTGAATGATACCATTTTCAATACTTGAAGTAGGTCCATGTCAATATAATATTCAACATTTTTGTTATTCTTTTACTAAACAACCCTACAGCCTTGACATTTTTACAAAAGAAGTCATTTACTAAACACCCCTACAACCTTAAAAAATTACAAAAGAAGTAATGTTTCTTGGCATATCTAATGTTATTCCCTTCATATTCTCGTGATAAACCATTAATTTTTCAAACCACGTAGCTCCAACCTGTCAAACGAAATAATCACCGCACATTGTAACGAGGTGTGATAATCTCCATTAAAAAAAACTTCAACGATGTCTTACTCAAAAAAACACTCGTTAATATTTTACAAGATCACAATGCAATATACATTTTCACTGTAATTTCATCTTATATCTTACTCACCAAGCACTCGTTAATCTTTTACAAGCTCACAACACAATATACATTGTCACTGTAATTTCATCTTAACAACGTAGCCTACATGTGCTTCTTAATTAGGAAATAAACAAGATGAAAGGAAAGCTGATTTAAGAAAGACCTTAAGCCTGAGCATAGACTCATTTGATCTTGAAATTTCATATAACTGACATATACAATCTCCCCTAAGGGAATTCTTATGAAAAATCACCTGTTACTACAAAATTTTAATCCCTTCATGGTAACTGTATATTTGATATGCATTGAAAATTTTTAATCCCTTAATTGGCGAACAACAAATCTATTTACCGGCATTTCATTGAATCCTCCAGCGTGACTCTGCTTCTCCCTGGACTATTGAATTTGGGAGGGGTTGAGCACTTTCCCTGGACTATTGAATTTGGGATGGGCTGAGCACTTTCGGAGGCGTGAATGAACCAGAATGATAGGAAGCCCTGTTATTAACGGCGTGAATACTCTTCGTTAAAATTTCAAATCGCCAAGTGTGCGGGAGTGGTGGCATCGTGGGGGTGGCAGATGGGAGAGGAGTGACGCACAGGGAGAGAGGTGGTGAAGGCAGGGGCGCAGGGTCCACCAGAGGAGTTTGCTATCGTCTGCCAGGAGGTCTTGCCGTCGCCATCAGCGATCAAAGTTTGGCAAGGTCCACCTGAATCCCGGAAGGGCACGGGGTTCGCTGGAGGGGCAGTGTCGGAGCTGACACATCACCCTCTGATTTGACGAACAAAAGAATCTTCCTTTTAGTTATGGTATACAATGATGATATGCTATACCCATATGCTACCATGCATGATGTTGCTAATCCATGCCATAGCATGCCATTAGTTATGGTATACAATGATGATATGCTATACCCATATGCTACCATGCATGATGTTACTAATCCATGCCATAGCATGCCATGTTTTGAAATTAAGGGCCGGATAAAGAAATTTTCAAATATACATGCATATGCTACCATGATTAATGTTGCTAATCCGTGCCATAGCATGCAATGTTTTCAAATTAGGGACAATGAAATTTTTATATATAGTGCTCTCGTTTATCAACAATCGCCTCTCAATTCATATTCCAAGGCTTCCAGAGAAATCTAGGCCCTCGCTCTATGCCCTGAGATCCGAACGAAAGCTAAGATTCATACCTGATACACATGCCTCTCCTCTCAGACAACCGTTATATCTACACACTCTCAAAGCTGTGTATTATAGTGTTTCGCATTGGTCAAGTTTCTGATATATCTTATTGGGGATTTTTGCCTTAGTTCTCTAATACCTGTCTTGTTCCTATTCCAATTCTAATGGCAGACATCAACGTAGAGAGTGGTGAGGTGGAAACCTTTGTTTTCAAGGCTGAAATTAATTAGCTGCTCAGCATCATCGTGAACACTTTCTTCAGCAACCAGGATATTTTTCTGAATAAATTGAAGAGGAAGGGTTATGAGGTCCCGTTTAAGGTGAATGCCATAAATGAGTATGTTGTGGGGCAACTCAAGGAATATGATGAGAAGAAGCTCGTTTCTGTTATAAAATAAGGGCTGAAATTGGAGGAGAGAAAGGAGGAGAAGAAAACTGCATTTGACAGCCTATGCATTGTGATAAAGGACACCTTGGGTGACAACGTGGAGAAGGTAGTGGTCTCGGATCTTATTATGGATTCTCTGTGCTATCTCGTGATGGGTGAGTATGGGTGGGCGGAAAACATGGAGAGAATAATGAAGGCCCAGGCCCTCCATGACAGCTCCATGTCGTCCTATATGTCCAGCAATTAAATGATGGAGATCAACCAAGAGAACATCATCATGGAAGAGCTGAGGAAGGGATCCGGTGCTGACAATCAAGACAAATCGGATCAGGATCTGGTCATGCTCTTCTATTAAACTACTCTGTTTACCTAGAGTTTCAACCCTAGAGGAGCCAAACACATTCGCTGCCAGAATACACATTCAATTCCAGAATCAGATCAGGATTCTCAAGCTTTGCCTAAGCATCAAGGATGAAAATTCTGCCAAGATGGATACAGACATGCCGCCCCTGGAAGAAGACGCCTCTCTTCAAGAGGAGAGAAAGATGGAGGAGGTTGACTCAGACTCCCTCGTTTCTTGCAAGAAAGAAATCAAGTTTTTCCATTTTTTTTTACGAACCCATTACAGACAGTCAGTCTTTTAAACATTAAGTATAGATCAGTGGGAACGAGATTCTGAAACAACCATGAGCATATCATCCATCTCCACCGCAGGCTACCATACATGCCAGACAGAGAACTCATTTGAAAATGAAAATGCAAGTGAAAAGAGAGAAAACAGTAAACCTGTTATCCCCTCCTGCCATGACCCCACCACATATGATAATATGGCACCATAAAAATTGAATGGAAACTTATCTTCCCTTTGAAAATCGATAATATTCAAGGAAAGAATCCAAACAGAGAAATTCACATAGTTGAGACCACAAATCTCTTCATGGGCTTTGACACACAGCAACAAAAAAACGGTTGAAAATCTACTAAAATAACCCTGAGTCGATCACGTATGGGCCATACACTTCTGGAAGATCAAGCTCCCCGAATCATAGAGAGCCATGAGCACAAGAGGGGGCAAGAGCCTGCTGGCGGTGCAGTTTGCATCACGACTAAATGAAAAAACCCTAGATCTCTCCATCTTCCACATAGACCGAAAAAATTCATTATAAACATTTAAATAATTGTCATTTTTATTATAAAAATTATTTATTTGGAAAATGTACTCAATGCCATGTTAATTTTATATTAATAACAGTGAGAAAAAAAAGTAAATTCTATAAAATTTATCAAATTTTATTTATATTACATAAAAACAAATTATTTAAAATATACATTTACCTTTTAACAAAAATTATAAGGATTTTTATTTCTATTTTTTCGGATTTTAAATATTGATATATTATATCTAGACAAACTCTAATACTTCTATTTTATATACTATAGTTTCACAAATCTTTAAATTTTTTGAAGTAAATTTATTTCATTTAAATTTCGTTATATAAAAATATTAAATATTTAATTTATAATTTAATATCATTTTTATTTATGGTTTTTAGATGTAAAACATTGTTTTACATACTCTTTTTTTACTCTTTCTTAAGTTTTTGATAAAGATAAATTAAGTGTAAGGGGTGCCTAATTCTGTGGGGTGGGTGGTGAACCTCCACAACAATCTATATAGCCTATGAGACCCTAAGAAGGTAAGAGAATTAGAATTCTTTAAAATTCTAGTTGTATATTCAAAAATAAAGGAGAGAAGTGTTCCCATATCACCATAGCTTCACTCACTTAAAATGTCAAGTTGGTATTGTGAAAAATATTTTGAAAATTACATCAAATGTGAGTGTAAGATGGGAAATTTGAGAGAGAAATTTTCATCTTCAATCCTCTTTGGGTAACACAAGTGAAAAACTCTTTCATCTCATGGAATTTTTCGAATTAACCGATGCCGAGTTTAGCTATGACACTCATCAAAATTAGTTCTTATCTTGAAAATCTTCATTTTTTAAATTAATACTAGTCAATGCAGAAAGGTAATTTTGGTTTATGAGATATGCGTCGATTACCTCCTTATCATATATATGTTTCATCTTTTCCACTATTAAATGTCTTCGAATGTGTATTGTATAACATATTCTTATACATAATATACCAAGTCATAGCCATGCATTATGTGGGGAGAAAATTACTTCAATTAAGTAGACAAGGTAGCGAGTATTTCCTTTAATATTTGAGTTGTAGGCTATAAAATTCATGTGGATATATTCAACATTCCTCTACAACTTTGTGGATATACGATAACACCAAAACTCACATCCATATAAAATAGTAAGAGTGACAAGAATCTTAAATACAAGATTCTTTTGATAAAAAATCCAAAGATACAACGACTTACATTTGTTTTCAATCCCACAGTAATATTTACAACTTGCATTTATCTTTTTTTGAATGCTATAATTACAATTTAGCTTATAATGGATGTTTATTCCTAGATATTTGTAAGAATAAAATTCCTCCAAGGAGTTGTTATCATAAACGAAAGCATCATAGATAATATTTTAGGATTTAGTTATTATGGCTTTAGTTTTGCGGATATTAACTTTCATACCCATCTTGGAGCATAAATATTCGAGGATTATGAGTTTCTCAAAAAGATCGTAATGGATCCTTTCCAAAAGAAAAATATCATCAACATAATGGATAAGAGTTATGACCATAATAGCGAGTGTGGGGCCAACACAACTTGAATCTTCCAAAAACTCTTCTAGGTTACCAATGTATATTCCAAAAGTGGTAGTTGATAAGGGACTCCCTTCCTTGGCTCCGATATTGAATTCAATTTAGTTATACCAACCCTTAATGGTCCTAAGCTTGGAAATAACATTATTGTATAGCCTTCTCACAAAAACCCTCAACTCAAGACGAACATTATCTCTTCCAGCTTCTTCCATAGGTTCATTCTAGGAATAATGTCAAAAGCTTTTCGAAAGTTACAAAAACTATAGAAGAAATCAATTTAATTATTGTGACATTCCTCTACAGTTATTCAAAGAGTAATGGTCCATGGTTGAGTGATATCTCCTAAGCCGACTTTTCATTTATCTCTTATACCATATATTTCAAGCGAAAGGACAATATTCTTTCCAAAACATTCCCATACAAATTGGCTAAAATGTGGTTGATCATGATGATCCTATAATTTGAGGGAATGATTTTATCCCAACTCTTGAATATAGGCATAATAAGGCTCCACATCGAAGGCTTTGAGAAGAATTGCTTCACTTATAAGTTAAATAGCTTATGTATGTGCAGAATGATGATAGGTTCTACCATTTTAAAAATTTCAGCTTGGTATCATGAGCTACTTAATCCAAAATTCATGCCTTCCAATGAAAAGATATCATCCTCCATCGTGGCATTTGAAATTGTATCCATAGCATTAGGCTATTCATAGATATTTCTAAGGTAAATATTCAATTTTGTAATGGAAATTAAATGGTTTAATTTAGTATTATGAGTCAAAATTTTCCTCTAAAACTTTCCAGTGTAAAACTTAGAGAGTTGTAGTAATTTCTTTCGATTTATACTTATATCATATATTTTATTTATTTTTATAATATATTTTTACATATTTATCTTATCAACTTTTAAGGTTTCATTAGGAGCACCCCTAATCACATTTTTCAGCAATTTTAAAATCATGATGATTCTAAGGGCTGGTAGATTTATTACACCTTTTATATGACACCACGATAGACAAGTTGCTAATGGCAATGGAAAGGGTTGTAGTAAAATTATGATAGATGTTTTCAATGTTATCCTTATAAGTTAAGAGGTATAAATCCCTATTTAAATCCTTTAAGAAGAGATCCATTTTACTCTTGTCAGACAGTAGGTGGATTTTACTCTCACATTTCTCGTGCATATGCTTGTTTTGCATGCAAAATTTTGAGTTGACGTTAAAGGTATATGATTACTATCAATATCATGGTAATTTAAGAGGTCAAAATTTATAATTTGTTTAGAAATAGGGATATAAAATATCACATAATCCATGACGCTACTTCCAAATACCATGGATCCAAATCATTTGTTTGGTTTTTGGCCACTATATTACACCATTGCAAATTACAATGTCTTGATACTATTGAGTTTGACCAATTTGATACCAAATAGATTTTCGATTATGCCTTCAAAGCTTTTTTGTGAATCTACTAGCTAAGTCAATAACCTCCTCTAATCAAAGGGGAATGGGGTTTGAATCATTAATTAAAAGAATAACTTGATAAGATGTGATTATAGCATAAAATTATCCTAATAATATGATACTTCCTTCATTTCTTAGATTATGAATATCCTACTCTAAGTTATTATAAGGGAAATTTTTATCTATATTTCTTTTCTTATAAAATGTAGAGTGAATAGGTGTGAAATAATAAATTGTGATATCAATATTTTGACCATTAATGTTTTAGATTTAGATCAAAATGTCCCAATTGAGGAGGTTTATCTTATGAATCCAAGTGTGAGGAGAAACACTATTTTTTATGTAATAGGCTATTCCTCTAATTCTTTTGTGAGAGGATTTCCTATTCCAAGTTGAACACAAAATGAATCCATCAATGTGAGGGACCTTAGTGCCATCATGATCCCAAGTTTCAACTAAAAATAATATTAATTTCACTTTGGATCCACCTTAACATAGGGTATTTACACCATGGAAAGTCACAATAGTTTCAAAAAAGGATCTAGAGTGTTCAAAATTTTTATTTATTACTCTATTTTTGGTCTCTATTTCTAATAATAATTCTCCTATTGCTAATGATTGTCCAATTACATTCCTTTTTTACTTCCTTTAACTTTATAACCTCTTTCCTTAATTCATGATGAATTGTTGGGGTGAGGTCCCCATTTATAAAAATTGATGTCCCTTTTAGGGTTGGATATCTATTGGGCATGCCAAATTTATGGTCCTTAAAACATACCCAGACAAGTAATAGTGTAATTTGTACTTGATTATATTACCCAACATCTTCAATTTCATGAAATAATTTGTTTAAATTTATGACTTATTTTGAAGTTTTTCTTTTACTATTTCTAACATGTCATCACCTTTTTTATTTTTTATTTTATTTTGGGAATTATAAGATTACAGGATATTTTATTATACTTGCGATCTAGTTCAATTAGCTTGTTCATTTCTTCTTTGATTGTTTTGAAATCTAATTTGTTATTCGTACTAATTAGGGACATATTTCTATTTGATTTTTCTTTTATCTCTTTTATCTTGTCTCTCAAAGTGTAGTTTTCTTCAAATGTTAATTTTTTCTTCTTTTGGATTTCTTTTGTCATATATTTCATTATTTATAGCTCAATTGTGAACCCTAATATTTTATTTTTTAACATTTTAAATTTTTTTTCCAGACATCAAAACTAATTCTATTTTATGTTCTCTATCTCTATTTTGTTCTAGTGAATTCAAATCACTGTAGATATTGTCTAGGGTGACTTATCTAGGCACCCCCTTGCTACATTGAGGCTTTGAAATATGTGGTGAAGTAAAAGTAATCATAACTTAAAAATAAAAATAAATAAAGATGAAAATAGATAAAGGAACTTATGCACTTGGGTTATGAGTGGCAGACCATTAAGGATGCATATGTGTACCTTAGACCAACAAGATTGATTCCGGTGACACCCTTACCTACAAAATAAACAAATCATCGAGAATACTTTAGTTCTATCCTAAAAATAAAGTAACAAAATAATAATATTAAACTCAATGATAGGTTAAATATTAAACTCAATGGTAGGTTTAATATTATTGTTTTGTTACTTTATTTTTAGGATAGAACTAAAGTATTCTCGATGATTTGTTTATTTTGTAGGTAAGGCTGTCACCGGGATCAATCTCATTGGTCTAATGTAAACATATGCATCCTTAATGGTCCACCACTCATAACCCACCTGCATAAGTTCCTTTATCTATTTTCATCTTTATTTATTTTTATTTTTAAGTTATGATTACTTTTACTTCACCACATATTTCAAAGCCTCAATGTAACAAGGGGGTGCCTAGATAAGTTACCCTAAACAATATCTATAGTCATTTAAATTCAGTAGAAAAAAAGAGAGGTAGATAAAATAAAATAGAATTAGTTTTGATGTCTGAAAGAAAATTAAAATGATAAAAAATAAAATATTTAGCTAGTTTAGAGAACCACTACACTCATGAAGTAGAATTTCCTTTTATGTCCATTTATATTGTTTAAAATTTTAAAAGTGATGATTTAAAATTCTCCAATGTTGTTATTGAACGATTCAACATGGTGTTGGTAAGAGGATTGCTCCTTTCATACCCATGAGCACTACATTTCTAGGTAATGTTTATTGTTCCCTTGACTAAATGGTGATTCCAGTTTTTCTTTGTATACATATGCTCCTAGCTCTTTTCACCAACAAAATGGTTTAAAATATTTTTTTGGGCTTATGGTATTATCCTATTTCCCAGCGCACTTTCTGCCACTATTAATAGGGAAGATTGGCTAACACCTATGAAATACTAGAGAATGAGCTTATCATATCCTAGATATAGGATACATAATTACATGATTCAACCAATAAATGCAGACCGTAGACCTTTACATGAATAATAAGTTTTTATTGGGATAGACTAATTTAGACTGGCATGAGAGATGTATGGGCATCTTGGACTAGAGAATGGAGAGGATTGACCGACACCTCGATATTCCTCCAACAACGGGTGGTATCATATGCAGACATGGAAGATATGTGATACAAAATATGTGCATATATAGAATTTGTGTGGGTAATGTATATATGTATATCATATGCAGACATGGAAGATATGGGATACAAAAATTTTCCTATATGCACATGTTTTTTGTATATGAACAACTTTCGTATATGTTCTTCTTCTGTATATGTGCATATTTTATGTATATGTGCATATCAAGAAGTTTCACATATACAAAATTTTCACATATACAGAAGATATGCGCATACAGAATCTAAACATTTACAAAATATATGCGTTAATACAAAATATATGCGCATATAGGGAAGATACGCATATAAAAAAACTGACATATACAGAAGTTCCACATATGCAGAAGTTACGCATATACGAAAGATATGCACATATGCAGAACATTTGTATATGTGGATATTCTGTATATGTGAATATATTCCATGTATGCACATATATTTCATATAGAGATGTGTGACTTCTATATATGCACATGTTTTTTTATATATGCACAACTTCTGTATATGTGCTTCTTCCATATATGTGCATATTTTCCATATATGTGCATATCGAGAAGTTGCACATATATAGTAGATGCACATTTACAAAACTGTACATATATGTAACATATACATATATAAGTAAGTTTCACATATACGAAAGATATGTGAACATACAGAAGATACACATATACAAAAGATGTGCATATATGCATATAAACATGCATAACTTCTATATATGCACACATATTTTTTGTATGTGTATATTTTGTATATGCACAACTTCCATATATGTGCTTCTTCCGTTTATGTACATATCAAGAAGTTGCACATATACAGTAGATTCATATATACAAAAGTTGCACAAATATGGAAGATATGTGCATATACAGAAGATATGCGTATATACAAAAACTGAGGATATACAAAAGATATGTGCATATATGGAAGTTGAGCGTATAGGGAATATATGTGCATATATGAAAGATATGCACATATAGAGAAACTGTGCATATATAGAAGGTACACATATACGCATGTAAACAATTTGTATATGCACACATCTTCTTTCTATGTGTATCTTCTGTATATCCACACCTTTCATATAAAAGTTGTGTGACTTCCATATATGCAAATATTTCTTATATGCATATGTTTTTTTTATGTGCACAACTTCTGTATATGCTTTTATTCCGTATATGAACATATCAAAAAGTTGTACATATACAACAGATGCACATATACATAAGTTTCACATATACATAGGATATGCACATATATGGAAATTACACATATACAAAATATACACATATACGAAAGTTGCGCATCTACAAAATATCAACTTCTATTATCCCCTAATTCTCCCTAAATAAAATTTCAAAGTAAGTAGAAAAAACATGGATAAAACTCCACAGACCACTCATATGGCCTTGGTGGGATCTTGTCCTTTTAAAAAGGTTCCAATATCAGTACTAGTTCCTTGTTTGTAACTTTCTTAAAGAGAGCCTCATTTTCAATTCCATTCACCATTTCATCAAATAAAGAGATTGCCTTGAATTTCATGGAAAATTCCAAAAATGTGTCAAACCTATAGTTTAGTGATATTGTGAAAACTCTTGACGTTAATTCTATCCACATCCATGAATTTCTAAATCATTTCATTATTTTCCTAGGATTTTCATTTTTCTAAAAAATCTTGATATTCTAGTGAGATGGTCATATACAAAAGTTGCACATATACAATAAATGCACATATATTGAAGTTGAACATATACTAAATATATGTGAATATACAAAAGTTGTGGATATACAGAAGTTACACATACACAAAATCTACACATATAAACACTATATGCGCATATACAAAATATGTCTACATATACATAAAATGTGTGCATATACAAAACTTGTGAATATATGCACATATGCACATATATTCTGTATATTCATATATCTTTTGTAGATACACAACTTCTGTATATGAATATATTTTTTATATGCACAGTTTCCATATATGTGGATATCTTAGGTATATGTGCAACTGTTGTATATGCACAACTTCTTCATATACACATATACAGAAGTTGACAATATACAAAAACATGTGCATATATGAAATATTTTGATATACGGAAGTCACAAAACTTTTATATGAAAGTTGTGCATTTACAGAAGATACACATATATAGAAGATGTGTGGATATAATTTTTTTTTGCATGTGTATAAGCGTATCTTCTATATATGTTCATATCTTTTGTATTTGCAGAGTTTATTTTTATGCACATATCTTCCGTATATGCAGATTTTTTGTATATGCACAACTTCTTGATATGCACATATACGGAAGAAGTACATATATAAAAGCTTCACATAGACAAAATATACAAAAATACAAAATATGTCTGCGTATATGGAAGTTATGAATGCATATGTGTGTATATGTGTATATTTCGTATATGTGTATCTTCCGTATATGCGCATATCTTTCGTATATTTGAAACTTAATTATATTTTCATATCTTCCATATATGTACAACTTCTGTAAATGTGCATGTACTATCTATGCGCAACTTCTTGATATGCACATATACGAAAAATATGGACGTATATGGAAGAAGTGCATACAAGGAAGTTGTGCATATATAAAAAAACATGTGCATATAGAGAAGTCACACAACTCTATATGAAAGATATGTGCATATATGAATGATGCACATAAATGGAAAATATCGACATATACAGAAGATACACATATACAAATTTTGTGCATATATGCATATATGCGTATATGCGCATAACTTATTTATATGCACAACTTTTGTATATGTGCAGTTTCTGTATATGTGTATCTTCCGTATGTTCATATATCTTCTGTATATGCCAATATATTTTTTATATGTGGATATCTTCAATATATGTTCAAATTTTGTATATGTGCATCTATTGTATATGTGAAAATTCTCGATATGAACATATAGGGAAAATATTCACATATACAGAAGAAGCACATTTATGACTGTTGTCCATATACCAAAACCATGTGCATGTACAGAAAATTTTCATATACGTAAGTCACACATCTTCTATATATGCATCCGTTAATTCCAAAAATGTCATGATACGAAATAGTTTGTTACTTGTGTTATCCAAAGAAAGTTGAAGATAGAAAGCACTTTCTCTAATTTCCCATCTTATACTCACATTTGATCTAATTTTCAAAATAAATTTTCACACTACTAACTTGACATTTTAAGTGAGTGAAGCTACAGTGATTTGGGAACACTTCTCTAGCTTTTTAGATCTAAGACTTTTGTGATCCATAATTTAGAATTTTTTAATAATAGTTCTCCTATTTGTAATGATGTCCAATTGCATTCTTTTTTTTACTTCCTTTACCTTTCAAACCTACTTCTTAATTCATATTGAATTGTTGGGGTGAGGTCCCCAATTATAAAAATTAATGTCCCTTTTAGGCTTGGATATATATTGAGCATGCCAAATTTATGGTCCTTAGAACTTACCTAGACATGTATCACTCTACTTTATACTTGAGTATATTTTCCAACATCTTCATTTTTATGAGATAAGTTGATTAAATTTATGACTTATTTTGAATTTTTTTCTTTTAGTATTTCTAACATGTTGTCAAACTTTTTTTGATATCAGGGATTATAAGATTAAAGGAATTTTTATTATTCTCATTATCTAGTTCAATTATATTGTTCATTTATTCTTTGATTGGTTTGATGTCTAATTTGTTATTTGTACTAATTAGGGAGTATTTATATTTGAATTTTATTTTATTTTTTTTATCTCTTTAATCTTGTCTCTCAAAGTGTAGTTTTCTTCAACTATTAATTTTTATTCTTTTGGATTTATTTTATCATATATTTCATTATTTCTAGCTCAATTTGAACCCCAAAAAAGATATGCATATATAGAAGTTGCGTGACTTACTATATTCACATGTTTTTTTGTATATGGACAACATCCATATATGTGCTTCTTTTGTATATGCGAAGATTTTCCCTATATGTTCATATCAAGAAGTTGCACATATACAATAGATGCACATATACAAAAGTTGAAAATATATGGAAGATATGCAAATATATAAAATATGTGCATATACATAAGACATGTGCATATACGGAAGATACACATATACAAAAACTGCACATATATGAAAGTTGAGCATATACGCATATATGCATATATGCATAACATTTGTATATGTGGATATTTTTCATGTATGTTCATCATTTGTATATGCACATATATCTCATATAAAGTTGCGTGACTTTCATATATGCACGTGTTTTTTTATATATGCACAAATTCTGTATATGCGCTTCTTCCATATATGTGCATATCAAGGAGTTGCGCATATACAATATATGCACATTTACAGAAGTTGTACATATATGGAAGATATGAAAATATAAGTAAGTTTCACATATACGAAAGATATGCGCATATATGGAAGATACACATATATGAAAGATACACATATACATACATATGCATGCATAACTTCTATATATGCACACATATTTTGTATTTGTGTATATTTTATCTATGTGCAATTTCTATATATGTACTTCTTCCGTGTATGTGCATATGAAGAAGTTGTGCATATACAGTAGATGCAAATATACAAAAGGTGCACATATATAGAAGATATGCCCATATACGGAAGTTGAGCATATAGAAAAAATATGTGCATAGACAAAATATATGCACATATACAAAACATTTGCATATATGAATGATATGGAAATATATAGAAACTTTGCATATACGGAAGGTATGCACATATACCGAAGATACACTTATACACATGCACGAATTTTTTATATCCACGCATATTTTGTATATGTGTATCTTCCATATATGCACAACTTTCATATAAAAGCTGTGTGACTTCCGTGTATGCAAATATTTCATATATGCACATGTTTTTTGTATATGGACAACTTCCATATATGTGCATATGAAGAAGCTATGCATATACAACAGATGCACATATATAGAAGTTGCACATATACATAAGATATGAAAATATATGGAAACTGTGCATATACAGAATATAGACATATGCAGAAGTTGTGTAATTGTATAATATATATGAATATACAAAATATATGCTCATATGTAAATATATGCACAACTTATGTATATTCGCATACCTTTCGTATATGTTCAACTTCTATATACGTGCATCTATTGTATATACACAAGTTTTGTATATACAATACATACAAAAGTTGCGTATCTACAATAGATGCACATATATAGAAGCTGAACATATACGAAAGATATGCTAATATACAAAATCTATGCATATACATAAGCTATGCATATATGTGCATATGCACATATATTTTGCATACGCATCTATCTTCTCCAAATACGCAACTTCTGTATATGTGTATCTTCTGTATATGCACAATTTCCATATATTTTCATATCTTATGTATAAATGAAATTTATGTATATGTGAACTTGTTGTATTTGCACAACTTATTCATATGCACATATACAGAAGTTGTCCATATACAAAAAAACATGTGCATGTATGAAATATTTGAATATACGGAAGTCACATAAATTTTATAGGAAAGTTTGCATATACGGAAGATACACATATACAAACGATGTATGGATATACAAAATTTGTGCATGTGTATAAGTGTAGCTTATGTATATGTGCATATCTTCCGTATATCCAGAGTTTCTGTATATGCGCATATCTTTCGTATATGGAGAATTTCAGTACATGTGCATATCTTCCGTATATGCACATATCTTTTGTATATTCTTAGCTTCCGTATATGCCCATATCTTCTATATATGTGCACTTTTTGTATATGTGCATCTACTATATATGCACAACTTCTTGATATGCATATATACAGAAGAAGTACATATACAGAAGTTGCACATATACAAAATATACACAAATAAAAAATATGTGCGCATATATAGAAGTTATGCATGCTTATGTGTGTATATGTGTATCTTCCGTATATATGCATATCTTTCATATATGTGAAACTTACTTATATTTTCATATCTTCCATATATGTACAAATTTTGTAAATGTGCATATACTGCATATGGGCAACTTCTTGATATGCACATATACGAAAAATATGCACATATATGGAAGAAGCACATATACAAAAGTAGTGCATATATAAAAAAACATGTGCATATACGAAAGTCACAGAACTCTATATGAAATATGTGTGCATATACGAATGATGCACATACACGGAAAATACCCACATATACGGAAGATACACATATACAAATGTTTTGCATATATGTGTATATGCGTATATGCGTAAATTTTTGTATATGTACAATTTATGTATATATGTATCTTCCGTATATGCACATATCTTCTGTATATGCACATATATTTTGTATATGCGTATATCTTCCATATATGTTCAAATTTTGTATATGTGCATCTATTGTATATGTGAAACTTCTTGATATGAACATATAGGGAAAATATTCACATATACATAAGAAGCGCATATACGGATGTTGTCCATATACAAAAAACATGTGCATATAGTAAGTCACACAACTTATATATATGCATATAGTTTTTGGAGTTCAAAATTGAGCTAGAAATAATGAAATATATGATAAAAGAAATCCAAAATAAGAAAAATTAAGATTATAAGAAAAGTACACTTTGAGACACAAGATTAAAGATATAAAAGAAAAATAAAATATAAAATTCCCTAATTAGTATAAATAACAAATTAGACATCAAACCAATCAAAGAAGAAATGAACAATATAATTGAACTAGATCATGAGTATAATATAAATTCCTTTAATCTTATAAGCCATGATATAAAAAAAGTAAAAAGATGACAACATGTTAGAAATAGTAAAAGAAAAACTTCAAAATAAGTTATAAATTTAAGCAACTTATCTCATAAAAATGAAGATTTTGGGAAAGATACTCATGTATAAAGTAGAGTGATACATGTCTATGTAAGTTGTAAGGACCATAAATTTGGCATGCTCAATATATATCCAAGCCTAAAAGGGAGATGGATTTTTATAAATGGGGACCTCACCCCAACAATACAATATGAATTAAGAAGTAGGTTCGAAAGGTAAAGGAAGTAAAAAAAGAATGCAATTGGACATTCATTAGAAATAGGAGAACTATTATTAAAAAAGTCTAAATTATGGATAACAAAAATCTTATATCTAACAAGCTAGAGAAGTGTTCCCAAATCACCATATCTTCACTCACTTAAAATGTCAAGTTAGTACTGTGAAAAATTATTTTGAAAATTAGATCAAATGTGAGTATAAGATGGGAAATAATAGAAAGTGCTTTTCATCTTCAACTCTCTTTGGATAACACAAGTGACAAAATATTTTGTATCATGACATTTTTAGAATTAAAAGATGCATATATAGAAGTTGTGTGACTTATGTGTTAGGGTCCTATAATAATAGAATTCATAATTTTTGAATTGACTATAATAGTCTTGTAAATATGTACATACCTTGCTTTCTGCAAGTTGTTTTCCCATATTTTGAAAAATAAAAAATGATAAAAAATTAAGGAGGGTAAAAAAAAAGTCCTAAAATAATGATCAACAGACTTAGAAAAACATAAACCCCAAAAGAAAAAGAGAAAAAAATAAGACCTGAAAGTGAGCAAGTCAAAATGCCACTACTATTTACCATTACTACAAGAATAATGATTATGTGTAGATGGTCAATAAATGCCATAATCCATGATCAGTTAAACAATTTAATCTTAAATTTTCATGTTTTGAATTTCATGTTTTAGTTAGAGAATTAAGATATGTCAAACAATATAAAATTGAAAAATCAGTAGTTAAGATTGAGAATAAATGAGGAGCTTAATAATTTAATCTGAGCCCTCGGATGAAATAAGGTTAGACTTAGATAGTTTTTATGCTTTGAAAGAAAATGGATTTAGGGTTGCAAGCTTAAATGCACCCATGAAAATGAAGTAAAAAATGTTAGAAATAAAGATGGGTAAGTAGAATGCAGTTGAGAAAGGCATGCCAATACAAGCCTCTAAAAAAAAAAAAAAAAAAAAAAAAAAGAAAAAATACGTGGGTCCTAAAAATACAGCATAGTCACCAATGGTTAGTTTAACCTTATTGTTGTTATTGTTTACCCCTGTAATCCCCATATTGTTATTATTGTGCCCTTAAATTATTATTGTTAGGTCGGCTAGGATTACATTGTGGCCCACTAGGATTATATTACGGCCCCATGGACTCCTATATATAGAAAGGAGGTTTTGTAAATTGTATCATCCAAGAATTGTTCATTTATGTAATGTATTGGAGGTTGCCCCCTCGAAGTGGCTCATTTCTAAGGCAGTGATATCTCTTTTCTTCTCTTTTTGGGCTAATTGGCTTGTTTAATTGTGACTTTGGATTCTAGGGTTTCACTACTCCCAAACGAGGTCATTGTGGCATTCTTCTGCCTTTTTTTCTACGAGATTTGGTAGTGCAGGGTCTGGCTTCGAAATCTGAGGAAGAGTGTCTAAGGCCAGTATCTCATCAAGTGGAAGAACTTACCCACTGAAGATTCTACATGGGAGGATGAGAATTTTATACAGAAGCACCCAGAGCTACTCAAGTGTTGAGGACAACACTTTTTTGAAGGAGAGGGGCATGTTAGGTCCCTATATCACTAGTATAGTCCCTTATTATGGTTAGTTTAACCCCCTTATTGTTATTATTGAAACCTTGTAACCCCCATTTTGTTATTATTGTGCCCTTAAATTATTATTGTTAGGTCGGCTAGGATTACATTGTGGCCCACTAGGATTACATTATGGCCCCATGGACTCCTATATATAGAAAGGAGGTTTTGTAAATTGTATCATCCAAGAATTGTTCATTTAAGTTATGTATTGGAGGTTGCCCCCTCAGAGTGACTCATTTCTAAGGCTTTGATATCTCTTTTATTCTCTTTTTGGAGCTACTTACACAAAAAAATCACTAATTTCACCTCCACTACAATTATTCCGTATTATAAACTATCAGTTAAAAAAGGCTCAGATCATTTCTCTGACTTCTATTGGGACCGGACCCAAGGCTCGATGACTGATTGGTTAAAAATATTGAATTCCTACATAAAGCCCACATTCATCAGCATTTATCCTTCATTCATAATCAAAATCCCTTTTTCCTACGTAAAAACCCATTTTTACTTAGTAAAAGTGAAATCCTAAATAACTAATTTCATTCCCTTTCAAAAATCATTCATAAACCCTCAAAATGTACCTATCCTAAATTAAAGTGTGAAGTAATACAACAAAGACAAGATATGTTTATTTTCACTTTAAATTAGAGTTAAAACATGTATTTTTTCATTGTATACATTATCCATCGATTTTCATATTAACTTCTAATTTATTTATTAAATCCGTAATTACACCCACTCGTATAGTATTAAATCCCTTTTATTTTAAATAAACCCACAAACCCTCTATTTTACGTTTAAACCAATGTTTTAAATATCCTATGTGATAAATAAAAACCCCAACCTTATCCCATTGGTTTAAACGTATCATTAAAACTATATCCCGCCCCTTATAGTTTTAAACAACTATCAAATGTTTAAAAAACTATATATTAGACCCACATCCATGTAATTTTTGAAACATTGGTAAATGTTTTAATTTGACATATAAACTTTATACTTTCCTCATTATATAAAACCTAAGGTTTTAAACTTTGTTTAAATGCTTATTTCTAAGTTTTAAAATCCATCCGCGCATGTATGAAAACCCCACCGCATATGATATACACTAGCCCCACTACCAAATCTTGATGCAACTCCCGCAATCAATCTACGTTGTTCACAATCGAACCCCAAGATCCAATAGCTGAATCACCATATCGCAAATAAACTTGCGTGAAATTACCCGTCTCATTTCTATGCGAAATGGGAAGTATTGTGACTTTCTCCCTCCTCGACATGGTCCATTCTCATTGGATCACATTGGTTTCATCTAAAACCATTTACCACCAAAATGGCACATGATAAACCATTCATGGTTTTTTATCCTTTGAGCCCGAAAACCACCATTCGTGACTTGACTTCCATTAATTGTCAGCACCTATTAGGCCTAATATGCCTAATAAACATTGGAAATACATTCATTTACTCTCTTTCTATGGATAAATCCTATGTGAGCCACCCCTACAGTGAAACAATATTTTTTCCGCAATTTTTATGCCAAAAGACTACAAATTTCAACCTGTTACCATTAAATATTGCAGATGAGCTTTTGCATTTCTCCAGAGATCGAAAGGACACCACAGAACCCATTCAAAACCTTCAGAAACTGTCTTCAAAGCTCAATACCTATGTGTAATAGGTATTCTTCAAGAAAATCAAGCTTGTTTCAATTTGAAAAGACCTTTTAAAGAAAAATTTCCACTCAGAGCTTAAAATTACCCAAATAAAACTGTCAAAAAGTCCAAAAAACAGGCCAAACCTTATCAAAATTTCTGAAAAATCCATGTTTATGCTGCGCCCTGTTTTAAACACCAAGATTAACCCAGAAATCCTCTGAAGGTAGCCAAAATTTCTGTGTCTAAATGCAAAAGACTCTTTACCCAATTATTAATTGAAAAACTCAGGAAACCCTTGTTTCTTGTTTTAAACCAGCAAAAGTCTATAAAATCCTATTGAAGATTGAAATTGGAAGAAAAAATCCAAGAAAGAGACCATATTTTGCCTATTTTTATCGAAGAGACCTATGCTAAAGTAGAAAGACTTCTGCAAACTGTCTAATCTTGCAAAAGTAGCCCAAATGCCTAAAAAGTAGAGTTCTAGCAATCCTGAAGGTTCCAAAGTGCCAAAATCAACTCCAGCCATGACTTCTAAGACTGATATTGTTGTAAATCCTTTACAACCCCCTATCATAGAGATTGAGCACATTCCATTAGTTGATGTTGAATACAAAATAGTAGACCTAATTGTTGAATTTATTCTACTAGACATTCATAACTGGAGCTATGAAAAATCCTTAGATAATGAAGAAGAAGTCCATATTTTGGAATCACACTTGCCCAAATATGTTGTTCCAGTAACTCATCCATGTCAAGAGGTCATTAGATTATGTCAAAAGTATTATGTGCCTGAGCAGAGAGCCATAGTAAATTCCAACAAAGAAGTACTTTTCACCATTACTGCTGAATCCATCAACCAAATGCTAAAACTCCAACCTGATCCGCAAGCAGTCCCTTTTTCCATAGAGGTCCTTACCAAGATGTATATTGGCCTAGATTTTCCCAAAAGATTCCTAATTTTCCAAACATTTACGCCTTTACATGTAGAAATTCCTCAAATTAATCCTCCATATTCCACTTCTAATTTCCATGCTTTCTTTCATTCTAGGGTATTTCACTGATGAATATACAGATGAATCCATTTTAGGTTTCTTATCTACATTTACCCCGGGACAACCTCCATCTGTTATTTTTTATTATGCTGGATATATTTTAGACAATATCCATTACCAATTGGTTAAATTTCCAATTCAAGGAGTTTTTAGATACACCTACTTCCTCCTCTGCATGTTCTTATATTTTCAAGCAGATAAATTTCCGTTTTCTCTTCAAAATCTTGATGTAGAGGGAAATCCTCTTTCAGTTATTTTATAGACCTCTTTGATTAGGAAAGAGTCCACAGTGTATAAATTATATAACATATGCATGTATATATCTAGATTATGTTGATCTAACAATATTTATGTTCTTGCTAAATACATAATTCTTCCATTGTTAATCTTTTGCGAAAATTTAAACTCAATTGCAAAAACATGAAGCAATAAAAACAATCACACATAACACAGTTGTTTAACAGGAAAGCCTAAAGATAAAAACCCCAACTAAATATTATGTATCATGGAGATCATATAACAATCTCAAACAAAGCTTAGTACATCAAGCTCTCAATACAATCAATCGTCACACACTAACATGAAGAAATCTACAAATCCATGCACTGATTTCTTGCCACCTAATAGCCTACCTCCACTGTGAAATCCAAGCTGATTACAAAGACAAATTTGATGCAATCCCACTCTTCTCGACTGTGTAATTCTCATTGGAATCTCCAATGTATATGTAGATGCAATCAATGCATCACTAGTAGTCACAACGAAAAGTCCATATCACCCTTTCACCTATCTCTCCACTGGGTCTCCACTGGAACTGACATGAAAGTAGTTAACTTCTGTATTTTTTCAGTTGTTAGTGAGTTATTAGTTGTGAATTAATTAAATAATTAATTCACTAAACTCTCACTAGTGTATCTTTCAGTTAGACTAGATACAACTAGCTCAACTGAGTTTAACTTCATTAGCTGAGTTAAAATGAATAAAAACTCCCATAAACTACTCTTCCAACTCTGTCATAACTTTGCCACTTCAATTCCAATTGAGTCCTCCATGCATGAACCACCAGTAAGCCGTAGGAATTGCGTAATTCCTTCAGCCCACTAATTTGCCAAATCTGTATAATGAAATAAAGTGCTCCAAGAGAATAAGTTGATATTTAGAGTCTGATTATTATTAAGGGCTAATAATAATTGATACATCTATTTTTAGATTGACGATCTATAAATAGACTCCACCCAATATTATAAAAATATAATTTTCTATTTTTACAACTTGACCAACCATCCACAAATAGTGTCCTGCAACTTCTGAAATATGTTCACCATGTCTAAAAATAGACATAGTCTAAAAATATACTTGCACCTAAAAATAGCCTGCAGGCCCACTTGGTGAAGGTGACTGATTTTCACTAAGCTCATTATCTTGTTGAATCTCAACAAATAGAGTTCACATATGTAGAGTTTTCAGATTCATTCATCCATCCATTGATGAAAATATTAACAAATACAGCGAAGCCAAGGATAAGTGATGAGATGAAGAAGATTTTACAGTTGTCAGAGCAAACAAAAACTGGTGATTGGTACCTATATGAAAAACATACTGATATTAGAGTGTATGGATCGAAATTGTTGCCCTATAAGCTACCCAAACATATATCAATGAGATTTTTTGCCTTGCGGTATATCAGGAAAATATTAAACTCTGATTCTATCAATTTTTTGGTAGCAAAGAAGAAAAAACAGTTCAAATTGAAGAATCAAGTAGGACCATTCATTTGCAATCATAGGGATGCAGAGGCAGAAGCAGCTAAACAACTATTGGAGTGCAGATTTGAAGAAAGCTTTCCTTTGAATTATGATCCACAAAGTATTATAAGAAAAATGAGTGCTAAATGTAAGTTAACATCCTTCATTCATGAGGCAAAACTAGAGATAGAAAAATATGCCAATCAGGCTGAGTCGAAAAGGAATAATTTAATAGATGTAGTGAAGAAAAGTGGTACTAGTCACACTTTAGAGACTAATGATCAAATAGAGAAAGCCACTAAGAGAGTAAGAGAATAAGGTACCTATGTTGCTGAAACTACCACTGAAACTAAATTTAAGTTAAGATACAAAAAAATGCCTAAGTTAAATTCAGTGGGTACAGAGAAAGTAAACATTGATATTGAAGAAACAGATCATCCAGATACCAACACAGATGTTTCCATGGTCATCATCAATGAGATAGTTACTGAAAATTAGAATGAGGAACAATTTGATAATGAAAATGCACAATTGATAGAAAAACAACATAGCATGGAAGCTTCATCCTCATAGACAGTTGAGGAGAAAGATCTAGATATCAAAGAAAAGTATAAATAGATCAAGTTAAAGAATGAAGAAATAAAAATCAATATCTACTCTCAATATCTGAAACAAACACCAAGTGTGCAAAATAGACTTCGGTCTACCTTTGATTATTCAAACAAAAAGCTATTCATGTCAGTATTACAGCCAACAGTGAAATCACCGAAGACAGTGGAAGATTATAAGAAGGTTGATTTGGAAGTCCAAACAGAAAAAATACATGCTCTTGATTTGATTGAATTCCACAGACAAACTTCAGAAATGTTGTACTCCACCATTACAACTAAAGCCATGAGTGCTCATAAACTCCAAAACACCATCTCAAATATGAAAGATTAGATGAAATTGGATAGAGCATCCTTGTATGCTAAGGATCTAAGAATAAATTCTTTGGAAGAATTGGTCTTACAGATTGGATTTGACTCGGAAAATATCAAGGTAGAAGAATAATTAATAAAGAAAAAGAATGAGGACATTGCAGCTTTAAGGAAACAACGTAAACTTCCTCCAAGTGAAAGTCCTCAAACCAAGGAAATAATAGAAGGACAAAATGAGAAATATGATATCATGAACATAATATTTCAGCTTATAACAAAGATAAAAGAAATGGACATTCAGATGGAAAAGCTTGTCTAGGAAAAAGAAACACCAAAAACACAGGAACCACCTACAGTCATCCCTATGGTTACTACATCTGTGCCATCAACTTTAGCTGAAGAGATGGCACCTAAAGTTTCACTGGCTACTACAGTGCCAGTGACATCATCCACAACTTCAGCTACAGAATCATCTACAACAGGAGTTCATCCTATAGATGAGGCCAAAAAACTGGTAAAGGCCATGGAAGAAATGTCTCTTAAGACAAGTGAAATTAATAGGTTGAAACAGATGGTTGAAAATATTTAAGATCAAAAGAAGTTGGCTCAAACTAATGCAAAAACTCATGAGCAAAAGGCCATCAAACTAAATGAAGAATTGAAGAAATTATAGAAGGAATTGACCTTGAAGCAACATATTTCCTACGTGAAAAATCATTTGTGGAACAAGATCATAGAAGCCATAAATAATGTATGGCCCTCCATTCAAGTCATGTTTGAACAAAGACATCTACTCAAAGCAGCATTAGAAGAGATCCAAAAGACTAAAGAGGAATTGGATAACAAACCAAAACAAGCTTTAGAACTGATAAAGATTCTCAACAGCAAGAACATGCAAGAGTTGGAAGAGATTTAAATTACTGATAGAAGTGAAACTATCCTTGAGATAAATAAGATTATAACCAAGAAGAACCTAATGAATTAGCTTGAGGAAAAGTGTGAGAACATGAACATTACCATAACCAAGTTTATGGTCAAATTTGAAAATTTGAGGGAAAGAAGTTTTCCTAATATTTTGGTCATCAATGAAAAATTAATGTGACACGAGGATTACAATAAAAATATAAGAGAATATGCCAAGGATCAAGTTGAAAAAACAGGTGGTGGACAAGGCATTCCAACATAGAAAAGTCTTACTCAAGAGTTTTGAGGACTTATTTTACTTGTAGCATGAGATAAGACACTTGTTTGTCATTAAACCAAATTTTTCCAGGTGCACAAAAGCAGATAAAAACTTCAGGAAGCTAAAGAAAATAAAAATTCCAAGTGAGGAAGATTGGTAGTCATTAATAGATTTACTGTGAAAGGTAAGAAGACATAAAGATAGCAATGAAAATAGTTTGCTGATTTGCAGTCAAAACTGATTTTTATTACAACAGTGAACATATTTTACAAATGGCTAAAGAGTCTCAGAGATTAAAGAAAATTAGTGAAAGAGTATTATATAAAGTAGATCATATTTCAAAAAAAAATTGAAATATATAAAGCCAGTGTTGGGAAAAATATTGAGAGGGGGGGTGAATCAGTATTTAGAGCTTATAATATAAATTCAACTTTTTCTTTGAGAAGATTTCCATACACGGTTTTTATTAATGGAACTAGCGTATGCACGCGGAAATGCAGAAGGAAACTAGCGTATACTGATTTAACTTTCCATATTTAGAAAATTCTCGGAAGCAGTCTTGTAAATAGATTTATCAGCTATGTATCAGGTTATGAGCAGTAATCAAAAGAATAAAGCATCACACACATGAACACCAATATTTAAGGTGGAAACCCAATTCGGGAGAAAACCACCGTTGTTGTCGTCTCTGTTTTCAATCTTTATTATTTAGAAAACTTTTTACAACATAGTAATGATGCAGACTCATACCAATACGCAGGCTTCTACCTGCAGAAGGCTACAACCTTCGCTCGTTTTCCAGCTGCAACTGGAAGGGAGCTCCAACCCCCTGATCTCGTTTACCAGCCTCTCCTAGAAGGGAGCTTCGACCCCTTGATTTCAACACCAGCTTCTACTGGCTGAAAGCTTCTACTTCAACCTTCAAACCCATTGCAGACCATGTTTCATCAATTTTCATACTAGATCAAGCAGCTTCAACACAACCCTTCACTTAACATCAACAAGCATACTTTTCCCAATACTTCAAACAAAACAGTGAGACCACTGTAACCAGAATATCAGAAATAACCTAGACTTCTAAAGAGATATGCAGATACAAACTCAACCATGAACATTCATTAATTCAAATAGCGTACACTACTTTGCTTCACTGACGCCGCGTACATACGCGCTTTCTTGCACACCAAATTGCGTATACTTCTGTGTATTTTATTCTTCAGAAACCCTAACTGCCATACGTGCTTTTCATTAAGCGAACTCGCATATATACGCTCTTTTGCTGAAGCCAACTACCGTATAGATCTGTAAAAATTAAATTTTGTAGAACAGAAAAAATCTATAAAAACTTACCAGGATGTCTTCATTTTCTTCAGTAGACTTGCGCCATTCTTCATGATTTCATCAGTAGATCAAACTAGAGATTCATCATCATCAGATATAGAGATCTTGAACCATCATTATACCCATGGGTGCATCATAGCTTCAAATCTATCAATTAAGAACAAATTTCATCGATGCAAATATTCCTTAGAGATATTTATTCATCAACAACCCTTACACATGCACACATTGCACTATGATCTTCTTCTTCTTAAATAGATTTAGCTTTTACCAATACGATGAGCCAAAACCACACAAATTCCAATGGTATTCTTGGAAGGAATCAAATAAACCATACAACACTCAACACTGTGTGCCAAAACCATGGTAATGCCCCTTGGTATTATAAATTTCGAGCACAAAAGGGCATACACGACTTGGGACATACTTATCCGCGTGCATACGCGACTTGGCCTTTACAAACTCGCATATACATTGTGAAATATGTTATTCATCATTACTTTGGCACTTACTGGAATTTATTTCTTTGTTACTTCTGAAATACTTTGTAGATACATCAGATTTACATCATGAACAATAAGGTTACTATCCAAAGACAACTCATCACCAAGTAGGTTTCCATCAAGGACAACATATTGCATCATATTGCCAACATTCTCCCCCTTTGGACTTGATGGCAACCATGATGGTGTTTGATCACCACAACAGATAGATACATTGATTATAACCATTATTTAAAAACCATGATACTCTCCCCCTTTGACATCAAGGGAAAAGAGCAGATCAAAACCAAAACAAGATTTTTCTTCTCTTGTAGAAAGAAGAGCTTTCTAGATATGATGTGCACTAAAGTTACCATGCTCCCCATGAGTTCACGCTGAATATTCAAACACATTTTTTAATAAAGAACATGAATCTATGACCTTTCCTATCACCAAGGACTCATACTTACATCAATGATCCAATCAAGTGGATTTACATATGTGACTCAAGTACCCAACCAAGTGGGTTTACACATTTTGAATCAACTACCCAACCAAGTGGGTTTACTAATTTGAAGAAGTCCTTACATGACTAGATATAACACTTTACATCATGGGTCTCAACATGACCTTTTCATCAAGATATAGAAATAACTTATACAATCAAGACCAAAGAATCTCAAGCATGAGATCAAACCACAACAAATAATTAGAATGCCAACAATGCATCCTTTCCATATGACCAAAGCTCCCCCTTAGCTTGTGCATCCTGAACACTTTCAATAGAAAATCATCAAGGCATCTTCATCAAATATCAGAGAATGAAACAGTAATATGAGAGCTGAAACATCACCAGAGATACCCAACAGCACCACAACTATGTTGAAGAATACTGACCCAGAAAAATTTTGTCAGCAGACACTAATACACGGTTTTCTGTCTCTAAACTCGCGTATATACGCGACTATCCTTCAGGAAATCCGTGTATCCAATTTAATCTTCTGAATTTAAGCAGATCTGATCTTCTGAGAGGCAGAGACAACTCCCAACTTCTATCTGAGATATTCAAATGCTTGCCTAGGTAAAGGTTTGGTAAAGATATCTACAACTTGTTCTTTGGAGGGAACATACTCCAACTTCACCTTTTGTTCAAGCACTTGTTCACATAAGAAGTGATACTTGATGGGAATGTGCTTGGTCTTGGAATGCATAACAGGATTCTTTGAGATACTGATGGCACTTGTATTATCACACATAATGGAGATAAGAGGTGAAAATTTGATTTGGATGTCTTGTAAGGTTTGCATCATCCAAAGAAGTTGAGTGCAACATGATGCGGTAGCCACATATTCTACTTCTGCTGTAGATAAGGCAATAGATCTTTGCTTCTTGTTGAACCAAGATACTAATCGGGGCCCCACATACAATGCACCACCACTAGTGCTTTTCCGATCATCAACATTTCCAGCCCAATCTACATCAGTGTAAGCATGAAGAGTGAGATCAGCATTCTTTGGATACCATAGTCCAAAGTCTTGAGTTCCTTGTAGATATTTGAATATTATTTTGACAGCCTGAAGATGAGACTCTTTTGGATTAGCTTGGAATCGTCCAACAATCCCAACAGCATGCATAATTTCCGGTCTAGTCCCAGTGAGATAAAGTAGACTTCCTATCATTGATCTGTATTCTGGTTGATTCTCCCACGGTGAATCATCATGAGAAATGAGATTACATCCGGTTATCATTGGTGTAATTATAGGTTTTCACTCTTCCATGCCATAATTATTCAAAATTTGCTTAAGATATTTTGCTTGTGATAAGAATATGCCATTTGTTCCTTGTTGCACTTGCAAGCCAAGAAATAATGTTAGTTCCCCGAGTAAAGACATTTCAAATTCTTGCTGCATAACAGAAGCAAATTTCTAACTCATAGATTCTTCATTACTTCCAAAAATGATATCATAAACATATACAACCAAAATCAATATTTTATCATTTTCAGTTTTTGTGTATAAGTTGCTATTAGCAGACCCCTTTGAAAATCCTTGTTGATGAAGATATTTGTCAAGACGATAATACCATGCCCTTGGAGCTTGTTTGAGACCATATAGAGCCTTTTTAAGTCTACAAACAAGTTTTTCATCATTTCCCAAAATGAATCCCTCTAGTTGTTCTATATAGACTTCTTCTTCTAGATCACCATTGAGAAAAGAAGATTTAACATCCATTTGATAAACTTTTATTTATTGGAAGCTTGAAAAAGCAAGAAACATTCTTATGGCTTCAAGTCTAGCTACAGAAGAAAAAGTTTCTTTGAAGTCTATACCTTCTTGTTGAGCATACCCCTTGCAAACAAGTCTAGCTTTATTTCTTATAACATCCCCATTCTCATTTAACTTGTTTTTGAATATCCATTTAGGTCCAATGACATTTTTGTCATGAAGTCTTGGTACTAATTCCCAAGTGTGATTCTTTTCAATTTTATCAAGCTCTTCATTCATGGCTTGAATCCAACATTCATATTTGCTAGCTTGATTGACATTTTGTGGTTCAATAGTGGATAGAAATGCCAGATAGCTAGAAAATCCCACAAGAGTCCTTCTTGTTTGTACACCTGATCCCTTTTCTCCCAAAATTTGAGATTCTGGATGATTCTTTTGAACATATCTAGATGGAGCTTTTTTAGATAAATCATCTTCGGGTTCTTCATGGGGTTCACTGTCTATATAATTTCTATTAGATGTAGAAGGATATATGTCATCATCATCTTCATTTGTTGTTTGTTTTTCTTCTTTTGGAGCTGCAGGAGACTCATCAATAACAACGTCAATACATTCAACAATCTTCCGAAGTATTTTATTGTAACATTTATATGCTCTACTCCTAGAGGAGTAACCAAGAATTATCCCTTCATCTGATTTGGGTTCAAACTTACCAAGTTTTTCATCATTATTTTTGATAAAGCATTTGCTTCCAAAAACTCTAAAATGCTTCACAATGGGAGGATTACCATACCAGAGTTCATATGTAGTTACGCCAGACTTTACGAACACCTTTATTGTGAATAATATTTCTTATTATGTGTTGCTTCCTCTAAAATGTATCGGTGTTTAGGTCTCAGTATAGCTCTGTATTTGTTCAACTATTCTATTCATTCTTTACTCTTGTATTTTGTTGTGGAGTCTATTTAAGCTTGTCCTTTGTACCATGATGTTCTAAAGGTAAAATTCATCTAGTGTATATTCTCCTCCTCGATCAGATCTAAGACACTTGATTTTTAGATCTAATTCATTTTCAACCAGTGCTTTGAAGATCTGAAATTTCTCAAATACTTCATCTTTGTGTTTAATCAACCCAATCCAACACATTCTAGAGAAATCATCAATAAATAAGATATAGTATTGTTCACCACGTGGTGAATTTTTCCTCACAGGTCCACATATGTCAGTATGAATGAGTTCAAAAGGCTTACTTGATGATCCTTCCTTGGCATTAAATTACACTCTGGTTTGCTTACCGAATTGGAAAGATTTGCATATGATACTTTCAGGTAGAGTAATATTGGGAAGATCACGAACAACTTTAAGTCTGCTTGATTTTTTTATTTGAGAGAAGCTTAGATGCCACAACCTTCTATGCCATAGCCATTTTTCTAAAGATTTACTCAAGTAACATTGTTCTTTTTAGTTCTTCAATACATACAGGTTGTTTGGAGTTCTGTTTCCTTTTATAGTTGTTTTACCTGTATCAAGATCACATACCACACATTCTTTTTAACTAAAGACAACTTCAGTTCCTTGATCACACATTTTACTTACACTTAACAGGTTATGCTTTAATCCATCCACATACATGAAATTATTAGCTTTCACCTTTTCTTTTAGAAAAACAGACCCTTTTCCCTTAATGACAGCAGGAGTATCATTTCCAAATGTAACATTCTTTTCTTTTTCTAGAGAACTATATGAAAGAAGTTTGTTTTTGTCACTTGTCATGTGTTTTGAGCATCCACTATCAATGTACCATTGATTTTCTTCACCTTCTGCAAATAAAGCTATGCCACAATTTTCAACTTGTAATTCCTTCTTTTTCCACACTTTGGAGCTTGAAGGAAATTGCTCTTTTGGCTGGACTTTGCTCCTGCATTCAGATTCTTCATGGCCAAAGTTATTGCAATAAGCACATTCAACTTCATTTTGAAGAGGAGAAAAGTTTTTATAGGTATTCTTCTTTGTTCCAATATCCATCCTTTTCTTTCTCGCTTCTCTTGTCATGATGGTTTTATATGCAACACATTGAACAGCTTTATGACCAAAATTGTGACATGAGAAACATTGTTCATTGAAGAAGAAATTTCTGCGATCATGAAAGATTCTACTTGAATTTACCTGTTGGTTGGTGTCTCTTTGAAAACTATTCTTATTGAGCTGATCATGATTTACCTGTGAAGATTCTTTATTCCCCTGCTGAGTGGCAAAATGTTGTATACTGGCTGTAGCTGCTTTTAGATAATTTGGTGCTAAAGTCTGAGAAGATTCTTCGATATATCCAAGACCCGTCTTTATAAAAGGAGAACTTTGTACCTTGATAATCTCATCTAAAGTTTCAGATCCTTTAGCAAATCTAAGATTCAAAGTCTTCACTTTCTCAATTTATTTTCTTAGACTTACTATTTCACATTCTAATTTCTCATTGTGTTTCTCCTTTTCTTCAAGCTGATTTTTCAGAGTTTATATGGATATTTTACTTTCTTCTAAGCATATTTTGAGTTGATTGAATTCATCAAGAAAATCATTGTCCTCTAAAGCATCCCTAAAAGTATCTTTTTCTTCTCTATATTCTTTTTCAAATGCCATGAGAAGTCTAAGATCTTGTTCACATTCTTCCTCACTGTCAGATAACCCATCATTGTCTTCATGAGTATAGTAACTTTTTCTAGTGCTAAACCGATTCTTATTCCTTCTTGCTACTTCCTTCCCTTTTTCATGTGTTTCTTTGTAAAGACACTTAGCAGCATAATGACCAACTCTTCCACAAGCAAAACATTTGAAAGGAAGCTTACCTCTGAACCGTCTTGTGCCAAGTTGGAGTTTCTTTACAAAATTTACCTCATCTTCTTCTGAGATATACCCTGATCCTTCTATCTCTTGTACTTCTTTCCCTTTTGTAGAAGCTCTAAAGATAACTTCTTTGACTTCAGATGGTCCTCCTCTTCTCATTTCACATGCAGTTAGTATGCCATGAAGTTGCACCACAGTAAGATTTTGAAGATCCCGCTTTTCTTCAAGAGTAGAAACTTTTGACTCAAATTTTTCTGTTAATGATCTTAAAACTTTCTCAACCAAAGTAGATTTGGTTATATTTTCTCCCAAATTTCTCATACGATTTACAATATCATCAAGACGTAAAAAGAAACTGGCAATTCTCTCCTCATTATGCATTTTTAGATTTTCATATTGAATTCTGAGAGTTTGGAGTTTAGCACCTTTTACCTTTGCATCACCTTCATAACTTAGAATGATTTTGTCCCATATTGCCTTTGCTGTATCCAACTGCATGACTTTGAAAAATTATGATTCAGTTAGACTTCCCAATAAAGCATGGACCGCCTTTGCATTTGTTTCATAATTCTTTCTTTCTGTTGGATCTGTTGGTGTTACGGCTGGATATTGATATCCTCCTTCAACAATAGCCCATACATCTGCTCCCAGAGACTGAAGATAGGATCTCATCCTTGTTTTCCAGAAGATTAAATTTTTTCCTTTGAAGAGTGGAGGCCTGATAGATGCCGTTCCTTCTTGATTTCTCATCTTGATTGATCTTCCTTCTAGCGGCTAAGCTTTTTCAGAAGGACCTGCTTTGATACCAATTGTTGGGAAAAATACTGAGAGGGGGGGAGGGGTGAATCAGTATTTAGAGCTTATAATATAAATTCAACTTTTTCTTTGAGAATATTTCCATACGCAGATTTTATGAACGGAACTAGCGTATGCACGCGGAAATGCAGAAGGAAACTAGCGTATACTGATTTAACTTTTCAGATTTAGAAAATTATCAGAAGCAGTCTTATAAATAGATTTATCAGCTATGTATCAGGTTATGAGCAGTAATCAATAGAATAAAGCATCACACACATGAACACCAATATTTAAGGTGGAAACCCAATTCGAGAGAAAACCACCGCTGCTGTCGTCTCTGTTTTCAATCTTTATTATTTAGAAAACCTTTTACAACATAGTATTGATGTAGACTCATACCAGTACGCAGGCTTCTACCTGTAGAAGGCTGCAACCTTCACTCGTTTTCCAGCTGCAACTGGAAGGGAGCTCCAACCCCGTGATCTCGTTTACCAGTCTCTCCTGGAAGGGAGGTTCGACCCCCTGATTTCAAAACCAGCTTCTACTGGTTGAAAGCTTCTACTTCAACCTTCAGACCCACTGCAAACCATGTTTCATCAATTTTCATACTAGATCAAGCAGCTTCAACACAACCCTTCACTTAACATCAACAAGCATACTTTTCCCAATACTTCAAACAGAACAGTGAGACCACTGTAACCAGAATATCAAAAATAACCCAGACTTCAAAAGAGATATGTGGATACAAACTCAACCCTGAACATTCATTAATTCAAATGGAATACACTACTTTGCTTCACTGACGCCGCGTACATACGTGCTTTCCTGCACACCAAATTGCATATACTTCTGTGTATTTTATTCTTCAGAAACCTAACTACCATACACACTTTTCATTAAGCGAACCCACGTATATACGTGATTTTGCTAAACCCAACTAGCGTATAGATCTGTAAAAAATAAATTTTATAGAACAGACCAGATCTATAAAAACTTACCAGGATGTCTTCATTTTATTCAGTAGACTTGCGCCATTCTTCATGATTTCATCAGTAGATCAAACTAGAGATTCATCATCATCAGATCTAGAGATCTTGAACCATCATTATACCCATGGGTGCATCATAGCTTTAGATCTATCAATTAAGAATAGAGTTCATCCATGCAGATATTCCTTAGAGAGATTTATTCATCAACAACCCTTACACCTGCACACATTGCACTATGATCTTCTTCTTCTTAAATAGATTTAGCTTTTACCAATACCATGAGCCAAAACCACACAACTTCAGATGGTATTCTTGGACGGAATCAAATAAACCATACAACGCTCAATACTGTGTGCCAAAACCATGGTAATGCCCCTTGGTATTATAAATTTGGAGCGCAAAAGGGCATACGGGACTTGGGACGTACTTATCCGTGTGCATACGCGACTTGTCATTTACAAACTCGCGTATACATTGTGAAATATCTTATTCATCATTACTCTGGCACTTACTAGAATTTCTTTCTTTGTTACTTCTGAACTGCTCTGTAGATACATCAGATTTACATCATTAACAAATAGGTTGCTATCCAAAGACAACTCATCACCAAGTAGGTTGCCATCAAGGACAACATATTGCATCATATTGCCAACAGCCAGCAAGTAAGACACCAAGGAAACTAGCCGCATCTTATCCACAATCAGTTTCTATTTTATTTGAATTGATAGGACATCTTGATGATTTGTTGAGCAACTGTCTCTATTATTGTTGTAAATATATTTTTATTTCCCTTAGATAATTCCTAGAATAATTCTAAGATATTTTGTAAACAATTATGTATAAATAGTTCATCTTTAGAAGTATTATTGTGGAATAAATTGTTGAAGATTTCTATAGTCATTTTTGTGGACTTGAAGGCTTTTTGTTTCAAATTTCGAGTAGCAAACTGGATTAGATCAACTAGCATCATATTTCAGGATTCATGTGATGAGCTATTTGGAGTGAATTATTTTCTACTTGTCATTGTTTATCTTTCTTTGTTACATGCAATCCATTATGTCTTCTAAATTTTAATGAATGAACAGAAGTATTACTTCAGGATTTGTTAAAATGACCCTGTGTTTACTATTCGTCATTTATATGTTTTCTTCTGATTTCCAGAGTAGGAAACCCTTAATTGCTCCCTCTTTCATTTGGCCTATGCCGACTACTTCCCTTTTCCGGATCAAAGAACCCTTCATTTCTCTTTATCCCTATCATATCACCTCACAAAAAAAATTTCCAAGATCTCCAAGGGTTATCCATATTGCCTTGAAAACATTTGACTTTTTGGCCCTGATCCTAGTTCTGTCTGCTTGACTTTTAACTCCTCAGCCCAATGGAAAAATAGATTTCCCACTATCCATCTCTTCAAGTGATTTTTCCCACCAGACCAATCAAAACAAAAACCAATTGTACAATCATAACTAGCCTAATATTTTATAAAAAAAAACAAAGTTAAATTTTATAGAGACAGCCCTCTCTGAACCCTAGGAAGGCTAGATCCTAGAGTTTAAGTTGTTCTGTGGTTACCTCTATTTTTCTCAACTAAAAACCAAAAATATCACAACTAGAGAATTTTTGGAGTGATAAAATACTGGCAACCATACTGGGGATCTAACCAAAACTTAGTTGTTAAATAAAACTTAAAGGAAATCATTTCTTATCATCTTTTTGGCCTTTAAGATTGTTTAACTAGTTGTGAGCATAAAAAATTGTAATTCTGGTTTCTAGGAAAGTTTATTATACCAGGTCTAATCTGGACCCTAAACCTGTTGTTATAGTGGAAAACCCAGACATAATTGGGAAAAATAAAAAACAGAGAGAATATTTATATGCTAAAGTTTCATTAATAAAAGTTAATTCATTACCCCAGGAATTAGTAAGTTTGTAGGATATAGAGTTTGATTTAGAATTTAAACATTCTTTATTCAGGAACAAATCTGAAAGTAATTTAAGTACTGCTATTTTAGACCCTGTTTTTATTTATTTTTAGAAAGAAAAACATAAAAATATTACCGCAGATTCTGAATTAAAGAAAGTTAAAAATCAAGACAGACTTGAAGAAATTAACACTAATATTCTTAAAGAAATTGATGAAGCCATAGAATTATCTCAATTGTTAGCTTATACATCTAAACCTTCCATTCCTCATTTAGAAACCACTACATCATCTATAATTTCTACTACCATTCAATCCACAGATCCATTTAGTCCTACATTACCCTTACATCCTAGAAATTTATTTCCTTCATCCCCTACATCTACTTCATCCACTAGCTTCACCACTACTTTTTCAAGCACATTATTTTCATTTCCTAGTAGTTCCATATATATTCAATTTTCACTTCCTATTACCTCAACCTTACCCTTTATTTCTTCAACTGTTTTTTCTAGTTCAACACCTTATAATCCAGTTTTATCAGCCACTACTTCTAGTTCAACAACAAGTACCTCTACTTTGCCTCCTAGCCAAGCTAGAATTCAAGCTATGGCTGATAGGTATTCTCCCCTTGTTCTTCCAGGAAAACTTCATGACATGCCCCTAGATTATCAAAGTAAAATACCACAGTTTGATGCTACTACACAGTATACTTCACAACAACACATAAGCAAAATGATGGATTTCTTTGAACTCCATGAGATAGATGAATCAGATGTACAAATGTGGTTGTTTGCACAAAAATTAACATGAGAAGTAAAAAATGGTTCAAAATTCCTAATGCAGGTAGTATAGCTGATTTAACTATTTTCCATTGCTGGCTTAAGGGGTCCTGACCTAGGTTTGGTGTGCAAGGTTTTCCAACTAACCCCTATACTATTGGCCCTTTCGGCAGTGACCCGGTTGCGCATGTCACAGTCTCACCCAAAGTAGTATGGGTGGGTGCTGGAACCAGGTTTCCGCACCTTGAGAATTGAAGGGTAATGTAAGTAGGGCTGCGTTCTGTTATCACCCTAGTAATTCTTAGGTCATGGGATTTTGGTTTATAGTTAAAGAAAACCAGGGGTAACCAAGAACCTCTTTTAGAATTTAGGATCTAGCCTTCCCGAGTTCCGGAGAGGGATCTCTCCTTAAGATTTAGCTTTGTTTTGTAATGGATTTTAGGCTAGCTATGAGTGGAAAATTTGTTTTGATTTTTTGAATATTGGTAGGAATAAAGGACTACAAGGGAAACCATAGAAATTAATACCTAACCATTGGGAAATGGAGTCAAATTTGTAGCAAACAAGGCTAGAAAACTAAGGTCAAAAGAGAAAATATACGAAGGGCAAGATAGATGATCTTCAGAGGGTTTAAAAAAAGGCTATTTTGATGAAGTGGTATGATCTGGACTAAGGGAAGTTAAGAATCCTTAGATCATAGAGAAGGAAGAGGGAAATTGACGTCAAACAAGACTAAAGGGAAATTAAGAATTGTAAAGTCTGGAAATCAGTAGAAAACATAAACATGAAAACTAGTAAGAACAAAGATCTTTTTACACTGATTCTGTAATACCTTTCCTAGTTATTCATTTAAGATGGAAAATAACACAAGATGTATGAATAAAACTTAAAGAAATAAACAATGAAAACTGGAAGATACAATACTCATCTGATCAACATGAGGATCATTATTTATGGTGTCTATTTGCTTTAGTTTCCAGCCTGCTCCTTCAACTTAACTCACATAAAATCCCAATGTTTTCAACAAAAAATTCTATAGTAGTCTTGATAATTTTATTCCACCATGAATACTTCAAAATATGAAGTATTTATACAATTGAATTACTTACAAAATATCTCAAGAAAAAATAGGAATTGTTACATAAGAAGAGGGACAACAGCAAAACAGTTCGCAAGCTGTCCTCTTTTACAAGGAAAAATAGAACTGTTTATCCTAATCAAACTAATTTTTTGATTAGCTGGGAGTGTTGCTGGAAATTGAGACATTATCTCATGGAAGATGACTTGTATAATACTCCTCCTTTTAACTTTCTGTCTGATACTCTTTAACTTTGTTTTTCACTGTTTCACTACTATAATTGAAAACTAACCAACAATAACATTCTTTTTTATTGATACTCTTTGACATCTGATACACTTTGACCGTGAATCTTCACCCTAAGGTAATAGTAAATATGATTTCTTCATGTGATTTTCCTGCTCTTTACCTATCAAATTCACATCAGATCTGTGAATTCTTGCCACTGTTGAGATGTGGGAATCTTCATACTTTTCAGTTTTCTAAAACTTTCATCAGCTTCTGTGTACTTAGAAAAATTTGGCTTTACTATGAACATGTGCTTAGTTTCATTCTCCAACAAGAACAAATTCTAAAAATATTAAAGTACTACTTTGCCACTTGGAGACCCTTGAGGCAAAGGTTTAATAGCCTACTCCTTTGCATGGGCTCTAATCTTCTGGTCATAGTCCTTCTGTGCCATTAATTTCTCATGAAATCCATGAATATCTGGAAGTCCTGATTCTAGCAGCAAGTTATGTTTGGTTTTGAGTTTAGTAATCGATAAGTTCATTGTATCACGCTACTCTTCCAGATTATTCATAATATTTCTTTTTGTCAAGACTTTTCTGATTTGAAGGATAGACTCTGTCCTATCAGGAATTTTCAATTTTTCTAATTCCTCCCTGTTTTTACAATTAAAAAATGATATGAGTTGAATTTCTTGTGGTGGTTTGTTGCCAAGTTCCTTGTTTGTTTTTTCAATCTCTGCTAAGGCATCTTGTAGCAGATCTTTTTGCTCATATATTATCTGAATAGAAGGCCACTGTGAGTGAATGCCTTCAGTGATTTTTGATGTACGCAATCTGATCTGTGAGATTTACTTCCTTTTGGAGGATAGGATCCTTTCTTCTAATTTGTTTACCCTTTGTTCATGGCCCTTGGAAGTAATTATAACATATTTGTAAGAAGATTCTAAGTTAGCATTAGTTTTTTTCAAACTTTTGATCTCATCATTCTTTAAATTCATTTCCTCCATAGCTTTTACCAAGTCTGTGTCTCTTGTTTCTATCCCTGTTTTTACTTGTGTATTTGAAGATGCAACAACGGAATTATCCTTTGATGAAATGTACACTGCAGTTGCCAATTTCCCTTGAGGTGCAAGATGTTCAGCTAGAGTAGATGGTACAACAGTGCTTACTAATGGAATAACTATAGGAATGAATTCTTTATCCTTTTTCAATTCTTCATTTTCCTTCATCAAGGCTTCAGTTTGTTTTTCCATTTATTTGAGTTGTGCAGTCATTTTTGAAACCAATTGACTCAATTCATCATTTTCAGTCTTCTGTTGAAGGATCTCTTTTGCCTGGGGATGTTCACTTTGAGGCAATTTGAGTTGCCTCCTTAGAGCAGCTATGTCTTCATTTTTCTATTTGATTAAAGCCTTTGCAACTTCAATATTTTTTGGATTAGCTCGTGCTTCAATCACCAAGTCTTCCAATTCTTTGATTCTCAATACATTAGCATGAAATGATGCTTTGTCCAATTTCATTTTATTTTGCAAATTTGTCACTGTCTTCTGAAGTTTAACAGAGCTCATTGTCTTGTTGACTATTTTTTAATACAACATTTCTGTAATGCTCCTGTGGAATTCTATTTGATCTAATTCATGGAAAACATCTACATCTACTTCCAAATCTATCTTTGAGTAGTCTGCCACTGTCTTTGGATTAGCCACTGTAGGCTTTAAAAATGACATTACCAATTTGTTAGAAGAATAATCAAAAGTAGAGAGAAGTCTATCTTTATTTCCAGGTTTCTCTTTGAGAAACTTGGAATAGACTTCATTTTTTATTTCTTCATTCTTTTCTCTGATTTGTCTAAACTTGATCTAAATGTTTGACTCTGTGTTCTCAGATTCCTCGAAAGAAGAAGGAATTTCAACATTAGTTTGCTTTTTAACCATGACTGTGTCTTTATTCTGTGTTTCAATTTGAACCTTTTGAATTTTTTTGAGTGTCTCATTTACTATTAAGTTTTCCTCATCATCAGCTTCATGGCCATTACTATCATCAACATCTATAGCTTTGTCTTTTTCTTCAGTAGTCAATTTAGTTCTTTTGCTATAAGAGGTTTTGAATTCCTTATTAGTGATAGTTTCAGCTGTATAATTGTCCTCTTCTCTGCTTCTTTTATGAGAAACTTCAGCCTCTTTATCCACTGTTACAACCTGTGCTTGATCAACCCATTTTCCCTGTACGTTGCTTCCATGCATACCCTGTGTATCTTCATCAAAAAAATTATTCGCTTCCCACTCAATTTGATTGGAAAATTTCTTGATCTGTGGCTTGGAATCATGCAAGAAAGGAGACAACTTGCATTTTAATTTGATTGTGTTCAAAACATCCCGATGGTCGTAATTCCACATAAAGCTGTATTCGAGCTTGTATTCTTTAAACTTGATATTAATCTCATTTACTGCTTCTCTATTGTTGACAATGAATGGCCCAATCTGATTTTTGAGTTTAAATTGTGTCTTTTTCCTAGAGGCCATAAAACTCACTTCATCTACATTCAATATTTGCCTTAAATATTGTAAAGAAAAAATTCTTGTAGTTACAAACCTTGGTAGTTTGTATGGAGCCAAGAGTGCAACATACACTCTAATCTCTATGTGATCTTTGTATAAGTACCAATCCCCTCTTTTACAGTTCTCAGATAACTATAAGATCCTCTTAGTTTCTTCATTTATTTTAGGGGTTTCTGCTTTATTCAACAAATTCAATGTTGGTATTATGAACAAATCATTGAAATCTATATAATTATATTCCCTGATCTCTTTCCTCGACAAGGATGACCAAAACACTACTGACAGGAGATTCCCTTCTACATCTAATTTTTGAAACTCAATGGGAAACTTTTCTATTTGATAATACAAGAAAAGATGTAGTAGATATGATGTGTATCTAAAAGCTATTTCTTCTGGCAATTTGGTCAATTGGTAGTGCATGTTTTCTGCAATAAGCTTGGTAAAATTGAAGATTATGGATGGAGACTAACCAGGAGTCAATGTGGACAAAAAGCCCAAAATAGCTGCATCAGTAAATTCATCACTGTTATATCCCAATATAAATGACAGCATGGAGACAATCTGCCTTGTTTCCTCAGGAAAGTAAAATGTATGAAAGGGTGGATTTTATTTAGGGATATTAACATGTGTTGGCCAAAAATTTTGAAGGATATTGAACCTGGTAGTAAAATCTAAGTCCAAGTAAAGCTAGGTCAAGTCCTCTATTGATAGTGAAGTTGAACTGCGGTCATGAGTCATTTGTAGCATGGAATTAATGGACTCATCATTGATATAGAACATTACTTCTGTATCCTTATTGAGAATACACCTTTGTTCAGGAAGATAATACAAATGACAAAGTCTGACCAAATCTGGAGCTGAATGAGTAAGAGGAACAACATATTTGGCAGATTGGAATCCCAAACAGGCACATCATTTTTACCTTTCTCTACAGACTTTCCAAAACACCAATTATGGACTTCTAACAGGTTGAATTCAACATAAGGGTCAAAGATTCTATAATCAATATCAATCATTGAATTTCTTTCTCAAGAAGTTATAGGAACTTGAACAGGTCTTACTACTTCTTTTGTCTCAGCAGTAAGTGCAGGAGTGGGCTTATTGAGTTTGGATGGCTCAACTTGTCGTAAGTTGCTTGAAACATTTTTATGGGATTTTGGGCCTCTAGACTTGGGAGTTACTTGTTTCTTAGTCATTTTGGATGAACAAAGCAAGATTAAGTAGTTTTCTAAGTTCTTTTTGGGAAACAAGGGGCAATTGAAAGGGTTCATTGGAAAATTCAGACTTTGAGTATGGTTTTGGATGATAAAAGATTTTTTTATGCACAGAGAATATTTTAGATCAAGTTCTACAGTGAAAATGATCTTGGAATGGTTTAAAACCTGCTAAAATGGAAAATGTGGATTCTGGAGAAATTTTGACAGAGTTTCCACTATATTTTGAAGGTTTCTAGACTTCCTAGACGAATATTTTAACTACATTCAAAAGATGGCAGTTTAGTTGGTTTATTTTCCTCTGGAATTAAAGGATTTTTACAGGTTGGAATGGTGAAAAATACCTGTGAAAGGTATGATTTGCAGTCGATGAAGATTGCAGTTTCATGACAGTCTTCAATTCTGTTGAATTGGACCAGCAGAGGTCATGGAGGTTATCAAGATTGATTTTTAGAGTAAATGGGTTTGTTATCAGTCAAATTGGTTTGAAAACAGCTCAAAAATGGAGTAAGGAGACTCTGCAAAGGCTTCTCAGTGGTTTGTATGCGCAAACAGGTGAAATGCTATGAAAATAGTTAAGTTTTAAGGCATTAATGCTTAAGTCTAATCATATTCAAGCAAATTTATTGCAGGAATGGAAGTAGTGGTTTTGATTTGGGATCGAGTGGTTTTGATTTGGGATCGAGTGGTAAGCAGAATTTCACTTTTTGTTTGTGATCAAATGAAATACTGGCACATAGGCAACAGGTGTTATTGGGAAACAACTTAGATCGTGTAATTTTTTGGAAACATTGGTCGATCACTTCAATCACGCGATATGCGATATCCACCGTCGGATTTGATTCTGATAAGTGAATGGTCAACATCGGGTGGAAAGCTGCGGGGTAATGGTAGTGGGGTCAGGGCTTTGAATTCTGGCCGTAGATCTGATGAATGATAGATCTACGGTGATCGTGAAGCGTGATAAGGAGTGTTGGGGACGAGAAATGGATTTATCGAGTGTAATTAGGATGGGAAAGGGAAATATAAACAAGGGAATGGGTTTATTATGAAGTTTAGTTTAAATTAAACTTTGGGTATTATTTTTTTTGTTTTAAACAAATATAAAAACACGTTTAATCATTTTTCATATATTTTTATTATATAGTTATTTAAATCAAATTGATTTAATAACCATAGAGGGTGGAATATTTACATAATGATATATTTAGCCAAAGGGGGTATAATGTGGCTCTTTATTTAAACATGTGTGGATAATTAACTTTGGCTAAAGTTATATTAATGGGTTTTAGGGGATATTTTATAAAAGGGAGTTATATAAAATAGGAAAAGGTTATTTTCTAGGGAGTTATTAAATAAGTTAAAGTTAAAATGACAAGGGAACAATGGATACTCAAAATACATTAACATAACTAATAAAAGTGAAGTTTAAAGGCAAGTTTGTATTATAATAACTTCATCACTTCAACTTAGGATAAAATGTAATTTTGAGGGTTTTATGCCTTTATGATATGTGGGAAATTAATCAAATGGGGATTAGGGTATCTTTAAGTAAAAATGAAGTTTTTACTTATGATTTTTCATGGAAATGAATGCATGAATGAAAAATGATGTGATTTTTTGGGATTAATATAACAACTTAACATTTTCAACTAGTTAGCCATAGAGCCTTGTGTCTGGTCCCAACAAAATTCAAGGAAATGCCTTGAGCCTTTCTAACTGATAGTTTAGAATGATAAATGGAAATGGGGAAAGGAAATCAGTTATTTGCAACCCTGGTGAATAATATTTTCAATGATGCTTCTCACCTTATTCTACCTACCCAATTTTAACTGCTAACATTTTTTCTTCCATTTTGATTAGGTGCATTTATGCTAGCAACCTTTACAACATTTATTCTTTCAGAAAGTAGTAAAAATATATAATTCTACACTTATTTCATCCAAGAATATAGATTAAACTGTTGGATTCACTTATTCTATACCTAACTATTGAATTGTCATGATTAAACTGTATGACAATTCTTCATTCTTTGAAAAATGACGAGTCAATATTAAATTGTTCAGCTCATCACAGATTATGGCATTTATTGACACTATGTCGTAATCAACTGCAAAAGGTAAAAGTAGTGGAATTTAGACTTGCACACTTTCATGTCTTATTCATGTTTTTTCTTTTGGGCTATCTTATTTTTTCTAAGTCCTTTGACTGTTCTTTTAGGAATTTTTACCCTCTTTTTGATTTTTTATTTTTTTTACAAAATATGAGAATACAACTGGCAGAAGGAAAAGTATGTACATATTTACAAGATTACCAATATTCAAGTCAAAATTATGAATCCTATATTTATAGGTCACTAACACGTTCTGTTTAGATTACCTTGTCTCGGCGTAGGGTTAACTATGTATCCAATTGCATCTACATGCACTAGATCTACACTTATATGCTTTTCATAATATCAATACAATGTTACATAACCAGAATAGAATAGATATAGATCCAATTAAATACACATAATTTCGCAGCATGATGTAACTAGAGCAGAATATATCCAATCATTCAATATATAGACCTTCACAGCGCAAAGACAAAAAATGCAGAACACAATAATTACCAGCAATTCATTCAATAGTACTCACAGATTCAGATATAATAATCCAGCATATTCATTCATTCATCAACCTTTCCTTACAATTCCCTTCCCAGCCTGTGCACACAGCAGCAGGGTCCCCACACAGCTGGACTAGGATCTCTGTGCACACAGCCAGTAGGAGTCTGTTCCTCGAAACCCAAACATATCACTTACACAACAGATCGCATCAATAGCTCATCAAATCCTATGTCTTACAGTCCATAATTATTCTCTATTTATAAAAATATAGCTTTATCATTCCTATGGTCTGCAACCCATGGTTTTCAGACCCCTAGTTTATCCTTTAACTAATTACAATTCGTTCGGGGCTTTGACCCGCCCCAAAACCCATGCGCTATATGAAATATAATAAAAAATAACTAAAATGGACCAGTTTCATAGCTTGTTAGGAGACCTCGTTCTAATAGTCCCCCAACACAATCTTGTGATTCGTCCTGAGTCACTGTACTGTTGCGACCCCATGATCCGTAGCCCGATATGGTTTGAGTCGACATCCATTGACAAAGCTAGGGAGGAGGTCACTGTGCAGGGTAGCTAACTATACTACTCTACCATTTGTCACCTTCCGAACTATGTAGGGACCAAGCCAGTGCTGTCAGAATTTTCTAGGATGTTTGGCAAATTGGCTATCATATAACAAGACAAGATCACTTGTGAAATTTTTTTTCTGGCAAATGCGTCGATCATGCCAGGCTTTATCTCTAGATTTTCGTACCTTCTGTTAAAACTAAGCAATAAACCGATCTTCTTCCAATGCTACCAGTTGTGCCAGGTATTTTTCTATGATATCGGAGTCTTCCATATTTGTGAATGCTGCAAAGCGTAGGCTAGGAACAACGTATTCTATGGGCATGATGGCCTCCTTACCATAGAATAGTTGGAAAGGTGTCCTACTAGTCAGCTTTTTGCGGGTCGTTCGGTAAGCCCATAGGAACGAGGGGGTGTGAATATCCTAGTCACTACGATCAGAATTACAAACCTTCATTAATGCCTCCTCCAAATTTTTTTTGAAAGCTTCAAACACCGCATTAGCTTGGGGATGGTATGGTGTACTCTTGGTATGGTGGATCTAGAATTCGTCGTTCAAAGCTTGAATCGTTTGGTTAACAAAATGCATACCTCTGTCACTCATTAGGATCTTTGGGCAGCCAATCCTGGTCAGAATCTACTCAAAGATGAAGTGCGCAGTAGTATCAGTGGTAAAATCCCTCACGGCCTGTGCCTCAGCCCATCGTGTGACATAGTCAGTGGCAGTAATAATGTAGCACGCACTAGTTTTCTTGTCCTGTGGATTAATGGGTCCTATAAAGCTAATGACCCATTTATCGAAAGCCTGTAGGGCCATTTGGTGATGTAATGAAATATCATCGTGTAGTGAGGGCAGCCGGTGCGTTGGTAGGTATCACACATTCTACAATAGGTGTAAGAATATTGATGCAGGGTACACCACCACAAGCTAGCCCTCAAAATATTTTTCGTTGTAGCGCTGCCTGTGTATTGGCCGCCAACAACTCCCTCATGGGATTCTGCGAGGACGGTGGGTCGTTCATGTTCTAATACGTATCTGCGGAGTATTTCATCTGCACCTAGCCTGTATCACTGTCTTGTGATGATAGGAAAGTCTGTTGCTCGGGTAACCAACTCCTTTTTTGTTGCACTGAATACACAATAGGGGCCATACCCATAGTAAGGAACTCAATGATATGAGCGAAGTGGTCATCCACCATTTTAATGGTAAACAACTGTGCATCAGGTAGGCCTTTGTCCAAGTTAGTGGGTTCTTCCCCCGTATCAATACGAGACAGATGATCCGAGCCTGAATTCAACCTTCCAGGCTTCACGATGATCACAAAATCATACTCTTGAAATAGAAAAAATCAGTGGCAAATCTTCGCCCCAACACAGGCTTGTTGACTAGGTATTTCAAAGCCAAATGGTTTGTGAACATCTTAAAGTCTCCCCCCAGCAGATAGTGTTGATATTTTTGTAGCGCATACACCATAGCTAGTCCTTTGCGTTTAGTGGTAGGGTAATTCCATTTGGCACTGGAGATTTTTTCACTAGAAAAGGAAACCGGATGATCAATATCTCCTTCGTAGGCTACGTAAGGACCGCACCCAAGGCAATGCCTGATGCATCAACATGTACAAGGAATTATTTTGACCAGTCAGGGAATATTAGTATGGGTGTAGAAATCATCTTCTCCTTGAGTAGTTCAAAGCTCTTCTAACATTCATCATTCCAAAAAAAGGAGACATCTTTCTTTAGCAGCTGTTCCATGGGAGCTGTGATCAGGGTGTATCCTTGAATGAATTTCCTGTAATAGCCTGTGTGACCAAGAATGGAGCACAGCTGTTTCTCCGTTGTAGTTGCTGCCAGGTTGGTAATTACAGCTATTTTCGTAGGATCAACCATCAGACCCTACTGATAGACTATATGACCCAAAAAGATTCCAAACGGCACGCAGAAGACACACTTCTTGACATTCAAGGAGATCTGGTGCTTTCGACATGCATCCAAAATTAATTCCAGGTCAAGACATGTTCTTTTACTAAGCCAACACCATCTAGTCATTGAGGTAAACCTCCAGAAACTTATGGATAAATTCTTTGAACATGGCCACTACGACCCTTGAAAATATAGCAGGTGCGTTCTTAAGACCGAAGGGCATGACCATGTACTGGAAGGAGCCCCATTCGGTGGCAAAGGTGGTATTACTATGATCCTTTGGTGCAATTCTGATCTGATGGTATCCCGAGAATACATCTGTGAAGGAATAGGCCTCTTGGACACCCATGCTATCCAAGATTTCATCAGAGAAGGTAGTAGGAAAGGGAGTATGAGCGTAGGCATCATCTAGTTTTTAGAGTTCCACACAGATACATATTTCTCCTTTTGTTTTTTTCTCCTGAATGACCATCGGGCTGATCCAATCTGACTGTTCAACTGGTTCAATGATACCTGTGGTCATCATTTTGTCTAGCTCTTCTTTGACCTTTTGTTTATACTTAGGATTCAAACTTTAGGACCGCTGCTTGATGGACCATGCCTCTGGCTTTAGAGTGATGTGCATAATGCCGAGGTCCCCCGTGATTCCCTTAAGCTTAGAAAACTTTGCAGGGAATAAGTCTTGGTACTCCGTTAGTAGCTCGACGACTTTGCCCAGAATGTCTTCATCCCAATAGTGCCCAATTTTTGCTAGTTTAAGGTGTTCATCTGTCTCGATATTAACCTTGTGTAGTTGGAGAGGTTGTGTTACATCAACATTTAAGAGTGATTGTCCGATAACAGTATGTTCCCCTTCAGATTATAGAATAGAGATATTCCGTGGGTTATCTTCCTCTTCATTAATCGCCAAGTTCCGGTAGTTGACTATGTCTTGCATCTGGGCCTCCCATGTTAAAATGGTTGGTGGGGTGTGGGGGTGAGGCTTCTTAAAGACGAGCGCATCAATGTCTTGTAGGGCTTCGTCAAGTATTTATGTTCCCCTAATGAGTCCAAATGTTCCGAGGAAGTCCTCTTTTAATATCTCCTAGTGGTGGGTCCGCTGATGTAATTCGGCATCTAAGTACCAAGTAGTTGGGATAGGGCCCAGGGCATGTATAAATAGATGGATCCACTCGTATGAGGTTTGCTCAACCCACTTGGTTGTCCATATATGCAGATGCGCACGGGGATCTCCGGGCCCCAGGAATATCTTCGTGCGCACGTCAGCAAGGGGCGTGAATCGCAGCACCATCCTATCCCGACACGTCTCCTAGTCCGGAAATGCTTTTCTTTTGGGTATCCCACCATCGGGCTGGTGTGCTGCGTAGCGCCAGATTGAGCGCCTAGAGTCATCGATCCTTGGGAACCCTAGATTCTAATGTTCTTATGATGTCCTAGACAGTACTAGACTCATCAATGTGGGGAAGGTACCTTACCTCCGAAGTGATGCAGTAGAGAGTCCTTGCAATCCAAGGGCATCGTAGGGTTGAAACCTCATGTAGCCGGGTCTGCCACTTCTCAAGCTCTTCATCTGAGTCAGAAAAGTACTCCATGTTTTTCTCCCAGTTGAATACTCCACCTGTTGCAGGATCATCCTGGTCCTCATCCTGTTCTGTCATCCTGTAGATGTGATCGAGCTCCTCATCCTCATATGCTGGTTCATTATACCATGCGCCCTCAGCGAGATCCAGTGGTACTATTACACATGTCCCATTCTTCTCAAACACCATGTTTCACATTTTTAGATTAATGACACCTCCTACGTCGATAGCCTATTCTATCTGTAGGTGTGTAGAATAGGGGTCCGTATCTTCCACAATTTCTATGACCTCAAAGTCATCCAGAAAATTTACTCTCGTGACATCAACCATAACCCTTGGCAACTGTCCAAGAGAGATGATCTTCTATTGATTTTCCATTCGTAGCTGGATGGTGGACCAGTCTAATTTAGGTTCCCCCATTCATTTCTAGGTTTGTTTTGGTAAGACATTTGCATCAGATCCAAGATCAAGAATAACTTGATCTATCTCATAGTCACCAATCTGTGCAGTTGAGCACATCTCTCTCCCAGTGTGCCTTTTATAGCTGTGTAATTTGCGTACTTCCTCAACCTCAGTCATCATGCTGGGCTGAGTTGCATAGTCCTGCAGTAATACTTAAATACTTTCTCCTGCCTGCGGGCTGCGTAGGAGCTTCAAGCATGCCCTTAAAAAGGTTTCAACTTCTTCTTCTGGTAGCTGCGTAGGGGCTCCCGACGATTCCTGCTTTCCGGGAGCTGGTTCCTTCCAAAAAACAAGCTCCTCTCTTTCTTTCTGGGTGACCATGTTACGCATTATGCTCCTTAGCTCCATCTTGAATCTCTGTATATTTCGCGTGGGAGTAGACTGTTTCTCCTTCATATTTGTTAGCAAAATCGGGCAGTCTTCAATTTCATGGTCCAACTGTCAGTAGTATTTACAGGTCTATCTAGTGGGATTTGAGAAGTCTCGGGTGAAGTGCCATACCTCTCTATAGTTGTAGAAGATCAGTTGGCCCCATCCTCATCCAGCGCTTCCTCCTCACCCCCCCTGCCCCGTGCAGGGGAGCTACCAAAGCTCGTGGGAGATCTCAGAGAGGCAGGATCGGATTGTACCATATAGAGGGTTCACCAATCTATCAATAAATCATATGTGTGGAAATTTTTCTCATCGTGTCCTATCGATCAGCAGAACCTACACCATTGTTGCTTCAGTTCAACTCTATTCATCCATGGACACTGGGTTGTATCATGTAGTCTCGCCACCTGGAAATGCTTGCACCAAAGGTCCGTGCTTACTCCCTTCCCTCGTTCCATTCGTAAGCTCTTTATTTCCATGTGCATGGCCCCGATCGACTCCTGAATCTGTTGTATTCCTTCCCTTGTGTCATCCTTAGGCGTAGCTTCAAGTTTCATGGTAGCTTCCAAGGCTTTTTCTTGTGATTCAAAAGTTTGATGGACCATGGCCGTACACAAGTGAGGTAGGAGCATAGAAGTAAACCATTCTGTGTGCTGTTTGTCGTCATACTTGAACTCGCCTTCCCAGATTGATTTTTTTAACCACTGATTAACCTCCCAGACTGACTCAGATGCTCCCTGCTTGAAGTCTTTTACTTCCGATACCAATTGGGAATAGGATTTTGGTTTCTGGAATTCTTGTTTTAGGGAATCCTTAATATTTTGAAGTGTTATGCTCCTGTTTTGAGATATGTACTACATATACCATTCCAACACCCTTTCCTCAAAATCCAATGATAGTTGTGCTCTTTTTACAGTATCACTTATCGCCCCTTGTGCCACCCATACCAAATCGGCCATGAACAAGAATCGTTCTAGGTCCTCGTCAACTACTCCTTTAAAGGTGGGTAATTTTAAGTGTGCCGCCATGGGCTCCTCCATTTTACCTTCCTAAGGCACTAGCATTGGGGTGGCTGACAGATTTTTTGTAGGTCTCGACAGACTATGGACAGGGCAATATTCCTCTCGCCTGTTCTGATAATTCTCACCGTTCTGCACTGTACCTTGGCTCATTCAGCCCTACGCTAGATCTTTGACACCGCTACCTGATCCTATTTCTCAGATATCTTTCGTTCTCGGATATGGAACCATTTTTTGGCTTAAGGGGTCTTGACCCAGGTTTTCTGTGAAAGGTTTGCCAACAAACCCCTATACTACTAGCCCTTTTGGCAGTGACCCGCTTACGTAGTTCACAGTCTCAGCCGAAGTAGTATGGGTGGGTGCTGGAACCAGGTTTTGGCACCTTGAGAAAGGAAGGGTAAGGCAAGTAAGGCTGCATTCTGTTCAGATTACCTTGTCTCGATGTCGGGTTAACTATGTATCCAATTGCATCCACATGCACTAGATCTACACTTATATTCTTTTCTTAATATCAATACAACGTTACATAATTAGAATAGAATAGATATAAATCCAATTTAATACACATAATTTTGTAGCATGATATAACCAGAGTGGAATAGATCCAATCATTCAATATACAGACCTTCGCAGCGCAAAGACAGAAAATGTAGAACATAGTAATTACCAGTAATTTATTCAATAATACTCATAGATTCAGATCTAATAATCCAGGATATTCATTCATTCATCAACCTTTCCTTTCAATTCCTTTCCCAACCTCCGCACACAACAACAGGGTCCGAACATAGCTCGACTAGGATCTCCACTCACACAGCCAGCAGGAGTCCGTTCCTAGAAACCCAAATAGATCACTTACGCAATAGATTGCATCAATAGCTCATCAAATCCTACGTCTTACAATATGAAATGCTTCTCTATTTATAATAGTGTAGATTTATCATTCCTATGGTCTACAACCCATGGTTTTCAGACCCCTAGTTTACCCTTTAACCCATTACAATGCGTTTGGGGCTTTTACCCGCCACAAAACCCTTGCGCAACGCTAAATATAATAAAAAATAACCAAAATGGACCAGTTTCGTAGCTTTTGATGAGATCCCGTTCCAACATCCATAGATTATTTTTAAATAAATGGGAAAAGAAGGAAAAATCCCTACAAGTATTGTCTGAATTTGATGCAATGAAGAGAGCTCCTAATGAATCTATACAAGACTACTGCACTAGATATAACGATGTTTACAATTTAATTCCTGCAAATATAAAACCCACTCTTGACTCTGTCTTGCTCAAATTCCCAGATGGATTTGACACTGACATGGCATATCAGTTAAGAGAAAGAAATGTAGAAACTTTGGAAATAATGCAAACAGATGTTGTAGGTGTAGAAGTAAACATTATAGCTAAAAAATCAGGATTAAGAAATGAGAGGAGAGCGACCATAAAATAAGAAGCCTCTAGCTCAGACAAAAAAATAGATATGTTAATTAAAACCTTAGAGAGGATGATGGATAGGTTAGATAACATAGAAAGAAGACCTCAATAGGATAATCAACATCAAATCAGAAATCCCAATTTTAGAAAAAACAAAAATTCAGGAAAATCAAAAGACTCAGCCGCAGACAAAACAATAAGACCTCCCTTTCCGGAGAACTATACTGAGAGTTCTCAAAACAATGATGATGATTAGGATACCATAAATTTAATGGGAATATATTATAATAACACTGTCTTTCTCACATGGGAAGATCAAGAGTTATTTGAACTCCAACAACTCCAATTAGATACATGGGAATCCTTTGATTACAAACAAGGTTATGAATTTTCCATCAATGAAGTACACAGTCAGTATAACCTAAGAAGTAAGAAAAATAATGATTCTTATACTAAGAAAACATCTCAAAAATAAAATAAGAAAACAGTAGAAGCTCCCAAAACAAAAATTCTGCAAATTCTCCAAAACTCCAGTTCTTCCCAAAAAGTTTACAACCCAAAGATTTCACCAAGCCCTAAGATTATGGACATAACTAATGAAGATGCTCAAGCTGCAAAAGTTTCACAAAAATATGCTGCTCCTAAAGCATCTAATTATGATAAAAAAACAACGTTAGATACTGAAAAACCCAATGCTAATCCTAAATCAGTAGATCCAAAATCTGCCACTGTAAAAACAACTTTTGGCAACTCCAAATCTAAACAAACATCTACTACTTCACAAACCACTCCTGAAAAGAAAATAAAAATCAGTAAGACTCAAGACACTCAAAATGAAACTAAAAGGATAACTATAGAAAGACAAGATAAACCAACACATAGTATAGTTACCAAAGAAGAATTGATTCAAAAAGTAAATCACAACCTTCATTCAACATACAATTTGAAATTGCTAAGCTAAAAATACCAATTCCTCTAAAAGAATTGGTAAAGCATGAATTGTATAAATCAACTATAACTGAAAAATTAAACATAAATTACGGAGAATATTCCATAAATTTGAATGATGATCAGCAAGAGTGGATTTTTGGCCCAGATGTGAATGGAAAGCATATAGATGGAGCAATTCCTCCATTTTAAACTAGTTTAACTATTCATAATCAAATCCTTCACAATGAAATGAAATATTCAGGAGCTTCACATAATTTAATGCCCAAAGCTATAATGGAAACCCTAAACTTAGACATCACAAGGCCCTATAAAGATTTATTTTCTTTTGACTCAAGCAAAGTAAAATTCCTAGGTTTAATCAAAGATTTGTGTGTAACTTTAGTTCAATATCCTGGTAAGAGTATATTAATGGACATTGTACTAATTGATATCCCACCTAAATATGGAATGTTATTATCTCGCTCATAGGAAGCAAAGTTACAGGGATATCTACAATTGGACATGTCCTATGCTACTATATCAATTTTCGGTCAACCTAAGAAGTTATATAGGGAAACATTAATGAAATATATGGTAAGTAGTGATGAAAGGTCAATAAATTACCCAATTTAAACCACACCTACTGATCTAGATTCTTTCATCCTATGTAATGTTGAAACTGATAATGAAATCAAGATTGAACTAAGAGAAGAAAAGAAAGCACCAGAAAATGATAATATATCTCATGAATCTTTACATGGAATTTAAACTTTCATGGTTTAGTAAATAAATTAGGAGCAGAAGCAGGAGTATGGATAACTAATATAGAGAAAAATCATGTAGAAGGCCATGCTTTCAGACTGAATTTCAAATGCACAAACTATATGGCTAAGTATGAAGCCCTCATTTTAGGACTCCAAATAATCAGAAATTTAGAAGGAAAAAAAATAGCAATTATGGGAGATTTAGAGTTGATTGTTAAAAAAATTAAAGGTGATTATTATATTTAAAATCTTAGACTTGGCCGATATAGAGAGACTATATTAGATTTGATTAATGATTTACTGGAATGTAATTTCTTTGCAATACCAAGAAGGCAAAACTTACAAGCACATTCTTTAGCAACCTTTTCTAGTACTTGTAATTTACCTTTTCAGCCTAATCATATGTATACTGCAGAAGTAAAACACAAGCCAATAATCTTAGAAAACCTCAAATATTGGTAAATTTTCTCACAGGACCAACAAATTTATCACTTTCTGAATAATGAAGGTGAATTTTAGAACTGTAAAATAAACACTGATTATACCATAGATCAAGATTTAGATGATGAGATTGATTTAAATAATGTAGATGTAAATAAAGTAAAGTTTGCTAAAGCAACTAGATTTAGTCAATCAGATATAGATAAATTAGAGAGAGTAGAAATTGATGAGATAATTGATGAAGAATCTGAAAAATTAAATCTCAAAGACAATTTCTTACCAAAAGGTTTAACTCCTTTAGAAGATCTATTTGACTCAAATGATGTTGCTAGAAAATCCAAAATGGATCCAGTTAGATCTGATATTGAGGAATGAAATATTGGTATAGAATCAAAACCCAAAATGATCAAAATTTCCAAAGCCTTACCTCAACAAGAAAAAGAAAAATATATTTCTCTTTTAAGGAATTCCAAGATGTTTTTTCTTGGAGTTATGAGGATCTTAAATCCCATGATACCAGCATAATTCAACAACAAATCCCTATAAAAGAAGATCAAGATCCCTTTAAACAAAATTTAAGAAGAATCAATCCTGTTTTGATGCCTTTGATAGAAAAGGAAGTGAAAAGAATGTATGATGCACAGATTATTTCACCAATCAAGTCTTTCGATTGGGTTTCTAACCTAGTTCCAACAAGAAAGAAAACAAGATATATTAGATTATGTGTCAAATTTAGGAATCTAAACAAATTACCCTTAAAATATAATTACCCTTTACCAAAAATGGATCACATCTGACAAAGGGTAGTTGGGTCTTCTAGGATTTCACTATTAGATGGTTTTTCACGATACAACCAGATCTTAGTCCAACCAGAGGATCAACCCAAAACAAATTTTACTACTCCTTAAGGCACTTTTATGTATGTAAAAATGCCCTTTGGTTTAATGAATGCAGGGGCAACCTTTCAAAGAGCTATGGATATAGCCTTTGCAAAGGAAATTTTTGAATCTTAGTAATTTACTTAGATGACATAACTATATTTTCTAAAACTGATTATGAACATTTGGATCATCTCAGACAAGTTTTTATATAATGCAGAAAGTTTGGAATCTCATTAAATCCTAAGAAAACCTTACTTTGATTATAAGAAGGCAAGTTACTAGGACACATAATATCAAAAGAAGGAATCAGAGTAGATCCTGCTAGGATAGAAGCAATTCTTAACATTAGTCCACCAAGAAACATAAAATATTTAGAAGCCTTTCTAGGTAAGATTAACTTTTTAAGAATATTTATATCCAACTTAGCTGAGATAATTAGAGAACTAAATAACATGCTAAAAAAATATTTAGTTCTTAAATGGACTATTTAGGCCAAATAGTCATTTGAATCCATCAAACAAGCCTTAACCAAAACTCTAGTCCTTATAAATCCCGACTTTAAAAAGGATTTCATCATTTTTTCATTTTCTTCAGAACACACCATTGCTGCATTTTTACTGCAGAAAAATGACGAGGCTTATGAACAACCCATAGCTTTCTTTAGCAGAACACTTAGAGATTCATATTTGAAGTATAATATCATGGATAAACAAGTCTTAGCTTTGGTAAAGGTTATCAAAGACTTCAGAGTTTACATTCGCTATTCTCACATCATTGGCTATGTCCCAAATGTTGTAGTAAAATACATTCTTACTTAGGATGGTCCTGATGGAAGAAGAGATAAGTGGATTCCCACTATATTAGAATATGAAATAGAGATAAAACCCACCAAATTAATAAAAGGTCAAGGTTTAGCCAGACTCATGGCTGAATCAAATTGTAATGCCCTAGACATCAATTTTATTGCCCAAGTAGATGATCAGGAAGAGATGGCGACTCGAGAGATCAGTGAAGAATTTTTAGACTTACCACAGTATGCAGATATTATATTTGTATTACTAAACTTTGAAGCTCCTCCTGAACTATCAAGAAACAAAGCTATATTTTTAAAGCTTAAGGCAGTAAGATTTTGTATTCTAGACAATGTACTTTTTTGGAGAGATAATACTGGGATTTTATTAAATTGTTTGTTAAAATAATAAGCTGACAAAATATTAGAATAATTTCATGTAGCTGATTATGGAGGATATCTTTACGAGAAGACTACTGTAGACAAGATTCCGAGAGCTGGTTTTTACTGGCCTAATTTGTTTGCTGATGTAAAAGGATATGTGACCTCCTATCATAAGTGCCAAATCTTTGAGCGTAAGAAAAATTTGTTACCCCTACCCTTAAAACCCATCTTGATCCAGATCTTGGGGGGAGAGCCCCAAGGTCTAAAAATTTGAAATGCATCTGACAAGATCTGCAAAATTACAATGCCAGAAAAAAGAGAGAATACAAAGAAAATAAAATCACAAAGAAACTTGTTTTATTAAAACAGAGAATAACTTCAGAAGCTACACTGTGGTGGACAAATCTGTGCTTTTACAAAGTGAGGCTTGTTATTTATAGTCTTTTTTTGAGTTACAATACCATGGGTAGATACCATAGGTGGATACCATGGGTTGATACCATGGGTCAATACCATGGGTGGATACCACTTACAATACCATGGGTAAATTCCATGTGTGGATGAATACCATGGGTCGGTTCCATTTACAATACCATGAGTAAATTCCATGGGTGGATGGATAACATGGGTGGATGAATACCATGGGTGGATGCCATTTTCCATTTAGATCATTCCTCCCTCCTTAAGAAGCAATGGTCCCCATTGCGTGAAGTTATCTCCTGAGAAGCCTTTGTTGAATATGAAGAGCCACTTAAGAGAAGGGTTTTGTGTAGTTAACCCTTAACTATGATGAATGAATATCCGAGGATAGAGATACCCTGTAATGCTTGTGACCAATTGTGATATTAACAGTGTGCGACCTAGCAAAAGGACTTTGATGAATTGTGAGTTTGTGGATGAACCAAAACCATGCAAACGAAGATCCGAGGATAGAGATACCATGTAATGCTTGTGACCAACTGTGTTACTAACAGTGTGCAGCCTAGCAAATGGACCTCGATGAAAAGGATTTTGTGCGGTTGACCCATAACCGTGATGCTAATTGTTGATGAAGTAGCAGGTACCTGCACAGCTTGGGGTGGGAGGGCACATTTCAAAATAACCCAAATCAAACATTGTTATGCTAAAACTGATGAATGTGAAGTAGATGCCTACTAAAGCGAGGTGGGAGGGCACGTCTCCAAAGGGAACCCACTCCGAATGATGCTCTAGATTGAAAATGAGCATAACTCAGTCAATATAACTCGGAATACTTATTATAACCTATTTTTGGGAATGGAATGATCATTTTGCATCTTCTCATGTATTTGAAACCACTTTTTAGAGAGTCTAGACTCTCAGGATCATGTTGGAACTGTCTCGCCATCACAAAATTTCTGAAAAAATAGCTGATTTTAAATCAACAATAACTCCAACATCCCGACTCCGATTAGACCGATTGTTTTTTTGAAATCGGGTGATTTTTTAAGGGGAGCACAGATTGGTAACCATTTATCTAAAATTTCCTACTAAAAACTGTAATAAATGATATGGGATCCTCCGTCCATGAATTATCGTCAAAAAAATTGTTGCAACATTGATGATTTTGAATCAACAAATCTTCCTCATCCGAACTATAATTCAGCCGATCTTTTTTTTTTAATTTGAGTATTTTCTCACAAGGAATCCATATCTAGTATTTTTTTTGTAATTTTTTCCTTAAAATTTTCAGATCTGATCTAGAAAGTTGCCGGGCAAAAAACAAATTCATGGAGTTTACTGAATATTGCTGCAAAACATTGAAACTAAAATATGTTTTAAACCCTCATTCCCATGGAGGCATAACTTGAATCTGATACCAATGATCTAGATCTTGGGGGGAGATCCCCAGGATCTAAAAAATTGAAATGGATCTAACAAGATCTGCAAAATTACAATGCCAGAAAAAAAGAGAAAACACAAAGAAACTTGTTTTATTAAAACAGAGAATAACTTTAGAAGCTACATTGTGGTGGACAAATCTGTCCTTTTACAAAGTGAGGCTTGTTATTTATAGCTTTTTTTTTAGTTACAATACCATGGGTGGATACCATAGGTGGATACCATGGGTCAATACCATGGGTCAATACAATGGATGGATACCGCTTACAATACCATGGGTAAATTCCATGTGTGGATGAATACCATGGGCCGGTTCCATTTACAATACCATGGGTAAATTCCATGGGTGGATCGATAACATGGGTGAATGAATACCATGGGTGGATGCCATTTTATATTCGGATAACATCTCTACTGAAATTCCATTTCAACAATGGGTCTTGACTTCATTGGAGAAATTCACCCCCCATCATTAGCCCAACATAAGTGGATTCTAATAGGCCACTGACTATTTTACTAAGTGGATTGAAGCCATACCCTCTAGGCAAGCCACATATATTGTCATTATCTCTTTCCTAGAAAGTAACATTCTTTCAAGATTTGGATGTCCCCAAAAGATAATTACTGACAATGCAACAAAATTCAAATCCAAAAAGATGATTGAATTTTACCATAAATACCATATTACCCTAGGTCACTCTATTGCATATTAACCTCAAGGTAATGGTCTAGCTGAATCCTCAAATAAGAGCCTTGCAAACATCATAAAAAATTTACTGGAAGATAATAAAAAGACTTGGAATAAGAAGTTAGTCAATGCCTTATGGGCAAATAGATTTACTACCAAAAATCCATTGGTACCTCCCCTTACCAGCTTGTCTATGGAATGGGTGCTTTTATTCCATCCTCTTTAGGATTACCAGTGATGAAGATTATCCAAGAGTTACAAGTTGAAACAAATGACATTCAAAGAAGGATTAATCAAACTATTCACTTGCAACAAACAAGGGAAGAAGTTTATATCAAGTCTCAAGTCATCCATGATAAGATCAAGAATTTTTTTGATAAAAAGAGTAAATATGATGATTTATACATTGGAGATAAAGTGTTAAAATGGGATTCAAGAAAGGAAGACAAAGGTAAACATGGAAAATGTGATTTTCTATGGAAAGGACCTTATGTCATTTATGGTTACAGAGGTAACAATGCTTTCTACCTAAAAGAAATAGATGGGTTAGAGATGTCAGAAGGAGTAGTAAATGGAAGAATGTTGAAGCACTACTACTCTCCTGAGTTAACAAATAGTTATTTTCATTTACTTTGATCATTGTACATATACATTGAAATATTTTAGATTGGATTGGATATTTTGCTAACAAAGTTGAAGACCAAAGAGAAGGCCCTAAGATTTTAAAGGTAAATATCATAAGTATGAATAATTGTAGAAATCAGAAGATACTTACAGGATCATCACAATCAAATTTCAGAGGCTACTAGTCTTAAAGTTCCTGAAATTTCAGCAGGAAATTCCATCCCCAAGTGGAGCCACTGTTAGCGTCCTATAATAATAGGATTCATAATTTTTGAATTGATTATGATAGTCTTGTAAATATGTACATACCTTGTTTTCTGCAAGTTGTTTTCTCATATTTTTGAAAAATGAAAAATAATAAAAAATAAAAGAGGGTAAATGCACCCATGAAAATGAAGTAAAAAATGTTAGAAATAAAGATGGGTAAGTATAAAGCAGTTGAGAAAGTATGTAATAAAGCATCATCAGGAAAAAATCAATAATTTCCCCTCCCCTAGAATTATTCAGTATTCTAAACTACTAGTTAAAAAAAGGCTCATAGAATTTCCCTGACTTCTGTTGGGACTGGACCCAAGGCTTGATGACTAATTAGTTAAAAATATTGAATTCCTACATAAAGCCCACATTCATCCGCATTTATCCTTCATTCATAATCATAATCCCTTTTTCCTAAGTAAAAACCCATTTCTACTTACTAAAAGTGAAATCCTATATAACTAATTTCATTCCCTTTCAAAAATCATTCATAAACCCTCAAAATTAACCTATCCTAATTTAAAGTGTGAAGTAATACAACAAAGGCAAGTTATGTTTATTTTCACTTAAAATTAGATTTAAAACATGTATTTTTTCATTGTATACATTATCCATTGATTTTCATATTAACTTCTAATTTATTTATTAAATCCCTAAGTACACCGTCTCGTATAGTATTAAATCCCTTTTATTTTAGATAAACCCACAAACCCTATATTTTACGTTTAAACCAATGTTTTAAATATACCATGTGATAAGTAAAAACCCTGCCCTTATGCCATTGGTTTAAACCTATCATTAAACTATATCCCACCCCCTGTAGTTTTAAACAACTATCAAACGTTGAAAAAACTATATATTAGACCCACGCCCATGTAATCGTTGAAAGATTGGTAAAAATTTTAATTTGACATATAAAATTTATACCTGCCGCATCATATAAAACCTAAGGTTTTAAACTTTGTTTAAATGCTTATTTCTAAGGTTTAAAATCCATCTGCGCATGTATGAAAACCCTGCTACATATGATATTCCCTGGCCCCACTACCAAATCCTGATGCAACTTCTGCAATCAATCTGGGCCGTTCACAATCGAACCCCATGATCTGACGGCTGAAACACGATATCGCAAATAAAATTGTGTGAAATTCCCTGTCTCATTTCTACGCGAAATGGGCGGTATTGCGACTTTATCCCTCCTCCACATGCTCCATTCTCATTAGATCACATTGGTTTCGTCTAAAACCATTTACCACCAAAATGGCATGTGATAAACCATTCGTGGTTTTTGATCCTTTGAGCCTAAAAACCACCATTCGTGACTTGACTGCCATTAATTTCCGATGCCTATTAGCCCTAGTATGCCTACTAACATTGGAAATACATTCATTTCCTTTCTTTCTATGCATAAACCCTGTATGAGCCACCCTAACTGTGAAACAAGCATTTTTTCACCATTTCTATGCCACAAGACTGCAAATTTCAACGTGTTACCATTAAATATTGCATAGGAGCTTTTGCATTGCTCCAGAGATCGAAAAAATACCACAAAAAACATTTAAAACCTTTAGAGACCGTATTCAAACCTCAATACCTGTGTGTAATAGGTATTCTTCAAGCTAATCAAGCCTGTTTCAATTTGAAAATACCTTTTAAAGAAAAATTTCCACTAAGAGCTTAAAATTACCCAAATAAAACTGTCAAAAAGTCTAAAAAATAGGCCAAACCTTGTCAAAATTTCTGAAAAATACCTGTTTATGTTGCGCCCTATTTTAAACACCAAGATTAACCCAGAAATCCTCCGAAGGTAGCCAAAATTTATGTGCCTAAATTCAAAAGAATTTTTACCCAATTATTCACTGAAAAACTCAGGAAACCCTTTTTTCTTGTTTTAAACCAGTAAAAGTCTGTAAAAACCTACTGAAGATTGAAATTGGAAGAAAAAATCCAAGAAAGAGAGCATAATTTGGCTATTTTTATCCAAGAGACCTCTACTAAACTAGAAATAATTCTGCAAACTGTCTAATCTTGCAGAGGTATCCCAAATTCTTAAAAAGCAGAGTTTTAGCAATCCTGAAGGTTCCAAAGTGCCAAAATCAGCTCCAGCCATGACTTCTAAGACTGCTATTGTTGTAAATCCTTTACAACCCCCTATCATAGACATTGACCACATTCTATTAGCTGATGTTGACTACAAAATGGCAGACCCAATTGTTGAATTTAGTTTGCTATACATTCATAATTGGAGCTATGAAAAATCCTTAGATAATGAAGAAGAGGTCAATATTTGGGAATCACACTTGCCTAATATGTTGTTCCAGTAACTCATCCATGTTAAGAGGTCATTAGGTTATGTCAATAGTATTATGTGCCTAAGCAGAGAGCCATATTAAATGCCAACAAACAAGTACTATTCACCATTATTGTTGAATCCATCAACCAAATGCTGCAACTCCAACCTAATCCTCATGCACTCCTTTTATCCATATGTGTCCTTACCAAGATGTATATTGGCCCAGATTTTCCCAAAAGATTCCTGATTTTCCAAACATTTATGCCTTTTAATGTATAAATTCCTGAAATTAATCCTTCATATTCCACTTCAAAATTTCCAGAGGGTTCAAGGCATGTAATTTCCATGCTTTTGTTCATTCTAGGGTATTTCACTGATGAATATACAGATGAATCCATTTTAGGTTTATTATCTACATTTACCCCAAGACAACCTCCATCCATTATTTTTTATTATGCTGGATATATTGCAGATAATATCAATGACCAATTGGTTAAATTTCAAATTGAAGGAGTGTTCATATACACCTCCTTCCTCCTCCACATGTTATTATATTTTCAAGTAGATAAATTTCCATTTTCTCTTCAAAAGATTGATGTAGAGGGAAATGTTCTTTCAGTTATTTTCTGGACCTCTTTAATCGGGAAAGAGTCAAAATATTTCAGATATGCAGAGTTTCCAGATTCATTCATCTATCCATTGATTAAAATATTAACAAATACAGATCAGCCAAGGATAAGTGATGAGATGAAGAAGATTTTATAGTTGTCAGAGCAAACCAAAACTGGTGATTGGTACATATATGAAAAACATACTAAGATTAGAGTGTTTGAATCCAATTTGTTGCCCTATAAGTTGCCCAAACATGTATCAATGATATTTTTTGCATTGGAGTATATTAGACAAATATTAAAATCCGATTGTATCAATTTCTTGGTAGCAAAGAAGAAACACAATTCAAATTGAAGAATCAAGTAGGACCATTCATTTGCAATCATAGGGATGCAGAGGTAAAAGAAGCTAAACAACTATTGAAGTGCAGATTTGAAGAAAGATGTCCTTGGAATTATGATCCAGAAGTGATTCTAAGTAAAATAAGGGTTAAATGTAAGTTAACACCCTTCATTCATGAGATAAAACCAGAGATAGCAAAATATGCCATTCTGACTGAGTGGAAAGAGAATAATTTAATAGATGCAATGAAGAAAAGTGATACTAGTCACACTTCAGAGACTGTTGATCAAACATAGAAAGCCACTAAGAGAGTAAGAGAAGAAGATACCTATGTTGCTGAAACTACCACTGAAACTAAATTCAAGTTAAGATACAACAAAAGGCCTAAGTTAAATTTAGTGGGTACAAAGAAAGTACACATTGATGCTGAAGAAACAGATCATCCAAATACCAACACAGATGTTGCCACAGTCATCATCAATGACCCAATTACTAAAAATCAGAATGAAGAACAAGTTGATAATGAAAATGCACATTTGATAGAAAAACAACATAGCATGGAATCTTCATCCTCACAGACAATTGAGGAGAAAGATATAGATATCAAAGAAAAGTATAAACAAATCAAGTTAAAGAATGAAGAAATAAAAAACAATATCTACTTTCAATATCTGAAACAAACACCAAGTGTGAAAAATAGACTTCAGTCTAGCTTTGATTATTCAAACAAAAAGCTAATCAGGTCAGTATTACAGCCAAGAGTGAAATCCCCGTGTTGGCATGTGTTGTCCTTAATGGCAACCTACTTGATCAAATAAGACTGTTGGCAATATGATGCAATGTGTTGTCCTTGTTGGCAACCTACTTAATGAAATTGATGGCAACCTACTTGATAAAGTTGATGACAACCTTCTTGATGAGTTAAAGGGGAGATTGTTGGCAATGTGGTACAATGTGTTGACTTTGATGGATCCTGCTTAATGAAGTTGTTCGTGATGGAAACTAACTTGATGAGTTTTTAATAATGTAAATCTGATGTATCTACAGATCAGCTCAGAAGTAACAGAAGAAAGAATTGAAGTACCTGTCAGAGAAATGATGAATATGGTATGTCACAAGGAATACGCGGGTTTGTTAAGGAGAAGTCGTGTATGTACGCGGAAAAGTACGTGCCAAGTCGTGTATGCCCTATTGCGCTCTAAATTTATATAACCAGGGGAATTTACCATGGTATTGACCCATTGTATTGAGCGCTGGATTATTTATTTGATCCTGTCCAGGAATACCATCGGAAGTGGTGTGGTTTTGGCTCATGGTATTGATAAAGGCTAAACCTATATAAGGAGAAGAAGATTATTGTGCAAGGGTGTGCATGTGTCTGGGTATTGAATGAATACTTCACTTTGAAGTATATCTGAATGATTGAAATTTGTTCTTGATTGATAAATCTGAATCTATGATGCACCTATGGATGTTTCAAAATCCTTAGATCTGATGATGATGAATTTCTAAGATGATCTGCAGAAGAAAAACTGGTGAAGATCTGGCGCAAAGTCTGTTGAGTGTAATGAAGAAATCTGGGTAAGTTTATAGATCTGGTTTGTTCTGCAAAGCTTTCATTTATAGATCTATACGCGAGTTTGTTGTGGAAAAAGCATGTGTATACGCGGATATGATCTAATAAAAGCGCGTATGGGAAGTTAGGGTTTACTGAAAAATGCACAGATGTATACGTGGGTTCGTTTAATGAAAAGCGCGTGTATACGCGGGTCTGATTAAATAAAAGGGCGCATGGTATTTGAACTAATGGTTGCTCATGGTTGAATTTGTTTCTGCATATCTATTCTGAAGTCTGGGTAATCTCTGATATTCTGGTTACAGTGGTTTCACTGTTCTATTTGAAGCATTGGGCAAAGTATGTTTGTTGAAAAATTAAGGGTTGAGTTGAAGTTGTTTGATCCAATTTGAAAATTGATGAAACGTGGTCTGCAGTGGTGTTGAGGGTCAAGCCTTCAGTGAGGGGGTAGTGGCTCCCTTCTAGTAGTAGCTGGTAAACGAGAGTAGGGGGTAGTAGCTCCCTTCCAGGAGAGGCTGGTAAACGAGAGCAGGGGGTTGTAGCTCCCTTCTAGGAGAGGCTGGTAAACAAGAGAAGGTTGTGGCCTTCTGCAGGTGGGTGCCTGCGTGCTGGTATGAGTTTGCGCCAGTACATGGTTGTAAGAAGTTTTCTTTACATAATAAATATTGAAGACTGAGACGACGACAGCGGTGGTTTTCTCCCAAATTGGGTTTCCACCTTAAATCCTGGTGTTCATGTGTGTTGCTTATGTATGATGATTTATTCTGTTCTTACTGCATCTGTTTACTGCTTACTATACATCTGATGAATGAATGATGCAATGATTCAAATTAAGAATTAAATGCAATAATTATATTTCTGGACATACACAAGTTGTCTAAAGAATATCCGCGTGTATACGTGAGTTTTATTCAGTAAAGTAGCATATGGGTTGTAGAGAAGGAAAAATTTAAAAAATTTTCAGTCTGCACTAAACACTGATTCACCCCAGTATTTTTCCCAACAATTGGTATCAGAGCAGGTCCTTCTGAAAAAGCTTAGCCGCTAGAAGGAAGATCAAGCAAGATGAGCAATCAAGAAGGAATAGCATCTATCAAGCCTCCTCTCTTTAACGGAAACAATTTAATCTTCTGGAAAATAAGGATGAGATCCTATCTTCAGTCTCTGGTAGCATATGTATGGGCCATTGTTGAAGGAGGATATCAATATCCAGCCACAGTACCAACAGATCCAACGAAAAAGAAGAATTATGAATCAAATGCAAAGGTAGTCAATGCTATAACAAGAAGTATAACTGAATCTGAATTTTTCAAATTCATGCAGCTAAATACAGCAAAGGAAATGTGGGACAAAATCATTCTAAGTTATGAAGGTGATGCAAAGGTAAAAAGTGAAAAACTCCAAACTCTCTGAATTGAATATGAAAATTTGAATATGCATAATGATGAGAGTATTGCCAATTTATTTTTACGTCTTGATGATGTTGTAAATCGTATGAGAAATCTGGGAGAAACAATAACCGAATCTACTTTGGTTGAGAAAATTTTAAGATCTCTAACGACAAAATTTGAGTCAAAAGTTTCTGCTCTTGAAGAAAAACAGGATCTTCAGAATCTTATTGTGGTGCAACTTCATGGGATACTAACTGCATATGAAATGAGAAGAGGAGGACCATATGAAGTCAAAGAAGCCATCTTTAGAGCTTCTACAAAAGGGAAAGAAGTGCAAGAAGCAGAAGGATCAGGATATATCTCAGAAGAAGATGAGGTAAATTTTGTAAAGAAAATTCAACTTGGCACAGGACGGTTCAGAGGTAAGCTTCCTTTCAAATGTTTTGATTGTGGAAGAGTTGGTCATTATGCTGCTAAGTGTCCTTATAAAGAAATATCTACAAAAGGAAAAGAAGTAGCAAGAAGGAATAAGAACCGGTCTAGCACTAGAAAAAGTTACTATACTCATGAAGATAGTGATGGGTTATCTGATAGTGAGGAAGAATGTGAACAAGATCTTAGACTTATCATGGCATTTGAATCTAGAGAAGAAAATGATACTTTTGTGGATGCTCTAGAGGACAATGATTTTCTTGAAGAAAACAATCAACTCAAAATACACTTAGAAGAAAGTAAAATACTCTTAGAAGAAAGGAAAATAACCATAAAGACTCTGGAAAGGCAGTTTGAAGAAGTAAAGAAACACATTGAGAAATTAGAATGTGAAGTGGTAAGTCTAAGAAAAGATTTTGAGAAAGAAAAGACTCTGAATCTTAGATTTTCTAAAGGATCTGAAACCTTAAATGAGATTATCAAGGTACAATGCTCTCCTTTTGTAAAGACAGGTCTTGGATATATGGGGGAATCTTCTCAGGCTTCAACACCAAATTATCTAAAAGCAGCTACAGCTGGTTTACAAAATTCTGCCACTCAGCAAGGGAATAAATAATATTTACAGGTAAAGCATGATCATCTCAATTCAAAGAAAATTAACAGGAATATATTTCAAAGAAACACCAATCAACAGGTAAATTCAAGTAGAAGATTTCATGATCGCAAAAATTTCTTCTTCAATGGACAATGTTTCTCATGTCACAATTTTGGTCACAAAGTTGTTCAATGTGTTGCATATAAAACCATCATGACAAGAGAAGCAATAAAGAAAAGGATTGATATTGAAACAAAGAAGAATATCTATAAAAAAATTTCCCCTCTTCTAAATGAAGTTGAATGTGCTTATTGCAATAACTTTGGGCATGAAGAATCTGAATGCAGGAGCAAAGTTCAGCGAAGAGAGCATTTTCCTTCAAGCTCCAAAGTATGGAAAAGGAAGGAATTACAGGTTGAAAATTGTGGCATAGAGTTATTTGCAGAAGGTGAAGAAAATAAATGGTACATTGATAGCGGATGCTCAAGACACATGACAGGTGACAAAACCAAACTTCATGCATATAGTACACTAGAAAAGGAAAAGAAAGTTACTTTTGGAAATGATACTCCTATTGTAATTAAAGGAAAAGGGTCTGTGTTTCTAAAAGAAAAGGTGAAGGCTAATGATGTCATGAATGTGGATGGATTAAGGCATAACCTGTTAAGTGTAAGTCAAATGTGTGATCAAGGAACTGAAGTTGTCTTTAGTTCAAAAGAATGTGTGGTTCGTGATCTTGATACAGGTAAAACAATTATAAAAGGAAAAATAACTCCAAGAAACCTATATGTATTGAAGAACTACAAAGAACAATGTTACTTGAGTAAATCTTCAGAAAACTAGCTATGGCATGGAAGGTTGGGGCATCTAAGCTTCTCTCAAGTCAACAGATCAAGCAGACTTAATGCTGTTCGTGGTCTTCCCAATATTACTCTACATGAAAGTATCATATGCAAGTCTTGCCAATTCGGCAAGCAGACCAAAGTACAATTTAATGCCAAGGAAGGATCATCAAGTAGGCCTCTTGAACTCATTCATACTAACATATGTGGACCTATGAGGAAAAATTCACCTCGTGGTGAACAATATTATATCTTATTTATTGATGATTTCTCTAGAATGTGTTGGATTGGATTGCTGAAGCACAAAGATGAAGCATTTGAGAAATTTTAGATCTTCAAGGCTCTGGTTTAAAATGAAGTAGATCTAAAACTCAAATGTCTTAGATCTGATCGAGGAGGAGAATATACTTCAAATGAATTCCTTGAATTTTGTGAGCAACATGGCATAAAAAGACAATTTTCTGTAGCTGGAACTCCACAACAAAATGGCATAGCACAAAGAATGAATAGAATAGTTCAACAAATGGCTAGAGCTATGCTTGATGATTTTGGAACACCTGACACATTTTGGGGAGAAGCAGCACATAGAGCGGTAAACATTCTCAACAAGGCACATGTTCGTTTAAATAGTAACAAAACTCCATATGAACTCTGGTATGGTAATTCTCCATCTGTGAAGCATTTTAGAGTTTTTGGAAGTAAATGCTTTATCAAAAATAATGATGAAAAACTTGGCAAGTTTGAACCTAGAGCAGATGAAGGAATACTTCTTGGTTAGTCCTCTACGAGTAGAGCATATAAATGTTACAATAAAAAACTTCGGAAGATTGTTGAATGTATTGATGTTGTTATTGATGAGTCTCCTGCAGCCCCAAAGGAAGAAAAACAAACAACAAATGAAGACGATGGTGACTTATGTTCTTCTACATCAAATAGCAATGATATAGATAGTGAACCCAATGAAGAACATGAAGATGATTTATCTAAAAAGGCTCCATCCAGATATGTTCAAAAGAATCATCCAGAATCTCATATTTTGGGTGATAAGGGATCAGGTGTACAAACAAGAAGGACTCTTGTGGGATCTTATAGCTATCTGGCATTTCTATCTACTATTGAACCTCACAATGTCAATCAAGCTAGCAAAGATGAATGTTGGGTTCAAGCCATGAATGAAGAGCCTGATCAAATTGAAAAGAATCACACTTGGGAATTAGTACCAAGACCTCATAACAAAAATGTCATTAGAACTAAATGGATATTCAAAAACAAGTTAAATGAGAATGGGGATGTTGTAAGAAACAAAGCTAGACTTGTTTGCAAGGGGTATACTCAACAAGAAGGTATAGACTTTGAAGAAACTTTTGCTCTTGTAGCTAGACTTGAAGCCATAAGAATGTTTCTTGCCTTTTCAAGCTTTCAACAAATCAAAGTTTATCAAATGGATGTTAAATCTGCATTTCTCAATGGTGATCTAGAAGAAGAAGTTTATATAGAACAACCAGAAGGATTCATTTTGGGAAATGATGAAAATCTTGATTGTAGACTTAAAAAGGCTCTATATGGTCTCAAAAAAGCTCCAAGGGCATGGTATTATCGTCTTGACAAATATCTTCATCAACAAGGATTTTCAAAGGGGTCTGCTGATAGCAACCTATACACAAAAATTGAAAATGATAAACTTTTGATTGTGGTTGTATATGTTGATGATATCATTTTTGGAAGTAATGAAGAATCTATGAGTCAGAAATTTGCTTCTGTCATGCAGCAAGAATTTGAAATTTCTTTACTTGGGGAACTAACATTCTTTCTTGGTTTACAAGTGCATCAAACTACAGATGGTATATTCTTATCACAAGCAAAATACCTTAAGAAAATTCTGAAGAAGTATGGCATGGAAGAATGCAAACCTTTAAGTACACCAATGATAACCGGATGTAATCTCAGTTCTCATGATGATTTCCCCACAGTGAATCAACCAGAATACAGATCTATGATAGGAAGTCTACTTTATCTCACTGGGACTAGATCGGAAATTATTCATGCTGTTGGGATTTTTGGATGATTCCAAGCTAATCCAAAATAGTCTCACCTTCAGGCTGTCAAAATAATATTCAAATATCTACATGGAACTCAAGACTTTGGACTATGTTATCCAAAGAATGCTAATCTTACTCTTCATGCTTACACTGACGCGGATTGGGCTGGAAATGTTGATGATTGGAAAAGTACTAGTGGTGGAGCATTCTATATGGGGCCCCGGTTAGTATCTTGGTTCAGCAAGAAGCAAAAATCTATTGCCTTATCTACAGCAGAAGCAGAATATGTGGCTGCCGCATCATGTTGCACGCAACTTCTTTGGATGATGCAAACCTTACAAGACTTTCAAATCAAGTGCTCACCTCCTATCTCCATTATGTGTGATAATACAAGTTCCATTAGTATTTCAAAGAATCCTGTTATGCATTCAAAGACCAAGAACATTCCCATCAAGTATCACTTCTTACATGAACAAGTGCTTGAACAAAAGGTGAAGCTGGAATATGTTCCCTCCAAAGAATAAGCGGCTGATATATTTACCAAACCTCTGCCCAGGGAAGCGTTCGAATATCTCAGATAGAAGCTGGGAGTAGTCTCTTCCATGCAGAAGATCAGATCTGCTTAAATTCAGAAGATTAAATTGGATACGTGGGTTTCCTGAAAGATAGTTGCGTATATACGTGAGTTTATACAAAGAAAACCGCATATGGTTAATTGCTGACAAATTTTACTTGGGGTCGGCATTCTTCAGCACAACTGCAGTGTTGTTTGATATCTCTGATGTTGTTTGGTATCTCTGATGATGTTTCAGCTCTTATATTTTTGTTTCATTCTCTGATATTGGGTGAAGATGCCTTGATGATTGGCTGTTGAAACTGTTCAGGTTGCACAAGCTAAGGAGGAGTTTTGGTCATATGGAAGGATGCATTGGATGCATAGTTTCAGGGGGAGCATTAGCTTTGTTGAATGTAATGCATTGTTGGCATTATGATGATTATGAAATATGATCTCTTTCTTGATGTCCTTTTGGTATTTGTTGTAAAAGGTCATATTTGTAATTTGATGAAAAGCTCGTGTTGATACCTATGATGTAAAATTGTAATATTCAGTCATGTAAAGACTTGAGTCAAAATTGTAAACCCACTTGGTTGGGTAGTTGAGTCAAAATGTGTAAACCCACTTGGTTGGGTACTTGAGTCACATATGTAAATCCACTTGGTTGGATCATTAATGTAACTATGAGTCCTTGGTGATAGGAAAGGTAATAGAGTCTTGTACTTCATTGAATAATATTTTTGAAGATTCAGCATGAACTCAGGGGGAGCAAGGTCACTTCAGTGCACATCAGATCTATAGAGCTCTTCTTTTTAAATGAGGAGAAAAAAAAACCTTGTTTTGGTTTTCATCCGCCCTTTGCCCTTGATTTCAAAGGGGGAGAGTAACATGGTGTTTGAATAGGGGGAGAATATCATGGTGTTTTCATAATGGTTATAATCAATGTATCTATCTGTTGTGGTTATCAAACACCATCATGGTTTCCATCAAGTCCAAAGGGGGAGATTGTTGGCATGTGTTGTCCTTAATGGCAACCTACTTGATGAAATAAGACTGTTGGTGATATGATGCAATGTGTTGTCCTTGATGGCAACCTACTTGATGAAATTGATGGAAACCTACTTGATAAAGTTGATGACAACCTTCTTGATGAGTTAAAGAGGAGATTGTTGGCAATGTGGTACAATGTGTTGACTGTGATGGATCCTACTTAATGAAGTTGTTCGTGATGGAAACTGACTTGATGAGTTGTTAATAATGTAAATCTGATGTATCTACAGATCAACTCAGAAGTAACAGAAGAAAGAATTGCAGTAACTCTCAGAGAAATGATGAATATGGTATGTCACAAGGAATACGCGGGTTTGTTAAGGAGAAGTCACGTATGTACGTGGAAAAGTACGTGCCAAGTCGCGTATGAATTTACCATGGTATTGACCCATTGTATTGAGCGCTGGATTATCTATTTGATCCCGTCTAGGAATACCATCAGAAGTGGTGTGGTTTTGGCTCATGGTATTGATAAAGGCTAAACCTATATAAGGAGAAGAAGATCATTGTGCAAGGGTGTGCATGTGTCTGGGTATTGAATGAATACTTCACTTTGAAGTATATCTGCATGATTGAACTTTGTTCTTGATTGATAAATCTGAATCTATGATGCACCCGTGGATGTTTCAAAATCCTTAGATCTGATGATGATGAATTTCTAAGATGATCTGCAGAAGAAGAACTAGTGAAGATCTGGCGCAAAGTCTACTGAATGTAATGAAGAAATATGGGTAAGTTTATAGATCTGGTCTGTTCTGCAAAGATTTCATTTACAAATCTATATGCGAGTTTTTTGTGGAAAAAGCACGTGTATACGTGGATCTGATCTAATAAAAGCGCGTATGGAAAGTTAGGGTTTACTGAAAAATGAACAGATGTATACGTGGGTTCGTTTAATGAAAATCACGTGTATACGCAGGTCTGATTAAATAAAAGCGTGTATGGTATTTGAACTAATGGTTTCTCATGGTTGAATGTGTTTCTGCATATATATTCTGAAGTGTGGGTAATCTCTGATATTCTGATTACACTGGTTTCACTGTTCTGTTTGAAGCATTGGGTAAAGTATGTTTGTTGAAAAATGAAGGGTTGAGTTGAAGCTGTTTGGTCCAGTTTGAAAATTGATGAAACGTGGTCTGCAGTGGTGTTGAGGGTCAAGCCTTCAGTGAGGGGGTAGTGGCTCCCTTTCAGTAGTAGCTGGTAAACGAGAGCAGGGGGTAGTAGCTCCCTTCCAGGAGAGGCTGGTAAACGAGAGCAGGGGGTTGTAGCTCCCTTCCAGGAGAGGCTGGTAAACAAGACAAGGTTGTGGCCTTCTGCAGGTGGGTGCATGCGTGCTAGTATGAGTCTGCACCAGTACATGGTTGTAAGAAGTTTTCTTTACATAATAAATATTGAAGACTGAGACGACGACAGTGGTGGTTTTCTCCCAAATTGGGTTTCCACCTAAAATCCTAGTGTTCATGTGTGTTGCTTATGTATGATGATTTATTCTGTTCTTACTACATCTATTTACTGCTTACTATACACCTGATGAATAAATAATGCAATGATCCAAGTTAAGAATTAAATGCAATAATTATATCTCTAGACATACGCGAGTTGTATGAAGGATATTCGCGTGTATACACGAGTTTTATTCATTAAAGTAGTGTATGGGTTGTAGAGAAAGAACAAGTTAAAAAGTTTTCAGTCTGCATTAAATACTGATTCACCCCCCCCCCCCTCTCAGTATTTTTCCCAACACTCCAAAGACATTGACAAATTATAAGAAGGTTGATTTGGAAGTCCAAACAGAAAAAATTCACGCTCTTTATCAGATTGAATTCCACAGACAGACTTCAAAAATTTTGTGCTCCACTGTTACAACTAAAGCCATGAGTGCTCATAAACTCCAGAACACCATCTCAAATATGAAAGATCAGATGAAATTGGACAAAGCATACTTGTATGCTAAGGATCTGAAAATGAAATCTTTGGAAGAATTGGTCTTACGGATTGGATTTGACTAAGAACAATTAATAAAGAAAAAGAATGAGGACATTACAGCTTTGAGGAAACAACTTAAACTTCCTCCAAGTGAACATCCTCAAACCAGGTAAATAATAGAAGGAAAAAATGAGAAAGATGATATGATGAACATAATATTTCAGCTTACAGCAAAGATAAAAGAAATGGAGATTCAGATGGACAAGCTTGTCCAGGAAAAAGAAACACCAAAAACACAGGAAGAACCTACAGTCATCCCTATGGTTACTGCATCTATGCCATGAAATCTAGCTAAAGAGTTGGCACCTAAAGTTTCACTGGCTACTACAGTGCCTGTGACAGCATCCACAACATTAGCTACAGAATCATCTACAACAACAGTTCATCCTACAGATGAGGCCAACAAACTAGTAAAGGCCATGGAAGAAATGTCTCTTAAGAGAAGTGAAATTAACAGGTTGAAACAGATGGTTGAAAATATTGACGATAAAAAGAGGTTGGCTCAAATTAATGCAAAAACTCATGAGAAAAAGGCCATCATACTAAATGAAGAATTGAAGAAATTACAGAAGGAATTGACGTTGAAGGAACATATTTCGTATGTGAAAAACAATTTTTGGAACAAGATCATAGAAGCCATAAATGATGTATGTCCCTCCATTCAAGTGATTTTTGAACAAAGAAAAATACTTGAAGTAGCATTATAAGAGATCTAGAAGACTAAAGAGGAATTGGATAACAAACCCAAGCAAGCTTTAGAACTGATGAAGTTTCTCAACTGCAATAATAGACAAGAGTTGGAAGAGATTGAAATTACTGATAGAACTGAAACTATCCTTGAGACAAATAAGGTTATAACCAAGAAGAACCTAATGAACCAGCTTGAGGAAAAGTGTGAGAACATGAACATTACCATAACCAGGTTTATGGTCAAATTTGAGAATTTGAGGCAAAGACTTTTGCCTAATATTTTGGTCATCAATGACAAATTAATGCCTCAAGAGGATTACAATAAAAAGATCAGAGAATATGCCAAGGAGCAAGTTGAAAAAGCAGCTGGTGGACAAGGCATTCCAATAGGAAAATTCTTACTTAGGAGTTTTGAGGACTTATTTTACTTGCAGCATAAGAACCTAATGAAGCAGCTTGAGGAAAAGTGTGAGAACATGAACATTACCATAACTAGGTTTATGGTAAAATTTGAGAATTTGAGGCAAAGAATTTTGCCTAATATTTTGGTCATCAATGACAAATAAATGCCTGAGGAGGATTACAATAAAAATATTGGAGAATATGCCAAGGAGCAAGTTGAAAAAGAAGGTGGTGGACAAGGCATTCCAACAAGGAAAGTCTTAGGAGTTTTGAGGACTTATTTTACTTGCAGCATGAGATAAGACACTTGTTTGTCATTAAACCAACTTTTTCCGGGTACAAAGAAGCAAATGAAAACTTCAGGAAGCTAAATAAAATACAAATTCCAAGTGAGGAATTTTGCCAGTCATTAACATATTTACTGTGAAAGGTAAGAAGGAAAAAAGATAACAGTTAAAACAGTTTGTTGATTTGCAGTCAAAACAGATTTTTATTACAACAGTAAACATATTTTACAAATGGTTAAAGAGTATCAGAGATTAAAGAAAATCAATGAAAGAGTACCAGATAAAGCAGACCAGATTTCAAAACAAACCTGAATTATCTAAAATCAGCAAGGAAGACACCAAGGCAGCTAGCTTCTTCTTATCCACAATCAGTTTCTATTTTATTTGAATTGATAGGACAGCTTGCTGATTTTATGAGCAACTGTCTCGATTATTGTTCTAAAGATAATTTTATTTCCGTTAGATAATTCCTAGAAGCATTCTAGGATATTTTGTAAATAATTATGTAGAAATACTTCATCTTTAGAAGTATTATTGTGGAATAAATTGCTGAAGATTTATATAGTCATTTTTGTGGATTTGAAGGCTTTGTGTTTCAAATTTCGAGTAGCAGACTGGACCAGATCAACTAGAACTTTAGGATTCATATGATGAGCTATTTGGAATGAAGTATTCTCTACTTTTCATTATTTATCTTTCCTTTTTACATGCAATCCATTATGTGTTCTAAATTTGAATGAATGAATAGGAGTATTACTTCAGGATTTGTTAAAAGCACCCCGTCTTTACTGTTTGTCATTTATATGTTTTCTTCTGATTTATAGAGTAGGGAACTCTTAATTTCTCCCTCTTTCGTTTGACCTTTGCCTACTACTTCCCTTTTCCGGATCAAAGAACCCTTAATTTCTCGTTAACCCGATCATATCACCTCACAAAACAAATTTCCAAGGTCTCCAAGGGTTATCTATCTTGCCATAAAAATATTTGACTTTTTTTCCCTGTTTCTAGTTCTGTCTACTTGAGTTTTGACTCCTGGGCCTGATGGACAAACATATTTTCCACTATCCATCTCTTCGGGTGATTTTTCCCACCAAACCAATCAAAACTAGAACCAATTGTGCAATCATAACTAGCCTAATATTTTATAAAACAAAACAAAGTTAAATTTTATAGAGAGAGCCCTCTCTGAACCCTAGGAAGGCTAGATCTTCGAGTTCTAAAGTTGGTTTGTGGTTACCTCTAGTTTTCTCAACTAAAAACAAAAAATCTCACAACTAGATAATTACTAGAGTGATAACATTACGTATATGAAAATTATTCGTATATGCACATGGTTTTTGTACATGGACAATAGCCATATATGTGCTTCTTCTATATATGTGAATATTTTCCCTATATTTTCATATTGAGATGTTGCACATATACAAAATTTGAACATATATTGAAGATATATGCATATACAAAATATATCTGCATATACAGAAGATATGTGCATATACGTAAGATACACATATACAAAAACTGCACATGTACAAAAGTTGCGCATATACAGAAGATATGCTCATATATGCATATATGCACAAAATTTCTATATATGTATCTTTCGTATATGTCCATATTTTCCATGTATTTTCATCATTTGTTTATGCACATATCTTTCTTATAGAGTTGTGTGACTTCTGTATGTGCACATGTTTTTTTATATATGCAGAACTTCCGTATATGCGCTTCTTTCATATATGTGTATATTTTTCGTATATGTGCATATCAAGAAGTTGCACATATACAGTACATGCACATTTATAGAAGTTGTACATATATGAAAGATATAAACATATAAATAAGTTTCACATATACGAAAGATATATTCATATAAGGAAGATACACATTATGAAAGATACACATATACACACATACGCATTCATAACTTCTATATATGCACACATATTTTGTATTTTTGTTTATTTTGTATATGTGCAGCTTCTATATATGTACTTCTTTCATATATATGCATATCAATAAGTTGTGAATACACAGTAGATGCATATATATAGAAGGTGTACATATATAGAAGATATGCGTATATACAGAAGTTGAACATATATGAAATATATGTACATATATAGAAGATATGTGAATATACAAAAACTCTGCATATACAGTAGATATGCACATATAAAGGAACTCTGCATATACAGAAGATATGAACATATATAGAAGATACACTTATACACATGAATTTTTTTTTTATATCCACACATCTTTTGTATATGTATATCTTCCATATATGCACAACTTTCATATAAAAGCTGTGTGACTTCCGTATATGGAAATATTTCATATATGCACATGTTTTTGGTATATGGACAACTTCTGTATATGTGCATATGAAGAAGTTGTGCATATACAACAAATGCACATATACATAAGATATTCACATATATGGAAACTGTGCATATACAGAAGTTGTGTATCTATAGAAGATATATAAATATACAGAATATATGTGCATATGCGCATATATGCATAACTTCTGTATATGAACACATATTTTCTATATGTGTATATAGTCTTTAGATGTGTAGATTTTGTGGATGTGTAACTTTTGTATATTCACAACTTTTGTAAGTCGCATATCTTTCATATATTTTCAACTTCTATATATGTGCATCTATTGTATATGCACAACTTTTGTATATGACCATCTGACTAGAATATCAAGCTTTTTAAAAAAATTGAAAATCTTAGGAAAATAATGAACTTATTTAGAAATTCATGGATGTCAATAGAGTTAATGTCAAGAGTTTTCACAATGTCACTAAACTATAGGTTTGACACATTTTTGGAATTTTCCATGAAATTCAAGGCAATCTCCTTATTTTCTAAAATGGTGAATGGAATTGAAAATGAGGTTCTCTTTAAGAAAGTTACAAACGAGGAACTAGTACTGATATTGGAACCTTTTCAAAAGGACAAGTTCCCACCATGGCCATATGAGTGGTCTGTGGAGTTTTATCCATGTTTTTTCTACTTACTTTGAAATTTTATTTAGGGAGAATTAGGGGATATTATAAGTTGATAGTCCATAGATGTGCAACTTTCGTATATGTGTATCTTTTGTATATGTGCAGTTTCCATATATGTGCATATCTTCTGTATATGTGCAACTTCTGTATATGCACAACTTCTTGATATGCACATATATGGAAGCTGTGCAAATATATGGAATAAAAGCATATACAAAAGTTGTGCATATACAAAAAACATATGCATATATGAAATATTTGCATTTACGGAAATCACAAAGCTTGTATATGAAAGGTGTGCATATACGGAAGATACACGTATATAGAAGATGTATGCATATACAATTTTTTTGCATGCGTATATATGTACGTTCTGTATATGCACCATTTTTGTATATGTGCATATCTTTCATATATGTGCATATATTCCCTATATGCTCAGCTTCCGTATATGCACATATCTTTTGTATATCCTATTGTGGCTCATTTCCAATACCATTTATTTTGATTTTTCGAAAATACGAAAAAATGGAAAAATATATAAAATATATGTTAAAGTAGAGTTTCGTCATACTTTAACTAAAGTTGTAATGTCTTTGTAAATTTAAAAGTTTAACACTTTGAAGGATTTGCAAAGGTGTGTCCTAATGCTTCGGTTAATGTTTGAGCAAGTAATCGAGCGAGATTCGAGAATTTTCTTGTTAGGGGATAAAGATGGCAACCCACAAGCACATTCAATGCACATGTTAATGGGGAGGGTGCCTCCACAGTTGACCCCGTTGATTGACCAACCGATCTTGATCGACAGTTTGGATTCACTGTGGGGGGCGAGGCCACGATGAGCACTTCGTACTCGAGAGGCCTCCCACAGTGATGCCAGCTGCTAGTTGGTGGCAGCTTTTAGCCACATCATGGTATCGTTTAATGGTCTCTTGTCAGTCAAATCAACATTTAATTTCAAGACCCCGCGCCATCTATTTAAACCTGTTTTTCTTTTCACAAGTTAAATGTTATTCCTTTGTATTTGTCAACCCTGATTGCACTAGTGTTTCCCATCATTGTTTGCCACGGTGAGCAGTATCATGGCTGAAATTTCATATCTTTTCAGCTCATCCAGTCATATTCCTCTCATGGACACTAAGAGGGATATCTGAGATACCATTTTCTCTCTAGAGCACCTCCCATTTTATCAACAGGTGTGTTTGAATGAAAAATCATGTCCTATTTTTTCTGCCATAGTCAAGTCAGGTGTATTGTCTACATGTATCCCTAGGAATCATCTTTTTCATGAGTTTATGCATTGGCTGGTATGTGTTATGTATCCCAGTGAATTTTTTGTAATGAATTGTCTAAGAGAGAATTTTCTACAGGTCTCGGCCCAGTTAATTCATCAAGCTTTATGTTACCCAGAGTCTGAATCTTATGTTCAATTCACTGATGAATCATTGGCAACATATTATGATAATCTTCTAGGATAGGAATTCACCCAGTGCGCCTTCTTCCTAAGGCCAGACATGAAGCGATTTTCACCAGATAGTAAAGAATTCTCCATAGAAGTTTTTGATGCAGAATTTTGGCCAGTGCTAAAGTGTATATTAAAGATACTCGGAAAGGAGGATGCCAGCTTAATTGATCAATAAGTACTGGGACTATTTGTGTTGATGATGAAGTCGTGGGTAGTGCTAGATATCCCTTATTACTGGTAGGAGGTCGTCAATACTGAACTCATGAGTTTATCACTCACTAGGTCATCTAGGTTCTCTCTTTTTATGTCAAAATGTGGAAGAATTCTTGAACTTTGGGTTTAACATCATGGATATAAATGAAAAGAGGCAGGCAGTAGTGTTTGGACTCATGTAGTAAGAGAGGAACAAAATGAGGAGGGGCTGTTTGATTTTAAAAATAATTTCATGTCTACTGCCTATAATATTTTGAATGGGGTTTCTCCCCCATGTTTCTTGCCAAAGGCTCAAGAATTTCTTCAATTGCGTACAAATTGTAAATTTGGAGATTGGTATGTGTATGAAGATTACTCAGAGATCAAACTTTATGGGGTTGGGATAGAACCATATAGGCTTCCCACATTTATTCTTATGAGATTATTTGACTTAGAATTCATTAGGAAAAGTTTGAATGTTGACCAAATACATTTTGTCCCAATGAAAAAGGGTCACATGTCTAAATTATCTATGTCTGTCGGTCCGTTTATAGTCAATATGAGATAAGAATCTGATGAGGTTAATAAGATGTTAGATGGTATGCACTTGTTGTTAGGAGATAAATGGCCTTATGATCCTCATAAAGTAATTTCAAATAGGAGAGTTGAAAATGGTTACTAACATGTGTTCATGACAATAGACCTGATATAGAGAAGTTAGCCAATAAGGGGTTTATAGGTTCTTCTAGTTCTAATATATAGACTCCTATCATATCTGAGAAATCAAGAAAGACGAGAAATGATGCAGTTGTAGATTCTGAAGATGAGGAGCAAAGAGCTAAAAAAAGAACAAAATTCAATGAAGACATAGTAGGTGCTCTGCCCGATTTTCTGCTTCAACTAGGAGATGAAAAGAATGTTCAGCCTCACCAAGAAGACATGGAGATGCTCAAGAGAAAATACATTTGAATAAACAAGTATTTGCTCAAATTTCTGAAAGGAATCAAAATATGGAGGCTAGCATGGAGGAAAAGTCTGAATATCAAGTAACCCCAAACCAGACAAGATTGTTGACTTCCATGGATCTAGAAAAAGATCAGTTTAAAATTTCTCTTTCTCACCCTTCTGATATGATTATAGGGTCATCAAGTAATTTCAATACTATAAATTTAACTATTGATGTGAGAAATGTTCCCTTTCTTGATGAAGTCAATTTACATATGCAAACAAGTCAATTAATAGTGAATGCTCTGACCAAAACTAATGCAATGGCTCTTAAGGCACAGAATATGCTAGGGAAGGTGATCAGGCAACTGAAATTGGAGAAAGATAACTCTAGGGCTTTAACAACCCAAAATGAAGAACGAAAGAAGATAATTGTGAAGATTGGAGTAGATCTAAATGATATGTATGTTGTGAAGAAATTACTACAAAGTGTAGAATCAGATATTTTTGTATTAAAGAAAAAGTTGAAATTACCTATAGGGGAGAATTCGGTGGTAGCAGAGGTGGAAGAAGTGGAAAGTGAAAAGGAAAGACTTCTTCATTAGCTCTTACAGAAAGAAGAAGAAATTCTAACTTGAATGAAATTGTATTGAAATTGCAAAGCCAGACTGATTCTCATTCCTGTACTATCATTATGCCATCTGGAAATGATGATCCAGAAGCTCAGTTATATGAGTTAAACACTGAACTAAAAATTGTAGAAAAAGATCTCAAAAAGGCACAAAATGATCTAGAAACAGTAACAAAAATAATGCAAGCCAAGGATGGAGAAATTGATAAGTACAGGATAGATTGTTAAACAACTACTGCTGAAATCAAGAGTATGAAGGAGAAATTGAAGGGAAATATAAATTTGATATAGGCTAAAGATATCATATGGAAAGAAATCATTGGAGAGATGAAAGAAGCCTGGGGATCTTTGACTATTGCATTAGAAGAGAAAAGCATTGTTAGAAATTTTGAGGAACAAGTTAAGGCAGATAAGAAAAATACCATTAACAGAGCCATATGGGCAAAGAATTTTATTCATTTCATTGATTCAAAGACTGATCAAGAGTTAGAGAAAAATTATATTAAAGATAGGATCCTATATGCTGTGGAGATTAACAAGTTGATTGTCAAAAATACTTGAAGGAAGACCGTTGAAAAGAAGTTGACAGAGATTAAAGAAGCAGTGAACAAATTTGACAATCTATATGATAAAAGAGTCAGGGTAGGATTTCCATCATTCTGGGACCTTAAAGACGGTCTCTTATCATGGGATTCCTATGAACCATTATTAGTATTGGAAAAAATTAAGGTGGATAACTCCCATGAGAAAACCTAGAACCTGAAAGGAACACCAGTTATTAACTTTCTTCAGAGGCATTTTCAGCTATTATGATGGTGAATAATTTATTTACAGAGTGACCAAGATTTAACAGGATCACCACCTTTAGGCTGGAGTACCACAAGCTGATAAACTCCCCTAAGACAAAAGTTGAAGTGTGGAAGAAATGCAGAGCTTGGATGGTTGTTCTACCTAGTGATCCCTCATCTTCTAAAAAGGACAAGTCAGATAATTAGGGAAATGTAGCAGCAGTGGAGCAAATTCATATTCAATAGATAGATTAGAGTTTTAGTTTTATTTTTTCTTTATTAAGAGACTTCAATTGTAATGAGATATTTTGATGATATGGAATAGGTATTTTAAACAGTTTCAAGTAGTTTGAGAAGTTAAGATTAGTTTCAGCAGTTTCAAACTGCTTTACATTGTATTTAAAGCGAAACAGAAGAAAGAAAAAGGTTTCAAGTTTTGGACCTTTCGACTAGTGCAAATTTTGTACTCAATTTTCTAATGATTAATGACTGAAGATCAAGATTCTTGCATCTATTGTTGTTGATATGTTTTCTAGTTTCCATTTTGTCTTTTTCCTTCTCTGAATAAAATGAATTAATGTAGCTGCAGGTCTCTTTTTACATATGTGAATGAGAGTTAAATATCCTTAATGGGCGCTCCATTTTAACTATTCCACTTTCATAAAATTCTTCTGAAGTTTAAAGTGATATATCATGTTTATAAACATATCATTTTGAGCTTCCTTCATGTTCTTCTTATCACTCCAATTAATATCAGTAAATAATGGCATTGTGAAGCATTTATTGCATTAGATTCTTGAGGGTTTTAATAATTAATCTCTGAAGGTGATTAAGAAAAGACCATATGATATCAAATTTTTGTGACATATATATATATATGTGTGTGTGTGTGTGTGTGTGTGTGTCTTGAGCAATGATTCCTTACAATAGCCAAGGGATTGTTTCTTAAGACACAACATATCCTTAGTTTCCGTATATGCACATATCCTCCATATTTTTGCAACTTTTGTATATATGAATCTACTATATATGTGCAACTTCTTGATATGTACATATACGAAAGAAGCACATACATGGAAGTTGTGCATATATAGAAGATACACATATGAAAAGATGTGTGCATATATAGAAGTTATGCATGTGTATATGCATATATGTGTATCTTTCATATATGTGCATCTTCTGTATGTGTGCATATATTTTGTATATGTGCAACTTCTTGATATGCACATATATGGAATAAGCGCATATATGAAAGTTTTGCATATATAAAAAACATGTGCATATACGGAAGTCACACATTTCTATATGAAATATATTGTCATACATGGAAGATATGCACATATACGGAAGATACATGTATACAAATGTTGTGCATATGCCCATATCTTCCATATATGCACAACTTCCGTGTATGTGCAACTTCTTTATATGCGAGTTTTTGTATATGTGTATCTTCCCTATATGAGAATATATATTGTATTAGTGCATATATTTTGTATATGTGCAACTTCTATATGCACATATCTTCCGTATATGTGCAACTTCTTGAGATGCACATATACGGAAGATATGCACATATACATAAAATATGCACATATACAAAATAAGAACATATACGAAAGTTGCACATATACAAAAAACATGTGCATATACGAACAATTTGCATATATGTTAGCCACACAACTTCTATATATGCACATATTTTGTAACACATATCTTCCATATATGCATATGATACCACCCATCACTAGAGGAATATTGAGGTGTCGTTCAATCCTCTCCATTCTCTTGTCCAAGATGCCCATACAACTCTCATGCCAATCTAAGATATTCTATCCCAATAAAAACTTCTTATTCATGTAAAGGTCTATAGTCTGCATGTATTGGTTGAATAATCTAATTGTGTATCCTATATCTAGGATCTGATAAGCCCATTCCCTAGTATTTTATAGGTGCTAGCCAATCTTCCCTATTAATAGTGGCAAGAAGTTCACTGTGACATAGCATAATACCATGAGCCCAAATAATATTACAAACCATTATGTTGGTGAAAAGAGCTGGGAGCATATGTATACAAAGAAAAACTGGAATCACCATTCAGTCAAGGGAAGAAGAAACATTACCTAGAAATATAGTGCTCATGGGTAGGAAAGGAGCAATCCTCTTACCAACACCATGTTGAATATTTCAATAACAACATCGGAGACTTTTCAATCATCACTTTCAAAATTTTAAACCATGTAAATCGACATAAAAGGAAATTCTACTTCATGAGAGTAGTGGTTCTCTAAAATAGCCAAAATTCTAATAAATGCATGCTTTATTATACATGCAAAGCTCAAATAGAACAACAAAAGGAAATTTGGACTAGAGGAATAATTGAGAGTAGAATTAACCTATTGTAAGTAACATAAAATTACATTATATGCACTTAAATTGATGTGTACAAGTGTGAAGTGATTGGAACATACCTTACTCCCAATGCTTATATGGTGATAAAATTTGGTTGCAAAGAGTTGGTGTGTCGAACTAAGAGTTTTCACAGGTGCTTTAATTCTTTCGAGTTTTTTATTGTTATCAAAATGAAGCTAAAACGAGTTACTCCCTAGGTTCGAGTTGAGAATATTTACTAACTTAGCTACCAATAATTAAACCATTATACCATAAAAATACAAAATGGTGACAATTTAGGAAAAATAATTTTCATCTCAATATTTCCATGTGCTTGGCATCAAACACATTGTAGTATAGATAATATCCCGAGATTGTGTCAGTGCCATCTGGAGAGATGGTTTAATACAAATATTCAAACCAAACTAAAATTTTATCAAATATCTCATTCACAGGCTTCGAATCCTTGCGATAAAAAATTTCATTTCATATCTCATTTCACACCAGTTGATTTGATGGTAATTAATCACCTTTAAATAAAATCGAGTATGCTTGAGAACCATATAAAAAATTCAATCTTGGAAACTTCATGGTTATTAGTTAAATAAAATTTATCACCATATGTTATATTTGACAAAGTTGTATGTGCTTAATAATACCGCATGTGTGGCATAGTTTGCAAAAAACCCCGACTTATACAAGTCATAATACTTGATCATTTGAACATTCACATTGAATTTCTGTTATGTGTCAAAGGTTAACATACTTGTAATGTAATTAATTTCACTATATAGTGATTATTTTTTGGTTAATGAACATTGACATAATACATGGCCAATGTTTAGGTGGATCAATGGCTGAAACCTTTTTCTTTTTCTTTTCAAATGAAATAAAGGCCCTTACAACATAAACTTATGAATCCTTTATTATATAACTCTTCCACCACTTGGTGATTTTAAAACACAAAGAACCAAATTAACATAATTTCAACCTTATCAAAACTTATTGAATTGGCATGATACAAACTATAACTAAAGGTCCATTTATAGAAACCTTTGCATGCATGTATATATATATATATATATATATATATATATATATATATATATATATATATCTATATATGATCCGGATTTTATGCAGGAATGCAACAGAATACACATATAGCCATAGATACATTTAGAAATTTGAATAATAGATGAATTAGTCACTGAGATTATCCTAATTACACACTATTTGAGCTTCATGCATAATACATAACCTCTTCTACAATTGATCATCAATTTGCGGAAATAAAAGCAGTCGCATGCGCACATTAAAACATAATCAAGCACACATATAACACAGTATGTAATGGGAAAGTTGACAGCTGAAGACCCCCAACTATCTGTATATTATAATGATAGAGAACATGTAACAATACATAGCACAAAGCTCCTCACAACTCTTGAAAGCACTGCTCTCACATACACAAACTAGCTCGGATATGAACAAGTCACAAGTTCAAATCTCCTCCCTGTGCACGCACTCTCTTTGCGCAATCCGAGATGCATCGTAAGTAAGATCCAAGTTTGAATCCTTTGGCTTGTCTTTGCGCAATCCTCATTGGCAATCTCAATCAATGTGTGTGCAAATCTCATGCACAACTATAGTCTCTGGCTTGATAGTAGGCTCACTTACTCCCACCTCTAACCATGGTCTCCATTGAGCAGTCCATGCATTGAAGTTAAGCGATGTATTCTTTAGTTGATTTATGAGTTAATAATTAGTGAATTAATTAATAATTAATTCACACCACTCATCACTAGTGTATTTATCAGTTAGACTAAATACAACTAGTTCAACTAATTTAAACCGAACACAACTCCACCAGCTGTCTCATCAACTCCACCAAACCCTGCCACATGAGTTCCAACTGAAGTCAACCATGAAATAGCTCAAATAAACCATAGGAATAGCGTAATTCCTTCTATCAGCTGCGTGTGCCACATCCATGGCTCGAACTGAAGTGCTCCAAGAGGATAAGATAATGTTTATAGTCCAAATATTATTAAGGGCTAATAATATTTGACTGATCTATTTTTAGACTGGCAGTCTAAAAATAGACTCCGCCCAATGTCTAAAAATAGAGGTCCATATATTTTTACCAAATTTACCAATCATCCATAAATAGCATCCTAGAACTCATAGACCATGATCCATATGTCTAAAAATAGACATAGTCTAAAAATAGACTTTGCGCCAAAAATAGCCTCCGGGCCCACTTAGTGAAGGCGACCTCTTTTCACTAAGCTCCATCATCTTGTTGCATTTTCAACACTCCCTTTCAACAAGATATGGATTATCTGCAACCCTATCCTGCCTCTATGGTATTCGAATTTTCTCCTAGTGAGTGCCTTCGTCAAGATATCAGCATCCTGATCCTTCGTGGGAATGTATGAAAGTAACATGATTCTCTGCTGCACACAATCTTTGATGTAATGGTACCTGATGTCGATGTGTTTGAATCTATCATGAAATACTGGATTAGCTGAGAGTTTAATGCAACTCTGGTTATCAAAATAAAGCATAGTAGGCTCCAAGTGTTAACCGAACAACCCGACCAAGATCTTCCTCATCCATATAGCCTCGCATGTAGCTAGAATTTCTACCATATACTCGGCCTCTGCTGAACTGAGTGCCATGAATATCTGCTTCCTGCTGTACCAAGAAACTACTGTCAACCTGATACTGAAGATCCCTCCAGATGTGCTCTTTCTGTCCATTGGGCTCCCTGCCCAATCTGCATCCGTGAAGCCACATAGCTTCAGCTCATCCTCCTGTCTGTACCACAATCCATATCCCGATGTGCCTCTGAGATATCTCAATACATGCTTCCCTGCCTTCCAAAAGAGCTTGGTAGGCTTAACCATAGCTTGTGAAAGCTGGTTAATTGCATAGCATATGTCGGGTCGTGTATTGACCGGATACATAAGCGACCTCACCAACTGTCGATAAACAGTGGCATCCACTACCTCCACTGAAGTAGCATCCTCCTTCCTCCATCCACCAGGAAGAGGAGTATCAACAGGCTTGTAGCCATGCATGTTGAACTTCTCCAGTATCTCCAGTGCCATACACGAAACAAAACGGTCCATCAACTGTGATGCTGATTTCCAATCCCAGGAAATAATGAAGGAGGCCCAAGTCCTTCATCTCAAACTCTTTTGCAAGATCATCCTTGCATGAGAGTATCAACAGCTCATCACCCGTCAAAATCAAATCATCTACATAAAGTAAAATGATCAGCAACTTACCCTCCACCACAATCTGGTATAGGTTAGGATCTGCCTCACTCTTGGAGAATCCAAGTCTGGTGAAATAACTGTCTATCTGTGTGTACCAAGCACGAGGTGCTTGTTTCAACCCATACAGCGCTCTCTTGAGCCTGCACACATGCGACTCGCTGCTGAAGATCTCGAAACCTTCGGGCTGCTCTATGTACACCTCCTCCTCAATGAGTCTGTTGAGGAACGCAGTCTTCACATCCATCTGAAGAATGTGCCACCCCATCTACACTGAGAGAGCTAGGATCGTCCGTATGGAAGAATACCTTGCGACAGGTGCAAAAGTCTCCTCATAATCGATCCCCTCTATCTCTGAGAAGCCTCGGGAAACAAATCTTGACTTGTACTTCTCCACACTCCCGTCAGCTGCCTGCTTCACTTTGTAGACCCATCTCGAACCCACCACTGATTTCTCCTCCGGTCTCAGGACAATCTCCCATGCACTGTTTCTGACAATCGAATCATACTCTTCCACCATGGCATCTACCCATGCGGGGTCCTCCACAGCTTCCTCGAAAGAGGATGGCTCTGTCACGACACATTTTCTCACAAGAGCCATGTATCCAGTGTACCGGTCCGGTGACTATCTCTGTCTGCGCTGTGCTGTAGGTGGTCCTACAACCTTTTCTGCATCTTGAGCCAGTGGCTCAGCTTCTGTAGTGCACTTCCACCCTCTAATGGTTGGCGCTGCATGAGTGGTCTCTTCCACTCCATGAAATTCCTCTTGTGGCTGATCCACATCCTAAAGCTCATCCTTAGGAACTAATAGCTCCTCATTTGCATGCAAGTGTGGCTCCCTCTCAAGCGAACACTTCATGGCTTTCTCCTCCTGAAATTTGATATCCCGTCGCACAAAATTCTTGCGACTGTCTGGCAAATACACACGATAGTTGTGGGGTGTATCAGTGTACCCCACAAATATCCCAACCTCCGCAGTCGGCTCCAGCTTCTTCCACAGCATCCTTCGTCACATGAATGGCAGGTGAACCAAAAATCCTCAAATGGGAAATATAGGGCCTCTTACAACCCGACAACCTCCTCGGTGCACTCATACCAAGTATCTTGTGAGGAAACGGTTCTGCACATATATCCTGCAACGCATGCCTTCGCCTGAAGTGGAAAGTGAATGGGTAGGCCCTGATCATGAAACATCGCCCGTGCAGCACCCACGATCGTTCTGTTCTTCCGCTCAGCAACCCCGTTCTGCTGTGGGTTATGAGGTGCTATGAGCTCTCTCCGAATTCCTTCTGCGTTGCAAAAGTCCTTGAATTCGGCAGAGATGAATTCACCACCATTGTCGCTCCTAAGAGCCTTCACATGCTTTCCGATTCCTTCTCAACCAGCGCCTTGAACTCACAGAACTTTGAGTATGTCTCGCTCTTCTTCTGCATGAAGAAGATCTAGCACTTTCGAGAATAATCATCAACAAAGATCACATAGTACCTGTTCTTTTCTGTCAAAGCTACTGAGAAAGGTCCACACACGTCTGTGTGAATTCTCTGAAAAGGATCGTCGTGGGCGTGACTATCCCTTCTGGCTGAAAGGTAAACTCTGGAATTTTCCCAAAGGTACACACCCCTTTTGGCAGTCTGGTAGCAACGGTGCCTCTGGGAAGCCCCGTAAGGTACTCTGCAGAGTATCTTCAAAGCTCCATGGTGAAGGTGGCCCAATCTCCGGTGCCACAACTCGCCATCATCTCGGCTCACCACTCCTTCTGCCTTGCATGCCATTGCTGCATAGCCATCTACTTGCAATTGATAAAGGTTCTTGACTCGAACACCTATATTTTGGGTTTCTCCAGTTGTCTTACTATGTAGGAAAGCCTTTCCCTCGCTGAAGACAACATCATATCCCTTGTCTTCTAACATCGCCAAAGAGATAAGATTCTTCTTCAATCTTGGAACATGCATCAATTCCTTCAATACGAAGGGTTTACCAGACTCCCTCTCAAAGGAAATGGTAACGATACAGATTGCAATGTATCTACCATCATTGCCCATCTCGATGTGCACTCCAAGATCTTTCTCATCCATATCAGAAAACAAATATCGATCTCCTGTCATGTGAAAAGACGCACCACTGTCCAAGAACCATACTGATCCCATCACACTTGAGACCAAGCATGCGATCATCGAAAAATCAAACTCAAACTGCGAGGCTAAAGCCTCTCCCACTGCAGATCCAGCAACTTGCTTATTTTTCTTCTTTTGCGGACAATTTGTGGCATAATGTCCGTGCTAGTGACAGTGAAAGCACTTCACCTTGGACATGTCCTTCTTCTTGCCTTTCGCACCAGAATGAGAAGCTTTCTTTCTCTTCCCCTTCTTTGCTTTGGTAGCCAAAGCGCAATTTTCTTCATCAGATGCCTTTGATGAAGATCCGTCCCTGGTACTCCGCCTTATCTCCTCTTGCACAAGATCCGACCAAAGTCGCTCCCATCCTGGCAATTTCTCCCGACCATTGACAAAGTCCTGATAGGAATGCCAACTCTTCAGAAGACCAAGGAGATCCAATTCCACCAAGTCCTCTTCATCTACAGTCACCCCCACACTTCCCATTTCATCCTTGCATTGGGTGAACTTCGTGAGGTACTTGGGTATACTGTCACCTTTCTCCATCTTTATGTTTCTGAGTTTATCCTTGAGCGCCAACTTCCTCTGGTCACTCTTGCTTTGGAATAAATCTATCAATGCTTTCCACATCAAGTATGGAGAATCTTTTCCATGTAGGCTGGATACAATGTGATCCTTCACGCCCTCCAACAGAATCCTTCGACATTTTGCTGTCTTCTTTTTCCAAGCCTCAACTTGAGCAGCATCAGTAGGCTTTGGGACTTCAGCATCTATGAAATCCTTCAGCCCATTGTCATCTAACACTGCCTCCATCCTGTCCTTCCATGCAACATAATTCGATCTGCCCTCAAGGGCATACTCCAATTGCAATCCGTTGAAAGACATTTTGACTTCGACACCAAGAAAACACTGCTGCAAATTCGAATTCCACCAGATCAAAACTCAACCGCTTTTGATCTGTGAGAACAAAGTATTTCTATCACAGAGATCAAATGTAGGGGCATTTACTGGATTTTTCACCTTTCAAAGAAAGGATGAATCCAGAGGCTACCTGGCTCGCTTACAGACTCTGCCTACTGAAATAAAATGTAATCACTATAATAGATCCGATGATCAATTCTCGCTCCGATACCATGTAGAAATTTGAGTAATAGATGAATTATTCACCAAGATTATCCTGATTACACACTATTTGAGCTTCATGCATAATACATAACCTCTTCTACAATTGATCATCAATTTGCGGAAAGAAAAGTAGTCGCATGCCAACATTAAAACATAATCAAGCACACATATAACACAGTATGTAATGGGAAATCTTACTGCTGAAAACCCCCAACTATCTGTATATTATAATGATAAAGAACATGTAACAATACATAGCACAAAGCTCCTCACAGCTCTCAGCACTATCTCACATGCTACACACAAACTAGCTCAGATATGAACAAGTCACAAGTTCAAATCTCCTCCACCTGTCTGCCTGCCTCTACTGCGCAATCCAAGATGCATAATGATAAGATCCAAGTTTGAATCCCACTGGCTTGTACTGCGCAATCCTCATTGGCAATCTCAATCAATGTGTGTTCAAATCTCATGCACAACTATAGTCACAACTGATAGTAGGCTCACCCTTTCACCCACCTCTAACACTGGTCTCCACTGAACAGTCCATGCATTGTAGTTAATTGATGTATTCTTTAGTTGATTTATGAGTTAATAATTAGTGAATTAATTAATAATTAATTCACACCACTCATCACTAGTGTATTTATCAGTTAGACTAAATACAACTAGTTCAACTAAATTAAACCGAACACAACTCCATCAACTGTCTCATCAACTCCACCAAACTCTGCCACATGAGTTCTAACTGAAGTCAACCATGCAATAGCTCAACTAAACCCTAGGAATAGCGTAATTCCTTCTGTCAGCTGCATGTGCCACATCTGTAGCTTGAACTGAAGTGCTGTAAGAGGATAAGATAATGTTTATAGTCCAAATATTATTAAGAGCTAATAATATTTGATTGATCTATTTTTAGACTGGCAGTCTAAAAATAGACTCCACCCAGTATGTCTAAAAATAGAGGTCCATCTATTTTTACCAACTTGACCAACCATCCACAAATAGCATCCTGCAACTCATAGACCATGATCCATATGTCTAAAAATAGACATAGTCTAAAAATAGACTTTGCGCCAAAAATAGCCTGCGGGCCCACTTAGTGAAGGCGACTTATTTTCACTAAGCTCCATCATCTTGTTGAATTTTCAAAAATACAGAGATGCAACGGAGATAATATTTCATTTTATTAATAAAACAAATGACTGAAATGAACAGCTAGGGCACTGGTTACATATCCCTGAGAAGAGATGTGGCGGCTCTAGGCTTTTGAACTGTGTTACAATGATATATAATGGAAATGAGAGAGTGAGGGCACTGATAGCGTATCTCTAAGAAGAGATGTGTCAGCTACAGGCCTCTCCACTGTGTTACAGAACTGAAAATATGGGAACAAGCGAGCTAGGGAACTGGTAGCGCTTATCTACGAGAAGAATGTATCGGCTCTACGACCCTAAACTAATATTCCTGATGAGGCTTAGAGAGCCTATTTTTTAAGAAACTGGTCACATCCAAAACCTAACCCTAGGAGATGAAGCGCCAAAATTGTGGGCCCTGTTTGGGTAAGTTGGTGTTTCAACTTCGAGAATATAACTTTTTACTTGATCTCCATTTAGCCTTTCAAATAGCTCGTTAGAAAGATCTGTCCGAGGAGTACAACTTTTGAACGAGCAACATCGGTCCATGGACCCATGTTGCTCTCCGTTTTCCCAAAAAGCATCGTTTAGGGCCTCAAAACGGCTCCGGAAGTTTAAGACCCGAAAAACTGCTAAAAATAGTAAGTTGTGCCGAAACTTACAAACTGAAATAACTGATGGTGGGGGTTCAAATGGACTTGGTGGGTGGCCACCAATATCCACCTGGATTATTAATGCCCCAAAACGGCTCCGGGTGTGCAGGACCCGAAAACCTGCTATAAATAGTAAGCTGTGCTGAAGCTGAAAAACTGAAAGAATTGATGCTGCGGGTCCAAATGGAGTAGGTGGGAGGCCACCGATATCCACCTGGATCATTCCTCCCTCCTTAGGAAGCAATGGTCTCCATTGCGTTAAGTTCCTCCATTGGGGGGGGGGGGGGGGAATTTTGCTGAACTTGGTGTTGGATTTATCTAGGATGTCGTAGACCTATTGGTGGACGTGTTGGATGTAGATGTGCTGCTGGTGGGCAGCCATTGAAGGATCTGGAAAAATTTATCCATCATCGCTTTCCTTTGTTTCTCGAGGGCCTCCTCGAGCAAGATTTTAATAGGATCTCCTGCTCCCTCGTCTTTCTTTCCTTTCGCCATGGGGGGTCGTCGGGGTTGCGAGGTTGAATTCCTTATACCCTGGCCGGGTTGGGGACACGAAAATAAAAACAGAGAAAGAAAAGACCGCTCTGATACCACTGATCTAGATTTATGCAGGAATGCAAAAGAATACAGAAATAACCATAAACATAGAGATGCAGCGGAAATAATGTGTCACTTCATTGATATAAAATAACAGAAATATGCTTACAGACATAATGGAAATAAAATAGCTAGGGTGCTGGTAGCGAATCTCTGAGAAGAAATGTGGTGGCTACAGACCTCTGAACTGTGTTACAATGCAAACATGATGGAGATGTGGTGAGCTAGTCTACTGGTAGCGCTTATCTCTGAGAAGAGATGTGTCGGCTCCTAGCCCCATGAACTTTGTTACGATGATACATAATGGAAATGAGAGAGCAAGGGCACTGGTAGTGTATCTCTGAGAAGAGATTTGTTGGGTACAGGCCTCTCCACTGTGTTATAGAACTGAAAACATGGGAACAAGCGAGCTAGGGAACTGGTAGCGCTTATCTTTGAGAAGAGATGTATCAGATATTAGCCCCATGAACTATGTTACAATGAGGCTTGAAGGCCTATTTATTGTTGAGAAACAATGTAAAACCATAAATTTCCAAAAACCTAACCCTAGGAGATGAAGGGCCAAAATTGTGGGCCCCGTTTGGGTAAATTGGTGTTTCAACTTCCCGGGGACATAACTTTGGCACTCGATCTCTATTTGATGTGCTCAATATCTCGTTAGAAATATCTCTCCGAGGACTACAACTTTTGAGTGAGCAACATCATTTTCCTACCCATGTTGCTCTCCATTTTCTGAAAAAGCATTGTTTAGGGCCTCAAAATGGCTTTGGAAGTTTGGGACCTGGAAAACTGCTATAAATAGTATGTTGTGCTGAAACTTACAAACTGAAATAACTGATAGTGGGGGTCCAAATGGACTTTTTGGGTGGTCACCAATATCCACTTGGATCATTAAGTCCCCAAAACAGCTCCGGGAGTGCAGGACCCGAAAACCTGCTAAAAATAGTAAGTTGTGCTGAAGCTGAAAAACTGAAAGAATTGATGTTGTGGGTCCAAATGGAGTAGGTGGGTGCCCACCGATATCCACCTAGATCAATATATATATATCATAGTGATTTCCTTCTGACACCCTTCGGGAGGGTACCCCACCTACCATTTAGTTTCATATTATTGTTTAGTGACTTTATTTTTATGATAAAACGAATGTATTCGCAATGATTTGTTTACTCTATAGGTAAGGGTGTCACCAAGATCAATATCGTTGGCCTAAGGTAAACATATGCATCCTTAATGGTCCACCACTCTTAACCCAAGTGCATAAGTTCCTTTATCTATTTTCATCTACATTTATTTTTATTTTAAAGCTATGATTACTTTTACTTCACCACATATGTCAAAGCCTATATATAGCAAGGGGGTGCCTAGAGAACTCACCCTAGACAATATTTATATTCATTTGAATTTAGTAGAATAAAAGAGAGATAGAGAGCATAAAATATAATTGTTTTTTATGTTTGTAAAAAAATGTTAAAAAATAAAATATTAGGGTTTAAAATTGAGCTAGAAATAATGATATATGGAAAAAGAAATCCAAAAGAAGAAAAAATTAATAGTTGAAGAAAACTACACTTTGAGAGACAAGATTAAAGAGATAAAATAAAAATAAAATAGAAATATGTCCTTAATTAGTACAAATAACAAATTATACTTCAAACCAATAAACGAAGAAATGAATGAGCTAATTGAACTAGATCATCAGTATAATAAAATATCCTTTAATCTTATAATCCCCAATATAAAAAAAGAAAAAATATGATGACATGTTAGAAATAGTAAAAGAAAAACTTGAAAATAAGTCATAAATTTAAACAAATTATTTCATGAAACTGAAGATGTTGGGAAAGATACTCAAGTATAAAGTACAATGTTACTTGTCTGGGTAAGTGTTAAGGACCATAAATTTGGCATGCTCAATAGATATCCAAGCCTAAGAGGGACATCAATTTTTATAAATGGAGACCTCACCCCAACAATTCATGATGAATTAAGGAAAGAGGTTCGAAAGTTAGAGGAAGTGAAAAAGGAATGCAATTAGACAATCATTAGAAATAGGAGAACTATTATTAGAAATAGATACAAAAAAGAGAGTAATAAATAAGAATTTAGAGCACTATAGATCCTCTTTTGAAACTATTGTGACTTTCCATGGTATAAATACCCTATGTTAAGTTGGATCCAAAGTGAAATCAATATTATTTTTTAGTTGAAACTTGGGATCATGATGACACTAAGGTCCCTCACATTTATGGATTCATTTTTTGTTCAACTTGGAATAGAAAATCCTCTCATAAAAGAATTAGAGGAACAACCTATTACATAAAAAATAGTGTTTCTCCTCACACTTGGATTCATAAGATAAACCTCCTCAATTGGTACATTTTGATCCAAATCTCAAACATTAATGGTAAAAATATTTATATCACAATTTATTATTTCAAACCTATTAACTCTACATTTTATAAGAAAAGAAATATAGATAAAAATTTCCCTTATAATAAGTTAGAGTAGGATATTCATAATCTAAGAAATGAAGGAAGTATCCTATTATTAGGATACTTTTATGTTATAAGTGCATATTGTCAAGTTATTCTTTTAATTAATGATTCAAACCCCATTCCCCTTTGGTTAGAGGAGGTTATTGACTTAGCTATTAGATTCAGAAAAAAGGTTAATTGAAAATTTATTTGGTATCAAATTGGTCAAATTCTATAGTCTCAAGACATTATAATTTGCAATGGTGTAATATAGTGGCCAAAACCCAAATAAATGATTCGCATTCATGATCTTTGGAAGTAGTGTCATGGATTATGTGATATTTTTATCCCTATTTCTCAAAAAATTATAAATTTTGACCTCTTAAATTACCAGGATATTGGTAGTAATCATATACCTTTAACATTAACTCAAAATTTTCCATGCAAAACAAGCACATGCATGAGAAATGTGAGAGTAAATACCACCTACTTTTTGACAAGAATAAAATGGATCTCTTCGTAAAGGAGTTAAATATGGATTTATACCTCTTAACTTATAATGATAACATTGAAAACATCTATCATAGTTTTACTACAACCATTTCCATTTCCATTAGAAGCTTCTCTATCGAGGTGCCATATAAAAGATGTAATAAATCCACCAGCCCTTGGAATCATCATGATTGTAAAGTTGTTGAAAAATGTGATTAGGGATGCCCCTAATGAAACCTTAAAGTTGATAAGATAAATATGTACAAAGATATTATCAAAAGAGAGAAAATATATAATATTTAGGGTAAAAATGTGAAGTTGGGTTACACCTTTTGCCCTTTTTTGAGAAAAAAACTTTCATTTTTTGTTTAGTTCTTCAACATTCTGCAAGCTAAAACAATGTTTCTGTTTAGAATTTCATTTTGCGATAAAAATAAAAGTTGTCAGAAATTTTGTTAGATTTCTATTACTTATTTTTTGGAATTTTTTTATACACATTTGTTATGTCAACTTAGTGTTTCATTGAGTGTGTGTTTTTTAACAATCAAAGGATTCATAAGAAGTCATGTTAATATGCAATGTTGTATTTTTTGAAAATTTGTGTTTTCGAGAAACAAAATGTCTTACAACAATCTAGAAAGAGTCTACTTCAGTTTTGTCATATTTACAAAGCCAATGGATGTATATCATAATTACTAGAATTTTTTGAACTGGTCCAATATGAAAACCTGCATATTTTGAATATGTTTCGCGACGCAAGAAATTTCTTAACATATAAGTTATAAACTAAAAATCTAAAAGCTACTCATTAGAGACAACGAACCAATGTAATGTACGATAATTTTTTCAATTTTTTTTACAATGTATTTTGGAAGATACAAAATTTTGATTTCACTGAATCACAATGATCTTCAGAAATTGTTTTCATCCATTTTATTACAAAATTGATTAAAATTAGTAAATATTTATGAAATTCCGTGAAAGTTATATTTCCTGAAAGTAGATTCAATTCTGAAAATGCTTGTCTTGGTTCCGACACTTAATTCAGAATGTTTCATGGAATTTAGTCAGTCCAAAGTGACATAAACGTATTCAGGGCTTGGTTCTGCATAACTGGTGATGCGTTAGTTCGGCCAAACTCGTAAACAAAGTTTGACCGAACTATTTTTTGCGCCGAAGACATGTTAAATCCATTAGGGGAATTTTGAGGTCTAAAATGGGTCTCCTAAGGAAATAATAAAATAATAGCTAAACCAATAAAATAATATTTATGAATTTCCAATTCACTTTTGACACCAAAATCCATGTAACCATAGTTAAAGTCAATTCAAAAGTTGTACCAAAATAAAATTAATAAAAAAATTGTATTGATGTAACTATAGATAAGAATGAGCTTTTCAAGAAAAATTCATTATCATTGAACAACTAATGCATTTGTCCTTTGTACTTAAATAACCTAAAATAAAATATAAATATAAATTTATAAATTCTTAATTATATTATATGATATTAATTAAAATTGATATTAGTGAAATTGTATCATAACATGTAATTAATATATTATATAAAGATAATATAATATAATAAATGTATAGGGATATGCATTGTTTCTTTCAAGAAATATGAAATGACAATAATATATTTCTATTCAAAACGTGTGAAATGACATTTATTATGAGTACTTTACTTTGACTTTAAAAGTACTTAGAGCACTACCATGGTTAATTATGAGCTTTTATCCACCATTGGGAATGTGACAAGTAAGTACCTTTAACTCAAGCAATGCCACCTCAACCATTAGGGATGATGTCATCCCCTAAAATGTGATTGGTTCTCATAAAGTTAATTTTGATTGTACATTTTCCTTAGGAGGCCCATTTTATACCTTAAAATTCCTATAATGAAAATGAAAAAGTAGTTCGGCCAAACTATTTATTAAAAGTTCAGCTGAACTTTTACTTAAATTTCCATCGGTTGGAAAGTATCGCCAAGCCCCTAAAAAAAAAAAATTTGCGGTAATATAAATTTCCGCGAAACCATTCATTATTTTCGCATATTTTCGCACTTTTGGTCTGATTTTACAAAAGTATTGATCTCATTTTGCGAAGAATTATTTTGGGTCTAAGGACTTTTCTTGGAAGTACATTCAAAGGACTTCAAAGGACTTTTCTTTGAGACACAAATTTTTCGTACATTTGATCTGATTTTGCAAGGAATTTTTTTGGGTTTAAAGAATTTTCTTGGAGGTACATTCAAAAGACATTTCTTGGAAGTATGTGATACAATTTTTTGGGCCTTTTTTTTTTTGAAGTATGGATTTGGGATTAATTTTGAAATGACATTTTTTTGGTTTTGGATTCTTTTATAATGATTTTTTTAAAATGAGTTTTTGTGTAACTTTTTAAATGAATTTTTTTTGTAGGACTTGGAAGGAAATATTTTGAACTTTGTTTCATTTTTATAAGGCATTTTTTTCTTGAATTTTTTAAATTAAGTGTTTTGGATTGGAGTATGTATTTTTTGAAAAAAAATTAAAAAGCGTTTTTTTTTAAATTAAATCTTTTGTGATGTATTTTTTAATTGAGTTTTTGTCTAAATTTTTGAAGGAATTTTTTTGAACTTCATACTCTATTATCATGGGAAATCGAATAAATTATATGAGAAAATATGATCGAAAAAGAGACCCTGAGGAAGTAGAGAAGAGACGAGACAATCTCGCAAAAGAAAGATATAAGCACTCTCAAATATTGAAGGGGAAAATCAACCTAAAATAGAAGTTGAAATAGGTATGTAAATGTAAATATTATGATTTTGATATATTTAAAATTTTCTTAGTGTAAAATGTGAAGCTTAATTTTTATTTGATGAACTAATTTGAAAAATATTTTTCAATGTAAACAGAGAGAGATATTCCTCAAAACATTGATGATGAGATATAAAATTTTGAAAGAGAAAGTGAAAGAGATATTGAACTAATGATTGAAGATGGTGAAAATGATGAAAGAAATTCAAGTGAAGAAATTGAATCACAAGGTACACACACACACACACACACACACACACACACACAGATATATATATATATATGTTGAACACATGCACATATTATTGAAATTATACATATATTTATTTATTTATTGAATATGTAAACTTATTATGTACTATTCATTGTAATATGTACAGATGAAATCAATGTCGATGACGAGATGTTAGAAAATGTTGACACTCACACATATGGAGATAAAAAAGTTGACCATTATATACGATATCATGTTAACTGCATTTTTGAGAAGTATTTCATAAAGGAAAATGTGACAGTTCAAGCCCAAATCTTGAAAGGTCTCCTATCATTAAGGAAATTAAAAGAAGCTACAACTTTATTGGGTATTAGAAAATCAACCAAAGATAAAAAAAATGAAGGAAAATGTGATACAAAATATAAATAGTGCTATAAATTAAATGAAAATATCTAGACAAAAAAATGTTTTAGTTTTACTAGAGAAATACATATGGTAGTGGTTTCATTAAGTACTAAAGAGAATCTCTTGGTAAAATCTATGGCACGAGCATTAGGAACCACACGAAAAACTTTGCACAAACATCGGAAATTTTAGTTGCAAGTAAATGTAAATGATGAACTTGCTTGTTGGAGAGCTGTTTGTAGGAAACCATATAAAGATAGACTTGGAGAAAATGTTAAAAAAATAATATATGAATATTGGAAGAACAATTCGCGTGTTTCGCCAACTGCAAGGCATGTGATGCAAAGAAGAATAACATGAAATTAGTACGAAGAACATGAAAAACATTTCTTGGAAACCACTTAGATAGATTTGTTCAACAAGTTCGAAGAAGAGAATTATGAAATTCATGTTTCAATCAATGCTTTTGTTCAAAAAAAACCATGGTATGTAAAACCTATCACCATACGCGACACTTGTTGTTACTGTTATCATGTGGAATTTGAGTTATATTATGACACATTACTTGATTTTGGTAGAACATTTTGGAAGGATTCACCTCCTCCTTCCACTATCCTTGATTTCATATCTCAAATTCTATGTGAAAGAGAAGGCGATGAACTATTTGACGAAAAGAAATGTGTTGGTGGTAAAAAATGTGATGGTTGTGGAAATTTGACTAAATTTCTAAACAAATATCGTACTGATATAAATGATCAATCATTGTCCAACATGAAAGTGAAATGGAAGAGATATGAATACATCCATACATCGATTCAAGGTGAAAATAATGTTAAAAGAATTGAATTACGAAAAGAAGAAACTTTTGTCATAGACTTTTTGAGAATGTTTGAGGCAAAAATTTACAAATACACCAAGCATTCCCATAGAGCTCGATGGCAAGACTTGCAATTCAAAAAATCCTGTGAAGTCTTTCCACCAGGGACCATTTTGTCAGTAATTGATTTTGCAGAAAACTACAAATTTTTTCCACAAAAAGAAATTCAGAGTGAATACTATCATTCTAACCAAGTCTCCATGATCATCCATGTTCTATATAGACATGCTGAAAAAAACGTCGATCATATAGAAAGCACCAATGAAAATTGACATACTATTAAAGAATATCACTTTTATATCAGTGATACATATTTTGTACAACATTGTTTTGGAAAAAATTATGATTCCTTGAAAAATTGTGGAATAACATTCAATGAACATTGGATATGGTCAGACGGATGCACAAGAAAATTCAAATATACACAATCATTATTTTGGTTGTGTTGTCTTCATAAGAAAACCTACATTAAACATTATTGGAATTTCATTCAGACTGGCAATGGAAAAGGAGAACATGACAGTGCAGGAGCATGCATAAAACGAGTACTTCGATGATATCAAATTAAACCCTCTGTAAGCCAACTTGTGGACGTGAAAGAAGTCGTTCAATGGTGCATCGCTTCTCTAAGCCATGAGACTAACCTATCAAGGGAAGTGAGAAGGTACCTTCAATTTAATGTTTATTGAATATCTAATTGAATAAACAGTGTACATTTATCACAATTATTATCTTTGATTGTATTTTGATATCATATTTACATTCTTCTTTCAATTTTCCATATAAAGGTTTTTTTGGCATATTGGGATCGAAGACGTAGATAGATCAATTGGAAATGACGTTGAAACAATAAAAGTGACTCAAAAATTTCATTCAATTAAAACAAAGTCGTCTAGAAATGTGTTTGCATCGGATAAAAGAAAATATTCTTGTTTTTGTCTTATTTGCATAGACAACACAAAATCTAATGAAATTTGTGAAAACAAAATGTATGTAAAAGATTGGAAACATACAAAGCTAAATAGAAAGGGCAATGTTTGAAGAAATGCAATCAAAGGAGACTACAATATCATCCGATGGTGATCGAGTTTCTGATCTTGTTAGAGAAGGTAACATTTGAATTGCTTTCTAATGATAAATATCTAGAAATAAATTTGAATATATGTATAATTTTGTCAAGTTTGTTTTATTGTACAGAAGATGTTTTTGTTGTAATTGCACCTACTGACAATTATGAAAATGTGAAGTATTATTTGATGCATTGCACTGAACGAAAAATTAAATTATTAGAAGACTATAATGATCACGGATTTCCATATGAAAGAGGATCTATTATACTGAAAGGTTATTTTTTCAGACAGACTAATCAAAGTGGGAATTTTGTTTACTTAGAAGACTATTAACCTAATTTCATAAGTTGTCAATATAATCAATTGGTGTGTGCAGCACACATAAAGTTGATCGAGGTACAATCAAAGAAAAAAACGAATATTAAGAAATGGAAAATGTCAAAATCCGATCATGAACGAATTATTGAAGATGGCATTCCATTGGAATTTTTTTGATTGAACTGCCCAACAATTTATTCTCTTTGGATTATATGTTCTAGAACTTCCAGTACTCAATTAAAAATTGAGCCACCTTGTTATGTTATTTGTGCAAGTATTTTCACATGTACAAATTGTTTTGGTACATGCACACTCTAGTATCAACAGAAAGTAGCTTTTTTATACATGCATTGATGAAAAATGTTGCATACATATTGGATATATATGTATATGTTCTAGAATGCAATTAACTGTTCAAGTAGTTTTACTATGTGCATTGATGAAAAATGTTTCACATACTCAATATATATGTTCTAGAATGCAATTAACTGAAAGTAGTTTTTCTATGTGCATTGATGAAAAATGTTGCATGTACTGGATATATACATGAACTTAATGCATGCAGTTTTTCTTGTGAGCTTTTTTGGTAAAAAAATATCCACAATGTAAATAAATTATCTGCAGTATAATTTTGTATGAAGATTCCTTTCAAACAAGAGACTCGGAGCACTTCTTCAACTTTTGGTGGGATTTGACCCACATCTCTATTCCTTATTGAAAATCTAGTGCAAAATTTGTTTGTCCAATGGTCGAATATGTTCTATGTGCATTAATGAAAAATTTACATACTACATACTATTGTTTGAGTGAATTTTTTTTCAAAAGCTTACCAAATGTACTTCAACCATGTCTAAAACTTGAATTTTAAAAACTTTTTGATTATATCAAAACAAATTACTTCACATGTCATGCCAATTTTAGTTCAACTATCCAATAGAAACATTAACCATTTAACATTATATCACATGCCAAATGTAGTTTAAAATGGTATCCAAAACTTAGTTTTAATTTTTTTTTATTATACCACAAATTACTTCAAAACATAATTTTAAAAACTTTTTGATTATATCACAACATTAATTCACATGATTAATGTACTTAAACCATATAAAACTTGGGTTTTAAAAACTTTTTGATTATATCACAACATTACTTGACATGCCATCCAATTGTAGTTCAACTATCCAATAAAAACATTTAACATTATATCACATGTGCCAAATGTAGATTGAAACCATCCAAAACATAAGTTTTAAAAACTTTTTGATTATATATCGTGAAACATTACTTCACATGCCATGCCCATTATAGTTCAACTATCCAATAAAAACATTTAACATTATATCACATGCCAAATGTAGATTGAAACCATCCAAAATTATAGATCAAAACATTACTTCACATGCACATATTACTTCACATGCCATGCCAATTGTAGTTCTTGACTATCCAATAAAAACATTAAACATTTAACATTAAATATCACATGCCAAATGTAGATTGAAACCATCCAAAACTTGAGTTTTAAAAACTTTTTGATTATATCGTGCAACATTACTTCACATGCCATGCCAATTATAGTTCAAATATCCAATAAAAACATTTAACTTTATATCACATGCCAAATGTAGATTGAAACCATCCAAAATTATAGATCACAACATTACTTTACATGCACGTATTACCTCACATGCCATGCAAATTGTAGTTCTTGACTATCCAATAAAAACATTAAAAATTTAACATTAAATATCACATGCCAAATGTAGATTGAAACCATCCAAAATTATAGATCACAACATTACTTCACATGCACGTATTACTTCACATGCCATGCCAATTGTAGTTCTTGACTATCCAATAAAAACATTAAACATTTAGCATTAAATATCACATGCCAAATGTAGATTGAAACCATCCAAAACGTGAGTTTTAAAAACCTTTTGATTATATCATGTAACATTACTTCACATGCCATGCCAATTATAGTTCAACTATCCAATAAAAACATTTAACATTATATCACATGCCAAATGTAAATTGAAACCGTCCAAAACTTAACTTTTAATTTAACAAAAAATTATAGATCACAACATTACTTCACATGCCAAATGTATTTCAAGCATCCAAAACTTAAATTTAAAAAAAAATAAAAAAATATAACACATCATTACATAACATGCCAAATGTAGTTCATAAGCAAAACAAAACTTAAATTTTAAAAACAAAACAAATTATAACACATCATTACATAACATGCCAAATGTAGTTTAGAAGCAAAACATTAATTTATGGATGACAACATTACTAGTAGTTCAATTATCCAAAACTTAAAAGTTTTAAAAACCAAGCAAATTATATAACAACACTACTTCACATTCACACACCAAAAGTAATAAAACCATCCAAAACTTAACTTTTTGGAACAAAACAAATTATATTAACACTGTAATAAAATATGTCCAAAAATTGTAGATCTCACAAGTATCAAGTATCAAGTTATATATATATATATATATATATATATATATATATATATATATATATATATATATATATATATATGACAGTGCATCTAGATAATATATAAAATAAATAAATTTAAGACTATCTAAATCTTGAAATCAAATCTACAAATCATGTCCACCAAATAGAGATGGATGTAGTGTCTTTCCTATCAGGGTCTCAATCCGCGCACTATCATGCGAAGCATGGGAAACTTGTACACAATGCACATGTACAAACATTAAAATTTGATGTTTTAAAAATGAGAGAGAATATATATAGAACTTCATGTAAAAAACAAAATATAAAAAAAAATCATGCAATACCTCATGAGGTTCCCTCTCCATTTGTTCACCTGCTACAAGTCCCCCCCCCCCATGGGAACATCTGCAACGGTAAATTGTACCATATACATGTACAGTTATATATATATATTAAAAAATTTCAGATGAAAATGCACATGTACATATATAAACTTATTTTCAATAATATTAAAAAAAAAGTTAGACAACTTGTTCAAATGGTTGAAATGGTGTGGATGTTCCTATCTCCGTCGCTAGAGTCCGTGGATTAAATAAATCTTCTATAGGAACCTAAAATTAAAAATTTTGAAAGTATAAAATAACTCAAGATCAAAATCTCAATTTATAATAAAACTTAAATAAACAACAATTTATAAATTATAACTAGATTAAAAACACACACACACACACACACACACACACACACACATATATATATATATAAAAGTGAAAAATTGAATACTTCTGCAGGTGAATTTGGGACATCTCCTAAGAGAGGCTCCAAATGAAAATTCCAAGAACCTAAAATTCAAAAAATTTAAAATAACTCAAGATATATATATATATATATATCAATTTTCAATGGAACTTTTTGAGGTGGAATATATATATATATATATATATATATATATATATATATATATAGATATATATATATATAACTTAAACATAATTTTAAATGTGAAAAATTTTCCATACTTGTTGTGGATGTGGCACATCTCCTAAGGAAGTAGAAGGTACATCTCCCCTGGAAGAAAAAGGTACCGCCATCCCAAAAACATCGGACATAATCAGAATCTATTAAAACATTTTATCATTATATATACATACACATTGACATGTGTGCACAATTATTTATTTTAAAAATATCACTTAAAAAACACTAACATTTGCCAACATATCTTGATGGTGAGACCCATCTACATTGTTTGAACCAAAAGACCGGAACGTGATATTAACATTTTCATCATTCATCATGCGTGAAAATTGCAAATGGTGTTTTAACATATAATGATACATTTTTGTTAGATTAATGTACATACAGATAAATGTATACATGTACATACACATGTATTTATTACAAATTATAGACATATATGTGTTAAAATAATTGAATCCTAAGGTCATTAACACATACCGTTCCCGTGCCCTCTTCCTCATGAATAATTAGGTCTGAAAACCATTGTGACAATTCTTTGCATATATTTGAAGATCTTCAAAATTCATGTTGTCAATCTCTTCATCTATGCAAATCGGCACGTGAATTTTCACGTGTTCTTTGTCGATTTAGACAAACATCGACTCCACCCAATCTATTGTAGACATTTTTGATCATGACATCTCTTGCTTCTCGACTTATTTGAGAAGTTACATCCATCTCTGACCGCAGAGTTTCGACCCGAAAAGGTCGACTCACCAATGGCAGCTCAGGGTGAGGCAACTCCACATCTCGCTTAGTGCCCTTACGATCATACAATTGACCTTTCCTCGGACCAAAAAATTTTGACGAAAGGTTATTGTAGTTGGGTTTCATATTAAAAAAAAATCTGCTTAAAACAATTGTGCATAATAAACAGGAACCTCGTCGTTCCATGGGAGCCTTCCATAGGCCGCAAGGTGCCTATCATACAAATAGTGAGCTATATTTGGGTGCTTGAAATATTGCACTTTCAACATTTTTCTTTTTGGCCCTTCCTTGAAATTAAACATTGAATTCACCATATCTCTTGTAACTCTTGTTTTACATCCTCCCATTTATCGAAACCCATTACTATTTCCTTTATCTTTCTCATGAATTCTAAAAATGTATCAGTTGTTGGCACAATATTTCTATACACATTTACTATTTCACCCAATCAATGTGTAACTATTTCGAGTCTTTGTCGACTCTCAGTAGGTAGCATCAAAGCCATGAGATCTCTCTGCAATTTTGCATGAAGTTGTTGACACCTTTCTAAGGTGCATTGCACCATGTTTCTTTCCCATGGTATATCAGAAATTTCGGTCGGATAAGTTGTGGTGGGTAGACAACCTTCTTCTTGAATGTAGCGTTTTTCCCTGTGTCTATTTTGACCAATATTTGGAACATTTTTAGCCTCTGCATCAATATATATAAAATTTTGTATATTAGAAAAAAAAAATGTAAACAAATTTGCACAAATTCAATGAGAAAAAATATTGAAATTGATGGCAACCTCGACATGGTTGGTTAGCATCTTCTCCACCCTAAAACTGTTGAGACCCAGAATGACCCTGCTGAGAACCAACACCACCGGTCTTTGATTGGCCTCCGGGATGTTGGGTGTGGAGCCTAATTATCTTGTTTACTTTGTATCACAGCATTGGACCCCTGTAATTAATGGCTGATGTGGGGGGTCCAGGGGGGGGCAGCAGCTCTTTTTGGAGCCCCACCTTGGCGGGGGTTTTCGGGGGCAGTGTCCTCGAAGCTAAAAATAGATGTAAAATTGCCTTGTAAAAGTATAGTAATTTCTAGTCAATCTGGGCTGTTCATTAGGAAAATGATCTGACGGTAGAAGTTATGTTTATATTAGGGTTTTTTGCACTAGAAGGCAACCCCTCGCTTGTATTGGGGGTGTGCATTGTATGTGTATTCTCGGAGCGAGAAACATAGAGGGAGGCTGTGAGAAATAACAGAGGATATTACAACGGATCTGATGTAGGCTTTTGTCTTTTCATTTTGCTGAATAATAGAAAGGAAGGACTGGCTGTTCGGGGTGGACATAGCCCAAACTGGGTGAACCACGTATATCTGTGTCTCTCTAGTTTTATGTGTTTTGTGTGATTTTATTTTCCGCATATTTTATGTGTTGCATTGCTCTATAATAATTAATTTTCTAACAACTGGTATCAGAGACGAAGGTATATTTGGCTGATAAAATCGCAGGAAAGAAGGGTTCCTGGTTCGAGTGGGAGAAATGGCAGACGATGGTAAGTTTAGGGTCGAGAAATTTAACGGCCAAAACTTCCCACTGTGTAAGATGCAGATGGAAGATTATCTGTATCAGAAAGATCTATACCTACCATTGAGCGGAAAAACAAAGAAGCCGACGGCCATGATAGACATGGAATGGAACATTCTCGATAGAAAGGCACTCGGAACAGTATGGTTGTGTCTTGCGGCATCAGTTGCCTTCAATATTTCAAAGGAAACAACAACAGAGGGCTTGATGCAGATGTTGGAAAAACTATATGAAAAACCCTCGGCCTCAAACAAGGTATTTCTTATGAAACGACTATTTAATATGAAGATGTCGGAAGGTGGATCTATTGCAGACCATTTAAATGTATTTAATACAGTTACTAGTCAGTTAAGTTCTGTAGGGGTAAACTTTGATGATGAAGTTAGAGCTCTGTTATTCTTGTGCTTATTGCTAGAGAGTTGGAATGGTTTAGTAATGGCCATTAGTAACTCTGTCTTTGGATCTAGTACTTTAAATTTTGATGATGTTGTTGGTGCTATCCTTAGCGAGGAAATGCGACGGAAAAGCTCCGTTGAGACATCAGGTAATGCTTTGAGTGAAGAGTGTAGGGGAAGAAGAATGGAAAGAGGAAAGAGCTCGGGATATCACAATAAATCAAGGAAAGGCAGATCCAAGTCTAGATCGGGGATAGTGTGCTAGAAATGCAGAAAGAAAGGACACCTAAAGAAAGACTGTAGATCTCGGAAGGGAAAAGAAGGAGACACGCAGCAAGAAAACAATCATGAAGCAAATGTGACAGGTGATGTGTTACAAGATGCTTTTATTCTTTCTTTTGAAAATGTTACTAATTCTTGGGTTGTAGATTCAGGGGCTTCATTCCATTCCACACCTGATAAGAAATATTTTGATGACTATGTTCAAGTAGATTTTGGACAAGTTCGTTTGGGTGATGATAAGCCCTGTAAAATTGTTGGAATGGGTAAAGTTCTTGTAAAACAACAGAATGGAAACCAATGGCCACTAAAGGAGGTAAGTCATGTTCTAGATCTGAATAAAAATCTGATTTCAACAGGGCAGTTAGGCAGTGACGGTTGTGTGACAACTTTCACAGATAAAACTTGGAAGGTCACCAAAGGAGCATTGGTAATAGAAAAAGGTGAAAAGGTTGGTACATTGTATTTATGCAATGGTATTTCTAAATCTATTAATGCTTTAACTTCCAAAGGAGCAGATGCAACATTATGGCATCATATGCTCGGACACATGAGTGAGAAGGGGATGAAAATTCTTCACTCAAGAAATTTGTTGCCAAGATTGAAGAATGTTGATTTGGATTTATGTGAGAATTGCATTTATGGAAAACAGAAGAGAGTCAGATTTCTCAGAGTTGGGAAATAAAATAAGAGCGAAAAATTGGAGCTTGTGCATACATATGTATGGGGACCTGCTCAGGTATCATCTCTCGGTGGCTCTTGTTATTATGTTACTTTTATTGATGATGCAACTAGAAAAACATGGATTTATTGTATTCAGAATAAATCTGATGTATTTGATACTTTCAAGAAATGGAAAGCTTTGGTTGAGATTGAGACAGGAAAGAATTTGAAGCATCTCAGATCAGACAATGGAGGTGAATATTGCAGCAAAGAGTTTGATAGGTACTGTTCAGAGCATTGAATTCGTAGAGAGAAGAGATTTCCAAGAACACCACAAGAAAATGGTGTGTCAAAAAGGATGAACAGAACAATCATGGAGCATGCAAGGTGCATGAGATTGCATGCACGATTTCCTTTAAAATTTTGGGCAGATGCTATAGATACTGCTATTTATCTAATAAACAGAGGGCCTTCAAGTTCCTTAGATGGTGGTATTCCAGAGGAAGCATGGACAGGTAAAAAGGTAAACTACTATTTTTTAAAGCCTTTTGGTTGTGAGGCCTTTGTCCATATTAATAAAGAAAATAGAACAAAGCTTGAGGCAAAATCAAAGAAATGTACCTTTATTGGATATGGTGCTAATGATTTTGGTTATCGCTTATATGATTATGAAAATCACAAAATCATTAGGAGTAGAGACGTAATATTCAATGAAAAGGTCTTGTATAAGAATCAACTGTAGGAAAAGAAACAGGAAAAAGAAAGCAAGGAATACACGGTTCTTGATGAGATAACTGAAAAAGTAAAGGTGCCTGAAAATAATAATAATCAACAACCACAACAGCAGCAACCACCACAACAGCAACAGGCACCTCAAACACCTGAAAATGGTGTTAGAAGATCTACCAGGATAAGTAGACCCCCTGAACGATACTCTCCTTCATTATATTATTTATTGCTGACTGATTCTGGTGAACCTGAATGTTATGAAGAAGAAATGCAGGTTGAAAGCAGGAAGAAGTGGGAGCTAGCCATGGAAGAAGAGATGGACTCCTTAATGCATAACCGGACTTGGGACTTAGTCAGGTTGCCTGCAGGTAAAACTACATTGCAGAATAAATGGGTTTACAGGCTGAAGGAAGAAGATGGAGGAAAACAGAGGTACAAAGCTAGACTTGTGGTGAAGGGGTTTGCATAGAAGAAAGGTATTGATTTTGATGAAATATTTTCTCTTGTTGTTAAAATGAATTCAATCGGAACTATTTTAAGTCTTGTAGCAGTGGAAGATTTACATCTTGAAAAGTTAGATGTAAAGACAACATTTCTCCATGGAGATTTGGAGGAAGAGATATACATGCAGCAACCAGAAGGATATGAGGTAAAAGGGAAAGAAAAATTGGTGTGCAGGTTAAAGAAGAGCTTGTATGGTTTAAAACAAGCTCCAAGGCAGTGGTATCTAAAATTTGACAAGTTCATGTCTGAACAAGGTTATACTAGATGTCACTCTGATCATTGTGTTTATCTAAAAGGGAAAAATGATGGCAGCTATATTATATTGTTATTTTATGTAGATGACATGCTTGTTGCAGGGTCTAACATGCAGGAAATAAATGTGCTCAAAAGAAAATTGGCAAATTCATTTGCAATGAAGGATTTGGGAGCTGCAAAACAAATCCTTGGTATGAGGATAACTAGAGATAGAAAAAATCGCAAATTAACACTGTCTCAGAATGGGTACATAGAGAAGGTGTTGAAAACATTTAATATGTAGAATGCAAAACCAGTTAGTACACCTTTTTCTAGCCATTTCAAACTTAGTAAGGAGATGTGCCCAAAGACCCAAGAAGACATGGATTATATGTCTAAAGTTCCATATGCATCTACAGTTGGAAGCTTAATGTATGCAATGGTCTGCACAAGGCCTGATATTGCACATGCAGTGGGAGTTGTAAGCACGTACATGAACAATCTAGGAAAAGAACATTGGATGGCAGTAAAATGGATTCTCAGATATTCAAAAGGTACCACAAATCAAGCATTATGCTTTGGTGGTTTAAACATTGCTCTATAGGGATATGTTGATGCAGATATGACAGGTGACAGAGATAACATGAGGAGAACTACAAGATATGTATTTACTGTAGGTGGAACAGCTGTTAGTTGGGTTTCAAAAATCCAAAGTGTTGTTTCACTTTCAACAACAGAAGCAGAGTATGTTGCTACTACAGAGGCTAGTAAAGAAATGATTTGGTTACAAAGGTTTATGGGTGAATTGGGTAAGAAGCATGATATGGGCACACTATACAGTGATAGCCAAAGTGCTATTCATCTTGCAAAGAACTCAACATTTCATTCTAGGACTAAACACATACATCTCAAGTACCATTTCATACGGTCAGTATTGGAAGATGGAGAGTTGAAGCTGGAAAAGATACACACTAGCCAGAATCCTGCAGATATGCTAACAAAAGTTGTAACCAGGGAGAAACTGAGAATGTGCTCAATTTCAATTGGTCTTCAAGGATGATGATGAAGATGAGAAACAGCCAGGTCCAAAGAGGAGTCATCGTCCTGCAAATGAAGCAGCGGTGGAGTTGCTACAATCAGTATCCAAGTGGGAGATTGTTGGGTGTGGAGCCTGATTATCTTATTTACATTGTATCACAGCATTGGACCCCTGTACCTTAAAAGGGGCGGCAACACCACCCGTAATTAATCGCTACCATGGGGGGTCCAGGGGGGGCGGCAACGCTTTTCGGAGCCCCCCTTGGCAGGGGTTTTCGGGGGCAGCACCCCCGAAGCTAAAAACAGATTTAAAATTTCCTTGTAAAAGTATAGTAATTTCTAGTCAATCTGGGCCGTTCATTAGGAAAATGATCTGACGGTAGAAGTTATGTTTAGATTGGGGTTTTTTTCCCTAGAAGGTAACCCCTCACTTTTATGAGGGAATTGTATTGCGGCTGTGCATTGTATGTGTATTCTCTGAGCGAGAAATAGAGAGGGGGACTGTGAGAAAGAACAGAGGATATTACAGTAGATTTGCTGTAGGTTTTTGTCTTTTCATTTTGCTGGATAATAGAAAGGAAGGACTGGCTATTCGGGGTGGACGTAGCCTAAACTGGGTGAACCACATATATCTGTGTCTCTCTAGCTTTATGTGTTTTGTGTGCTTTTATTTTCCGCATATTTTATGTGTTGCATTGCTCTGTAATATTTAATTTTCTAACATGGGAGAATAAATATCACCCTCTTCACGCAACCTGCTACCGCTTATTGAAAAATACATTCATGTACATATAAATACACAAGTACATATTCATTGATTAAATTGCATTCAAACCATACCACGACTAGGTGAACCCTTGGCATCCATGGCTGGAGTAGAGACCCTTCTCTTCTTATGAGATCCTAAAATATAAAAAATGAAACTTGTTTTGACAACTAATTTAACTCACAAAGTTGATAAAAAATCAATTTCATATGTACACACATGTATGGAGATTTAAGATTATATTTAAATTTACCATGAACAGCTCTCGATCCTGATCCTTGATCGTCCCCTCTCGTAGAGGTATGGGATTTTTTTGATCTTAATCGTTCATCCTCCATGATATATATATCTACGGTGGACATTTACAATTAATTTTTTAAATAACTAATTTAAAATAAATTCAAGATAAAGTTCAGAAAAATAATGTTTAATTTAAAGTGTATACAAATTATGTCAATGAATAAATTTTGAAGGAGAGCGTCTCAACACTAATTCATATTTAAGAGATGAATCTCAAGAATTGTTGAAGAAGAGCGTCTTAAAACTAATTTGACGACTTTTCTAGTATATTCATTTTCCTTTGGATGACTTTGCTAGTTGCAATATTAGAAAGATATATGCAATCAGTGCATTCCCTGGATTGGGATAGCATGAAAATTCTATGCATAATTTCCATTTTTCAACCATATTTAATGGTTTTATTATCCCTAAAAAAACAAATTCAATATATATATATTTACATTTATTGTAAATGCATGGGAGAAATGAAAAACTTATATTTAGATCTATTCTAGAGATTGACTGTAGGGACATTTACTAGATTAGGTTTTAAAACCTATATGTTTCGTATCAAATCACTTTTGGTTTCAATGGGAAAATTTTATGGCTAATTTTTGTTTTACATGTTGAATATAAAAGGTTTTTTCTCTTTCATTGTTTGAGACCACGGATATGAAAATGAAAAACTATATACTTGGTTAAAACCTATGTTTTGTATCAAATTACTTTTTGTTTCTAAATACTATATTCATGTTGACTGTAGGGGAATTTACTAGATATGTCACCTTTTATAAAAGATGAGATCCAAAGGCTACCTGGCACTTTACAGATTCTCCCTATAGAACTACCATGGATATGAAAATGAAAAACTTCTAATTAGATAGATATTATAAAGATTGAATGTAGGGGCATTTACTAGATTAGGTTTTAAAACCTATAGGTTTCGTATCAAATCACTTTTGGTTTCAATGGGAAAATTTTATGGCTAATTTTTGTTTTACATGTTGAATATTAAAAAAAAAAATCTCTTTCAGTGTTTGAGACCATGGATATGAAAATGAAAAACTATATACTTGGTTAAAATCTATGTTTTTTATCAAATTACTTTTTTGCTTCTAAATACTATAAACATGTTGACTGTAGGGGCATTTAGATCTATTCTAGAGATTGACTGTAAGGGCATTTACTAGATATGTCATCTTTCATAAAAGATGAGATCGAAAGGCTACTTGGCGCTTTACAGACTCTACCTATAGAACTACCATGAATATGAAAATAAACAACTTCTAATTATATCTAGATATTCTAAAGATTGAATGTAGGAGAATTTAATAGATTAGGTTTTAAAACCTATATGTTTCATATCAAATCACTTTCGGTTTCAATGGGAAACTTTTATGGCTAATTTGTGTTTTACATGTTGAATATAAAATTTTTTTCTCTCTCATTGTTTGAGACCATGGATATGAAAATAAAAAACTATATACTTGGTTAAAACCTATGTTTTGTATCAAATTAATTTTTGTTTCTAAATACTATATACATGATGACTGTAGGGGAATTTACTGTAAGGGCATTTAGATCTATTCCAGAGATTGACTGTAGGGGCATTTATTAGATATGTCACCTTTCATAAAAGATGAGATCCAGAGGCTACCTATCCCTTTACAGACTCTGCCTATAGAACTACCATGGATATGAAAATGAAAAACTTCTAATTAGATCTAGATATTCTAAAGATTGAATGTAGGGGCATTTACTAGATTGGGTTTTAAAACCTATATGTTTCATATCAAATCACTTTTGGTTTCAATAGGAAACTTTTATGGCTAATATGTGTTTTACATGTTGAATATAAAAGGTTTTTTCTCTCTCATTTTTTGAGACCATGGATATGAAAAAGAAAAACTATATATTTGGTTAAAACCTATGTTTTGTATCAAATTACTTTTTGTTTCTAAATACTATTACATGTTGACTGTAGAGGCATTTACTATAGGGGCATTTAGATCTATTCTAGAGATTGACTGTAGGGACATTTACTAAATATGTCACCTTTCATAAAATATGAGATCCAGAGGCTACCTGGCCCTTTATAGACTCTGCCTATAGAACTACCATGGATATGAAAATGAAAAACTTCTAATTCTAGATCTATTCTAAAGATTGAATGTAGGGGAATTTACTACATTAGGTTAAAACCTATATGCTTTGTATCAAATCACTTTTGGTTTCAATGGAAAACTTTTATGGTTAATTTGTGTTGTACATACATTGAATATAGAAGGTTTTTTCTCTTTCATTGTTTGAGATCATGGATATGAAAATGAAAAACTATATACTTGGTTTAAAACTATGTTTTGTATCAAACTAATTTTTTTTTTCTAAATATTATATACATGCTGACTATAGGGGCATTTACTAGATATGTCACCTTTCATAAAAGATGAGATCCAGAGGCTACCTGGCCCTTTATAGACTCTGCCTATAGAACTACCATTGATATGAAAATGAAAAAATTCTAATTAGATGTATTCTAAAGATTGAATGTAGGGGCATTTACTAGATTAGGTTTTAAAATCTATATGTTTTGTATCAAATCACTCTTGGTTTCAATGGGAAACTTTTATGGCTAATTTTCTTTTTACATGTTGAATATAAAAAGTTTTTTCTCTCTCATTGTTTCAGACCATGGATATGAAAATGAAAAACTATATAATTGGTTAAAACCTATATGTTTTGTATTAAATTACTTTTTGTTTCTAAAAAAGTTATATATACATGTTGAATATAAAAGGTTTTTTTCTCTCTCATTGTTTGAGACCATATATATGAAAATGAGAAACTTCTATTTAGATCTATTCTCTAGAGCTATGGCTAATTTGTGTTTTACATACATTGACTCTTAGGTTAGAACCTATGTTTTGTATCAAATCACTTATGGTTTCAATGGGAAACTTCTATGGCTAATTCAAGTGTTTTACATGTTGAATATAAAAGGTTTTTTTCTCTCTCATTGTTTGAGACCATGGATATGAGAATGAAAAAATTACATTTAGATCTATTCTAGAGACATGGCTAATTTGTGTTTTACATGTACATTGAATATAAAATGTTTTATCTCTCATTGTTTGAGTCCATGGCTATGAAAATGAAAAACTTCTAGATATTTAAAACTACTCAAGAGATTGATTGACTTGTAGGGACATTTACTCTTTGGTTATTTAAACCTATGTTTTGTATCAAATCACTTAAGGTTTCAATGGGAAACTTTTATGGCTAATTCTTGAGTGTTTTACATATTGAATATAAAAGGTTTTTTTCTTTCTCATTGTTTGAGACCATGGATATGAAAATGAAAAGCTTCTATTTAGATCTATTGTAGAGATATGGCTAATTTGTGTTTGACATACATTGAATATAAAATGTTTTTTCTCTTATTGTTTGAGACCATGGATATGAAAATGAAAAACTTCTAGATATTTAAAACTATTCAAGAGATTGATTGACTTGTAGGGGCATTTACTCTTAGGTTAAAACCTATGTTTTGTATCAAATCACTTGTGGTTTCAATGAGAAATGTTTATGGATAATTTGTGTTTTACATGTTGAATACAAAAGGTTTTTTTCTTTCTCATTGTTTGAGACCATGGATATGAAAATGAAAAACTTCTATTTGGATCTATTCTAGAGATATGGCTGATTTGTCTTTTACATGTACATTGAATATAAAAGGTTTTTTCTCTCATTGTTTGAGACCATGGGTATGAAAATAAAAAACTTCTAGATATTTAAAACTATTCAAGAGATTGATTGACTTGTAGGGGCATTTAATCTTAGGTTAAAACCTATGTTTTCTATCTAATCACTTGTGGTTTCAATGGGAAACTTTTATGGCTAATTTATGTTTTACATGTTGAATATAAAAGGTTTTTTTCTCTCTCATTGTTTGAGACCATGCATATGAAAATGAAAAACTTCTATTTAGATCTATTCTAGAGATATGGCTAATTTTTGTTTTACATGTACATTGAATATAAAAGGTTTTTTCTCTCATTTTTTGAGACCATGGATATGAAAATGAAAAAAATTCTAGATATTTAAAACTATTCGAGAGATTGATTGACTTCTAGGGGCATTTTCTCTTAGGTTAAAACCTATGTTTTCTATCAAATCACTTGTGGCTTCAGTGGGAAAATTTTATGGCTAATTTGTGTTTTACATGTTGAATATAAAAGATTTTTTTCTCTCTCATTGTTTCAGACCATGGATATGAAAATGAAAAACTTTTTTTTACATCTATTCTAGAGATATGGCTAATTTGTGTTTTACATACATTGAATATAAAAGGTTTTTTTCTCTCATTGTTTGAGACCATGGATATGAAAATGAAAAAATTCTAGATATTTAAAACTCTTCGAGAGATTGGTTGGCTTGTAGGGGAATTTACTCTTCTAGGTTAAAACCTATGTTTTGTATCAAATCACTTATGGTTTCAATGAGAAACTTTTATGGCTAATTCAAGTGTTTTACATGTTGAATATAAAAGGTTTTTTTCTCTCTCATTATTTGAGACCATGGATATGAAAATGAAAAACTTCTATTTAGATCTATTATAGAGATATGCCTAATTTGTGTGTTACATACATTGAATATAAAAGGTTTTTTCTCTCATTTTTTGAGATCATGGATATCAAAATGGAAAACTTCAAGATATTTAAAATTATTTGAGAGATTGATTGACTTGTAGGGGCATTTACTCTTAGGTTAAAACCTATGTTTTGTATCAAATCACTTATGGTTTCAATGGGAAACTTTTATGGCTAATTCAAGTGTTTTACATGTTGAATATAAAAGGTTTTTTTTCTCTCTCATTTTTTGAGACCATGGATATGAAAATGAAAAACTTCTATTTAGATCTATTCTAGAGATATGGTTAATTTGTGTTTTACATACATGTGAATATAAAAGGTTTTTTCTCTCATTGTTTGAGACCATGGATATGAAAATGAAAAACTCCTACATATTTAAAACTATTTGAGAGATTGATTGACTTGTAAGGGCATTTGCTCTTAGGTTAAAACCTATGTTTTGTATCAAATCACTTGTGGTTTCAATGGGAAACTTTTATTCCTAATTTTTGTTTTACATGTTGAATATAAAAGGTTTTTTCTCTCTCATTGTTTGAGACCATGGATATGAAAATGAAAAACGATATAATTGGTTAAAACCTTTGTTTTGTATTAAATTACTTTTTGTTTCTAAATAAATTATATGTACATTGAATATAAAAGGTTTTTTCTATCATTGTTTTCAAGTCCATGGATATGAAAATGAAAAACTTCTATATTTAAAAATTTTCAAGAGATTGATTGACTTGTAGGGGCATTTACTGTTAGGTTAAAACCATGTTTTGTATCAAATCACTTATGGTTTCAATGGGAAACTTTTATGGCTAATTCAAGTGTTTTACATGTTGAATGACTTGCAGGGGCATTTACTCTTAGGTTAAAACCTATGTTTTGTATCAAATCACTTATGGTTTCAATGGGAAACTTTTATGGCTAATTCAAGTGTTTTACATGTTGAACATAAAAGGTTTTTTTCTCTCTCATTGTTTGAGACCATGGATATGAAAATGAAAAATTTCTATTTAGATATTGTTAGTGTTAGTCTTGTCATACTACCAATAGTGATCAAACATACACTTTTGCATTTGCATATTAGGAGTCCCATACTGTAAATTTTCATCATTCCATTAGGTCATGAATTCATTGATGGTAGTGGTCTTTCATTAGTTTTCCCTCATGTAAAAAATTTTCTGATTATCCTCTCTATGGTCTATAGTCATGATTCACTTTTACTCCCAATCCATATTATTAGGTCATAGGGTTGGTCTCATTAGGATCTCATCATGGTCAAATCAATGAGTCAAGTGTCATAAATGTCAGCAAGATCATGAGGAGGACAAATAAACTCAGAGGCACAATATCTGAGAAGATCAAAGAAATGTTCTATTGAGCTTGATGTAATTTTCACCTCAAAACCATATGTTGAGGAGAAAACATTGTACTATGTTTTTATTATCATCTTTTTATGTAATTTTATGTCTTCATCTGTAATAAGTTGCACTTTAGAAGCTGTTATCTCCACAAAGCCAACAACCTACCTTTAAAAGGTGCTGTCCATAGAATTTTCAGTGTAAAATCATGTTCTAAGTATTTCCATCAGAAAGAGCCCGGAAAGAGCTTTCCAACTGTATATTATACTCTCAAAACTGACTCCTGGATCGAAAAATACACCTAAGTGTCAGCAAGATCATGAGGAGGACAAATAAACTCAGAGGCACAATATCTGAGAAGATCAAAGAAATGTTCTATTGAGCTTGATGTAATTTTCACCTCAAAACCATATGTTGAGGAGAAAACATTGTACTATGTTTTTATTATCATCTTTTTATGTAATTTTATGTCTTCATCTGTAATAAGTTGCACTTTAGAAGCTGTTATCTCCACAAAGCCAACAACCTACCTTTAAAAGGTGTTGTCCATAGAATTTTCAGTGTAAAATCATGTTCTATGTATTTCCATCAGAAAGAGCCCGGAAAGAGCTTTCCAACTGTATATTATACTCTCAAAACTGACTCCTGGATCGAAAAATACACCTAAGTGAACAAAAGTCCCTAAAAAGCCTAACCCTACCCCCTTTTATATGTCCCTTAGACTTTATTTCATATAATTTTAAAGTTTTTCATTATATTTACCTCTTCTAATCCAATCGCAACCCTTCCCCTCTGATCCAATCACAACATTTAAATCGAAACTTTCGATTGATCTACGTCCAATTGAAACTTGCGATTGCGATTGACCCCGCCCGATTACATCCAAACCATTGATCTTCCCAAACGATCCAACGACCCATATTCAATCGCATCACCCGATCGCATCACTTCACAGTGTCTCCGCACCCTTAATTTCTTCGATGTGATTGAACTCCCAACCCGTTCCCCCGATTGCATTTGCACCGTTGATCCGCCCATCTGATCAGATGGCTCACAAGTCGTTGCACCATCGCAATCGGCCATTTACGTAGTTCAACTCCTGCTCCTCTCCCACTCCGAATTGCAATTGCGATTGGCTTGGGGCCCACCATAAACCTTTCTGCCCCGCTCCAAGAAAAAAGCGTTATTCCCTTTGTAAATGCGATAAATCAATTTCAAATTTTTTCTAAGTAATTCCATCACATCGCATCATGACGTGTTTTAAACCTTGTCCCTCCCCATCGATGTGATTGATCGCAATCAGCGAATCCCATTATACAATACACTTGCTCCCCTTCCCCGCCAAATTTGCGATTGTGATTTTTCCCTGGACCCAACCCTAAAGTCTTTCGCCCTTTCAAATAAAAAAGGGTTTTTCCTTTGTAAAGAGGAAAAATCATTTGTATTTGCTTTATAAATATTTCAATCCATTGTTAATGTTCGCTCCCATTCCTGATCGCTCCATCGCAATTTCATTTCTTCGCCATGTGTTAAACCCGCTCTACTTCCTGTCCCGATTTACGATTGTGATTTACTCCCTTGGTCCCACTAAAGCCCTCCACTCTGTTCAATGAAAAATCACTTTTCCTTTGTAAAAGCGCAACTTATTTTTTTATTTATTTTAAAAGCGATCTCTCCATTACTCCTTCTGCTTATCCATTCACCCCATCACTCTTCTTCCAATCGGATCGCAAGTTATCAATTACCTTATGCCCATTCTTCTCCCATTACGATCTCCGATTCTGATTACCCCTCTCCCCTATACACTATCACGTCGCATATTTCTAATCGTTCTATTCTAAAATACCTTCCCTCCCTTCCGATTGCGATTTGCGATTGCATATGGGCCCACCTCCCTTTCCCTTTGCTCTTTTTCAATAAAAATAGGGAATTTTCTTCATTCAAATGACTAATATGGTTTTTCATGGTTTTAAAGGTATTTTCTCTGAAAGATGGTTTTTCTTCAAAGAGTAAAAACAGAGAGAAATAGTCAAATGCCATGAGCTAATTATGAACCAAAGACATCTACAACAGCTAAAAAATAGGGATCTGTTCTTTAGATTTCCTATTTTCATTCATTCGATGAAACAAAAAACCTTCTAGAGGTTAAAAATGTATTGTTTCAGCTCTTTTTCAGGGACAGATTGTTGGTTTTCTTCCTATGTTCAGATTTCAGTTTATGGGCTGGTGAAACAACTCCCTTTTTTTGTGGATCTACTCCCCTCAAAATTCTATCTATTTAATGTAATTTCTAAGTCATTTTTTAGGGGAATATAGGTGGAATTATTTTGAAATCACTGAGGATTCTCTGCACTCCATTTGTAACAGTTTGGCAGGGAATTAATAAAGATATGCAGCTCTGATTTGTAGGATTCCTGTGGTATGGATTTTAGCATTTTTTTCCCTTTGTATTCATCTATTAATTGTTATGTTTGTCATTCATTTCATTCATATCTCTGCTTGAATGTTTCAAGACAGATAGGTAGAATCCATTGTATAATGCTCCGCCTTGGGAAATTATTCAACGTTCTATGTTATTCTGTTGTTTGAAAAGGATCCATTTCCTATGCCCTTTTCAACTTCTCACCAGTCTTTCCATTCCATCATTATTTAAACTCAATTATTAAAATCCCTGCCTACCTTGCCCCATGAAATACCCTATATCTCTGATTTAATTCCTGAGATTCAAACTGCCCCTTCTATTCCATACAACCCTTAAACTTATAAAACATTCCAAATTATTATACCTAGCCTAAAATCAGTTTACAGTAATACTTCATTGAATATTTTTCCCGGAGAGAGCCCTCTCTTAAGCATGGTTTGAGGTTACCCTGATTTGCCTTCTTTCAGCCTAAGGCTCAAATCAGGTGATAACAAATCTATTGTAGAGATATGGCTAATTTGTGTTTTACATGTACATTGAATATAAAAGGTTTTCTCTCTCATTGTTTGAGTCCATGGATATGAAAATGAAAAACTCCTCTTTAAAACTATTCAAGAGATTGGTTAAATTGTAGTGGCATTTACTCTTAGGTTATTTAAACCTATGTTTTGTATCAAATCACTTATGGTTTCAATGAGAAAATTTTATGGCAAATTATTAAGTGTTTTACATGTTGAATATAAAAGGATTTTTTCTCTCTCATTGTTTGAGACCATGGATATGAAAATGAAAAGCTTCTATTTAGATCTATTCTAGAGATATGGCTAATTTGTGTTTTACATATATTGAATATAAAATGTATTTTCTCTCATTGTTTGAAATCATTAATATTAAAATGAAAAACTTCTATATGTAGGGGCATTTACTCTTAGGTTAAAACCTATGTTTTGTATCAAATCACTTATAGTTTCAATGGGAAACTTTTATGGCTAATTTGTGTTTTGCATGTTGAATATAAAATGTTGTTTTCTCTCTCAATATTTGAGACCATGGATATGAAAATGAAAAACTTCTATATAGATCTATTCTAGAGATATGGCTAATTTGTGTTTTACATGTACATTGAATATAAAATGTTTTTTTCTGTCATTGTTTGAGACCATGGATATGAAAATGAAAAACTTCTATATGTAGCGGCATTTACTCTTAGGTTAAAACCGATGTTTTTACTTCTATATGTAGTGGCATTTACTCTTAGGTTAAAACCGATGTTTTGTATCAAATCACTTATGGTTTCAATGGGAAACTTTTATGGCTAATTTTTGTTTTACATGTTGAATATAAAAGGTTTTTTCTCTCTCATTGTTTGAGACCATGGATATGAAACTCTTAGTTCTATAAGCTAATTTTAGTCTCATGAAATTAAAATTTCTTTCATTCATACATTCATAAATAAAAGGAAAGCTGAACAGTCAGCCACAGAATGACAATTGTTTTACTGTTTTCTTTGAGACTTAATTGTTTCTTGTAAAAGGATCTAAGGATCTCCTCTAAGCTCTAATGAAAAACACTTATTTTAATTTTAAGCTAATTTTAGTCTCATGAAGTTAAAATTTCTTTCATTCATACATTCATAAATAAACGGACAGGCGAATAGTTAGCCACACAATGACAACTGTTTTACTATTTTCTTGGAGACTTAACTATTTCTTGTAAAAGGATCTAAGGATCTCCTCCAATCTCTAATGAAAAACACTTATTTTACTTTTAAGCTAATTTTACTCTCATGAAGTTAAAATTTCATTCATTCATACATTCAATAAAAGGACAATTGAACAGTCAGTCATGCAATGAAAACTGTTTTACTGTTTTCTTGGAGACTTAAATATTTCTTGTAAAAGGATCTAAGGATCTCCTCTAATCTCTAATGAAAAATGATTATTTTACTTTTAAGCTAATTTTAGTCCCATGAAGTTAAAATTTCTTTCATTCATACATTCATAAATAAAAGGACAGCCGAACAGTCAGCCATGCAATGACAACTATTTCTCTGTTTTCTTGGAGACTTAACTGTTTCTTGTAAAAGGATCTAAGGATCTCCTCTAATCTCTAATGAAAAACACTTATTTTAATTTTTCAGAGAACGACATGCTTGCACGCTTAAACTTTACTTGTTCAACGATCTAATCTTTAATGAATCACAATGATTTTAATTTCCAAACTATTGTTTTCTTTGCTTCTAAAATCATTTTCTCTGCAGCTAAATAATGAAACACTTTGGTTCTATATTTCGGGGATTCTCCCACATCTATGATGCAATTTTGATGTTATATAACAAAGATGAGCTTCCAAGGACACAAGCCTCTACTGTTGTGCTGTGGAACAACATGAAGAAACTCTCCTATCATATCTTCTGAAAAATATCCCCACACTTATGCTGACAATGTAACTAATCTATTAAGAAAGAGGAGCACCGTGGCTCAGCAGCCACCACCCTCTAATGTTTTGCTGTGAAAATACATGGTGAAGCTCCCATAACCTAGTGGATAGGAATGTACCCTGAAGTCGCAGCCAAAAAACCAGAGACAGGGCCAAAAAAATAAAGATACTGAAAAAAACAGAGGCAGAGCCTCTCTCATTCATAAATTCAATACTGGATGTTGAATATGCTGAAGACAATGAAGACGTTGAACTCGCTGCAGAGGATGCTAAAATCGTAGCAAAGGATGCTGAAGATGTCGCTGAAGACCTCTGCAACAAAAAAATCAACAGAAGTTAAAAAATCAAACAATAATTAAAACCAAATTACAAAATCAACACAAATTAAAAAAAATAAAAAACAACAAATACAAAAAAACTTACAGAAATTAAAAATCTTACTTCCTTGAGTTGGAATGCGACAGATAAGAGCCTACGCGGGAATGCGGCAGAACTGAGCACGTGCGAGAATGCGACAGTGAAGAGCATGCGAGAATGCGACAAATAAGAGCTCGCGACAGAATGACCGATAGATAAGATCACGCGAATGTGAACAGAAACTCGTAAATGGTTGCGGGCGATATATTTATAAAAATAATAGTTCGGCTGAACTTTTATTGTTGGTTTTCCAAACTCAGGCGAAAAATTTGTTCGCCATTGTCGTCAGAACACCGTCACTGTAAATGGAAAAGGAAGTTCGGTAGAACTAAATTCAATAGTTCAGCCAAACTCCCGAATTGTTCGACCGAACTATGACAAGAGTTCGGCCAAACTATGGAGGAAAAAAAATTTCTGCCCCGAATTGTCACAAAAGTGTTACCCATCTTGGCATTTTCACCCATAAGTATAAATCAAAAGAAGTTACTACAACTCTCTATGTTTTACACTAGAAAATTTTAAAGGAAAATTTTGACTCATAATACTAAATTAAACCATTTAATTTCCTTGATGAAATTGAATATTTACATTAGAAATCTCTATGAATACCCTAATGCTATGGATACAATTTCGAATGCCACTATGGAGGATGATATATTTTCATTGGAAGACATGAATTTGGGACTAAGTAGCTCATGAATATGAAATCTAACGACATGGACTGATACCAAGCTGAAAATTTTAAAATGGTAGAACCTATCATCATTCTGCACACATAAGCTCTTTAACTTCGGAGTGAAGCAATTCTTCTCAAACCCTTTGATGTGGAGCCTTATTATTCCTATATTCAAGAGTGGGGATAAAATCATTCCCTCAAATTATAGGATCATTATGATCAACCACATTTTAGCCAATTTGTATGGGCATGTTTTGGAGATAATATTATCCTTTCTCTTTAAATCTATGGCAAAGAGATAAAGGAAAAGTCATCTTAGGAGATATCACTCAACCATGGACCATCTTGTCACTCTTTGGATACATGTAGAGGAATGTCACAATAATAAAATTGATTTCCTCTATAGTTCTTATAGCTTTCAAAAATCTTTTGACATTATTCCTAGAATGAACAATGGAAGAAGTTGGAAGAGATAATGTTCTTCTCAAGTTGAGGGTTTTTATGGAAAGGATATACAAGAATTTTATTTCCAAGCTTAGAAGCATTGAGCGTAGGTATAACGAAATTGAATGCAATATCGGAGCCAAGGAAGGGTGTCCCTTATCAACTACCACTTTTGGAATATACATTGATAACCTAGAAGAGTGTTTGGAATATTCAAGTTGTGTTGAGCCCACACTCACTATTATGGTCATAAATGTTATCCGTTATGTTGACAATATTTTTATTTTGGAAAGGGTCCATTAAGATCTTTGTGAGAAACTCATAATCCTCGAATATTTATGCTCCAAGATGGGTATGATAGTTAATATCCACAAAAATAAAGCCATAATAACTAAATCCTAAAACATTATCTATGATGCTTTCATTTATGATAACACCTCCTTGGAGGAAGTTTCTTCTTACAAATTTCTAGGAATAAACATCCATTATAAGCTAAATTGGAATTATAGCATTCAAGAAAAGATAAATTAAGGTTATAAATATTACTGTGGGATTGAAAACAATTTTAAGTCGCTGTATCTTTGGATTTTTTATCAAAAGAATCTTGTACTTAAGATTCTTGTCACTCTTACTATTTTAAATGGATGTTAGGTTTGGTATTATCGTATATCCATAGTGTTGTAGATGAATATTGAATATATACACATGAATTTTATAGCTTACAACTTAAATATTAAAGGAAATACTTGCTACCTTGTCCACTTAATTGAAGAAATTTTCTCCCCACATAATGCATGGCTATGACTAGACATCTTATGTATAAGAATATGTTATACAATGCAGATTCTAGAGGTTTAATAGTGGAAAAAATGAAACATAGACATGATAAGGATAAGGAGGTAATCGACCACAATCTCATAAACCAAAATTACATTTGTGCATTGACTAGTGTTAATTAAAAAATGGATATTTTCAAGATAAGAACCAATTTTGATGAGTGTCATAGCTAAACTCAGCATCGGTTAATTCCAAAAATTCCATGAGATGAAAGAGTTTGTCTCTTATGTTATCCAAAGAGGGTTGAAGATGAAATCTCTCTCAAATTTCCCATCTTATACTCACATTTGATCTAATTTTCAAAATATTTTTCACAATATCAACTTGACATTTTAAGTGAGTGAAGCTATGGTGATATGGAAACAGTTCTCTCCCTTCTTTTTGAAGATACAATTAAAATTTTAAAAATCTCTAATTAATCTCTTACCTTCTTAGGGTCTGATAGGCTATGTAGATTGTGGTGGAGGTTCACTAGTGCAACCCCGCATGATAGAATTAGTTTATCTTTATCAAAAACACTCCTCAAAATTAGTTTATCTTTATCAAAAACTTAAGAGAGTAAAAAAAAGTAAGTAAAACATTATTTTACATTTAAAAACTGTAAATAAAAATTCTATTAAAATTATAAATTAAATATTTAATATTTATATATAATAAAATTTAAATGAAATAAATTTACTTCAATAAATTTTAAGATTTGTGAAATTATAGTATATAAAATAGAAGTATGAGAGTTTGACTAAATATAATATATTAAATATTTTATATCCCAAAAAATAGAAATAAAAATCCTTATAATTTTTATTAAAACATAAATGTATATTTTAAATAATCTTTTTTGTGTAATATAAATAAAATTTGATAATTTTTATAGAATTTACGTGTTTTTCTTACTATTATTCATATTAAATTAACATAGAATTGAGTACATTTTCCAATAAATAAATTTTATAATAGAAATGACAATTATTTTAAATTTGTATAATGAATTTTTTCGGTGTATGTTGAAGATGGAGAGATCTAGGGTTTTGTCAGTTAGTCGTGATGCAAACTGCACCGCCAGCAGGCTCTTGACCATCCTTGTGCTCATGGCTCTCTAGGACTCGGGGAGCTTGATCTTCCAGGAATGTATGGCCCATACGTTATAGATTCGGGGTTATTCTGGTGGATTTTCAACTGTTTTTGTGTTGCTGCGTGTCAAAGCACATGAAGACATTTGTGGTCTCAACTCTGCGAATTTCTCTTTTTGGGTTCTTTCCTTGACTATTATTGATTTTCAAAGGGAAGATAAGTTTCCATTCAATTTTTATGGTGTCGTCTTATCATATTTGGTGGGGTCATGGCAGGACGAGATAACATGTTTATTGTTTTCTCTCTTTTCACTTGCATTTTCATTTTAGAATGCGTTCTCTGTTTGGCATGTATGGTAGCCCGCGGTGGAGATGGATAATATGCTCATAGTTTTTTCACACTCTGGTTTCCACTGATCTGTCCTTGATGTTTAAAATACTATTGTAATGGGTTCATAAAAAAATAAATGGATAAACTCGATTTCTTCTTGCAAGAATCGAGGGAGTTTGAGTCGACCTCCTCCGTCTTTCTCTCCTCATGATGAGAGGCGTCTTCTTCCAGGTGCGACATATCTGTATCCATCTCGGCAGAATCGTCGTCCTCGATGCTTAGGCAAAGCTTGAGAATCTTGATCCGATTTTGGTAGCCAATGTGTATTCTGGCAGCAAATGTGTTTGGCTCCTCCAGGGCTGAAACTCTATGTAAGCAGAGAAGTTTAATACAAGAGCATGACCAGATCCTGATCTGATTTGTCGTGCTTGTCAGCATCGGATCCCATCCTCAGCTCTTCCATGATAACATTCTCTTGGTTGATCTCCATCATTTTATTGTTGGACATGTAGGATGACATGGAGTTGTCGCAGAGGGCCCGGGCCTTCATTATTCTCTCCATGTTTGCCTCCCACCCATACTTGCCCATCACGAGATAGCTTTCGTTCAGATCTCAGAGCATAGAGCAAGGTCCTAGATGTCTCTGGAAGCCTTGGAATATGAATTGAGAGATGATTTTTTATAAACTAGAGCACTATATTTCAAAATTTCATTGTCCCGCAATTAATTTGAAGACATGGCATGCTATGGCACGAATTAGAAACATGATGCATGGGAGCATATACGTATATTTCAAAATTTCGTTGTCCCGCCCTTAATTTGAAAACATTGCATGCTATGGCATGGATTAGCAACATCGTGCATGGTAGCATCTGGGTATAGCGTATCATCATTGTATACCATAACTAAAATGGAAAATGGATACGAAGACATCCCGGTGAAATGTGAGAGATTGACAGTACCGGAGGCTGATGGGTTACCATATCAAGGCTTCCAAACTGGTACTCTTAGCGGCATTAAATACTATAATAAAGACTCTATGGGTGCATTTAATAACCAATAGCTTCAGATTTATTGGTTGCCATCCTTGTGCCTCTAAATAATGAGTGGTTCTTAACTGTCAACTACATGTCAGAGGAGAATTTTTTGAAATTTTTAAATTTGGCTATGATGTTTTTGTGAACCAAGGTTAAGGTACATTCACTCATTCCTACATCATTGACTTTTATATGTGCATTGATGGAGTTCTGCACAACAATTAGAGTGTGGAACACTACCATTATAATCTCTAGGTACCTATGTATTCTCTTTACACAAACATAAGTTGGAGGGATTACAACCTTGAATCTCTTGATACATAATACTTCATTTTCACATCTCTTGCTAACTAAGCTACACCTTAAAACTATGTGTGTGTGTGTGTGTGTGTGTTAATATCTATAATTAAAACTTTATTCTTTTGCATCAAAAGTTTATATAAGATACATACTCATTATTTTCCTCAAAATTTCAACAAAAAGAAAAATTTCAAGGAGAGATAAAATTTGAACAAAAAGAAAAATCATATGTTCATGGCAGCTCCATAATACAACAATAATGCATGATATAACAAAATAACTACATAACAAAATTTTCATGAATATGAGGATGTCGGAGGAGTAGGGTCCCTTGAACTTATATTAGCCGATATAGAGGACTTGATCTCACATTGGAGGTGACTCTCTAGGTGGGCCAAGTGAGCATCAAATCTATCTAGAAAAGAATGTTGATAATGCTACACCCTTTGGACTTCATTCAGGGAGGAAATGATGTCATTTCTATCCTTATATTTCTCCTTTAAAACTCAACCTAAGAGGGTCATCAACTAACAAAGTAAAATGATGGAATACATGTATTAGTTCCTTCTTCTGTTGGTATCAACATGGCTAGGATGCAAATTAGAAACATCTTCCATAATATTTGAATCTTAGTAGGCTTGGAAATCATGAATGGCATATTTCCCTTAGCTGATGAATCTCCTCCTTAAAGCTAGGAGAAGTAGCTAAATGATAAATGGTAGTTTTTTCTTGGGCTCTGGCTTTGGCGCACGATTAGCCTTGCTAGCCACATCTGCCAACCAATATATGGATGTGCATCATTTATCAAGGCATTGAGGTCAAGAAACATGGGAACAATACATAAGAGTAAGACCATAATTAACTCCCACAAAATGAAAACCTACCACTTAGAAGCCCCCTCAATTATGAACCAATGACATAATAGATTCTTGATATCCTCGAACCACCCTAAAAATATAGTCAACAATAATAAGATCAACTCCTAAAATTTTTTTCCTACATGAACGACAAATTACCATGAAATTGTAGGGTTAAAAATGCAAGGAAAAAGTAACTTAGTGAGTATACCACCATGGGGACAAAGCCAAATGTTGGAAATATTGTCATTGATGGCAAAGGATATGACAAAGGAATTGTCATCTAAATGTAGCAGAGAAGAAAAAAAAGAATGCATCTACAGTTTGAGCTACAAAGCTGCAGTATCAGTCAAGGAAACAGGGACAAAGAGGTTATAGCAGAATTGAAGATGGAATATGTATGCATAGATAAAGAAAATTTGTGTATGGTTGAGTTTCAATGATACTCGGTTAAGTGGAGAATACCCAGAGCAATTGGGGTATTGATTGGTTGATTTCTCGTACGAAATTCTCTGCAACTCTGTGTAGTGATCTATGGATAAAGTCATGCTTTTGTATACGATTTCGGGTTGCTAAGGTCACGGCACAGTGAAGTGAATCTGCATAATGAAGGGGTTTAATGGTGCTCTGGTTCTGTAAGTTGTTCGACAGTAGAGTTATATATATATATATATATATATTCCTTGAATATATGATATGAACCTCGGTGACTGGGTTTTGAACCCCTGAATGCTCGCAGTTATTCGCCTCTGCCTCTGCATAAGTATGAAAGGTCTACGAGTCTCGGCGTTGACTGTGTAATAGACCCTGGAGTATGAATAAACCAAATATATAAAGAAACATTGAAGCGGAGCTTTAAATTGTTTGAATAATAAGGCTGACGGAACCATGTGCTAAGGCGGAACCGTGACCGAGAAGAACAGTGACGACGGTGTGGAGCAAAACCGTGGGTTTCTTCACACCACCTTTCAACGATACGCGGTATTTCCTAGATGGGGAGCGATTCCATACAGGTGTTGACACACGTCCCTGCAAAACCGCCAAGCACACGATAACGATCGTCCATCGCACGTTAACAATCGACCCAGGACGGCCAGCGAAATTGCTTTTGCGCCATCGATCTGAAAGGGGGCAATCAGACAGTAATCGTGCGTCGGACTTGCTCGAAGTTTAATCAAGATGCACGAAGAATGACACAAGTACGACGCGCCATCGCGCGTTATTGCTCGTGCAAGTTGCCCAAGCGATATCCATCGATCTTGGAGGCTCGCAATCTAACGGTGATCGGGCAATGGACCTGTGCGAAGTTTAGTTTGGTACGGAGGGGCACATATGTGGGCCAGGGGTCAAAGTTTTATTAATATTAAACTATTCGAAAGCATTGGATTTTTATATAAAGCCTGGATTAAAAGTTCATTGAATTTTTAATTAAAAATAATATTACGGGGGCAGTGTAAAGATTTAAAAACGAGAAAGGATGCCTCTGTAGTTGAACAAGCAATCAAGCGTTGACCGGAAATCGATGGTGGAGATTAAGTGCGAGGGCACTAGCCAAAAATTTTCATCCGTACCGCAAGAGCCCCCGCAGTGACGTAATGATGACTATGCAATATTTTTTTATCAATTGATAAATAATTTAATAAGAAATAAAAACCCCGAGGGCCAAACTATTGGAAATATTGTAAAAGGAATACCATTAGCGGTTGAAATGGTTTTTGACTCACGGTTTTAATAAAGGTGAGAACTATATAAATGAAAATATTATTATTCGATTGAGGTTGTGGTTTGGTTGACGAAGAAGGAATTCCTCTAAGGAATATCTGTATGGACAGACGATGTGCTTAATCGATGATTCTGAGTCCATCGAGATATGGATCTAAAGGTGATGAATCTTGAGATCATTCAACAAAAGAAACAATGAAGAGCTAGCGCATGTCTGCTGAAGAGCACATATGGATCTGGTTGGAGTTTCTGAAGAATAATATACACAGAAGGATACACGGGATGTTGAATGCCTATACTCTCTGAAAATCTGGTTACAGTGGTCTCACTGTTCTGTTATGAAGAACTGGGCAAAATATGTTTTTTGATAATTGAACAAAGGGTTGTATTGAAATTGTTTGATCCAGTGTGAAAATTGATGTAACGAGGTCCATGGTGGTGCTAAGGGTTGTAGCCTTCAGTCAGGGGGTTGTAGCTCCCTTCCAGGTGAGGCTGGTAAACGAGAGTAGGGGGTCGTAGCTCCCTTCCAGGTGAGGCTAGTAAACGAGAGCAGGGGGTTGTAGCTCCCTTCCAGGAGAGGCTGGTAAACGAGAGAAGGGTGTAGCCTTCTGCAGGTGGGTGCCTGTGTGCTGGTATGAGTCTGCACCAGTACATGGTTGTAACATGTTTTCTTTATATAATAAATATTGAAGATTGAGATGACGGCAGCGATGGTTTTCTCCCGACTTTGGTTTCCACCTTAAATCCTGGTGTTCATGTGTGTTTCTTATGTGTGATGATTTACTATGTTCTTACTGCATATGTTTACTGTTTATTGAACATCTAATGAATGAATGATGAAATGATATAAGTGAAGAATTATCTTCATAATAAGATTTCTGGACATACGCATGTTTTATTAAGGATATCCGTGTGTATACGCGAGTTGGCTTCAGGAAAGTCGCGTATGGGTTTTGAAGTAAGAAAAAGTAAAAGTATTTGAGTAAGTCCTAAATACTGATTCACCGCCCCCCCCCTCTCAGTATTTTTCCCAACAATTGGTATCAGAGCTGGTCCTTCTGCAGAAGCTTGATCGCTTGAAGGAGATCCGTCGAAATGGGAAGTCATGAAGGGATAATGTCTATAAGGCCACCTCTATTCAATGGAAATAATCTGTTATTCTGGAAGATGCGAACAAAAGCATATTTACAAAGTCTTGGTGCAGAAGTATGGGCAATCGTGGAAGGAGGTTATCAGTATCCGGCAAGTATTCCTACTGTTGCAGCAGAAAGGAAGAAATATGAAATCAATGCTAAAGCAGTCAATTTCTTATTAGGAAGCATGTCTGATCCAGAATTTTCTAAAGTAATGCAGCTAAATTCAGAAAAAGAAATATGGGAAAAAATCATTCTAAGCTATGAAGGAGATACAAAGGTAAAAAGTGCAAAACTCCAAACTCTCAGAATTGAATATGAAAATTTAAGGATGCATAGTGATGAGAGTATTTCCAGTTTCTTTTTACGTCTAGATGATATTGTAAATCGTTTGAGAAGTTTGGGTGAAACCATAACCGATACTACTCTGGTGGAAAAAGTCTTAATATCTTTGACTTCAAATTTTGAGTCAAAAGTATCAGCGATTGAAGAAAGGAAAGATCTGCAAACTCTTACTATTGTTCAACTACATGGTATTCTGACTGCTTATGAAATGAGACAAGGAGGTCCCCCTCAAATCAAAGAAGCTTCTTTTAAGGCGTGTGCAAAAGGAAAAGAAAAGGAAGATGTCAAGGAATCAAGTTATATATCAGAAGAAGAAGAAGCAAATTTTGTAGGGAGACTCCAACCAGGTACTGGAAGATTCAAAGGTAAGCTACCCTTCAAGTGTTTTACTTGTGGGAGAGTTGGTCATTATGCTGCTAAATGTCCTTATGAAGAAAATCATGAAAAAGGGAAACAATTTGAAAAGAGAAAGAGTTATTGTACAAATGAAGAGAATGATGAGGATGAAGAAGATTCTGACCAAGATCTACAAGTGCTCATGGAAAAGAAGCAAAAGAAGAAGGCTACTCAAGGAAAGGAGATACCTCAAAAAACATGTGCAGCAGAAAATGGAGAAGATGAAACAGGTATTGATTGTTGTTCTTGTGATTCACTTTCTTGAGCATGCAATGGTGAAGATAGTGAAAGTAACAATATAAGTCTAGAAGAAAATCTCAAGATCAATGATGAAAGCAATGATTGGAATCAATTTCATAAGAGAGAATCTATCTACAAAGATATGATCTCTAGAATGAATGAACAAAAAGAAATACTGAATGGACAGATAGACAAGTATCAGAAGTTGCATGTTAATGCAACCAATCAAAGTGAAAGACTTGAAGAAGAAATCATCTCTCTCAAAGAAGATCTGGAAAAATCAAATAAGCAGAATGAAGAACCCCTACCATTTGAAAAGGAAGGACTTGAAGTAGAAATCATCTCTCTGAAAGAAGATCTGGAAAAATCAAATAAGAAGAATGAAGAACTGCTACAAACATGTGAAGATCAAGAAAATTGGTTGAAGGAAGAAATCTTAAAATTAAATGATCAAGTAGAAGAAGGAAAAAGGGTCGAAGAAAGCATGAAGAAGCAATGCCAAAAATTGGAGGTTGAGGTAAACATTCTCAAAGGTACATTAGAAGAAAAGGATAAACTCTTGAGGTTTCAATATAGTACTAAGATTCTGGGCAATATTCTTAGTAATAAAATGTCTCCTGCTATTAAACTTGGTCTTGGTTTTCATGAAACTGTTAAAGGAGAATCTATTTCACAAGGAAGTGCTAAAGATTCAAAGGATGTCAATGCAAAACCGGAAGAGTTGAAAGAAACAAGAAGTCAACCGAAAATCATGAACACTCAAAGGAAATCATTCAATAATGTTGAATGCTTTAAATGTCATAATTATGGGCATGTTGCAGCAAATTATAGAAGAAGATCATTTCAGTCACAATCAAACAGATTCTATTCAGAAAGGTATTCTGGTTGCTTCAAGGGATATTGTTTTTCATGCAACAAGTATGGTCATAAAGCAGCTGATTGCAATAGAAGGAAGAATAGAGAAACACACTATGATCCTTATGCTTACTTCTCTGGTCACATGAGATGTTATGCTTGTAACCAGTATGGACATGTGGAAAAAGAATGCAGGATGAACAGATATGAGAAATTGGATGATTTCCAACACACATTTCGAAATTTCAAGAAAAGTTGGAAAAAGAAGGAGGATCGGTCAGAAACGTAGGGAACATTGACCCTACTGCAGTCATCCGCTTCTAAATCTTACTTCTCTTAATGACTGCAAGAGTGATGTGAGATACATTATAGGGATTAGTAATGTATCGTCACAGGGGGAGCAATGTATGGTGATTCCCATGATGGTTTTGGTTATTCTGGTTATATTTATTTCTGACAGAGCATCTGATGCGAAGAAGAGAGGTACAGGTAGTACAAAATCAGGGGGAGATGAAGGAATGTGAAGTTTTCAATGTTTCACTTTCCATACGCGGGTTCTGTGAACTAAAACCGCGTATACACGCGAGTTACAGTGGAGATAGTTGAGTATGCATTTATGACAAGAAAAATAGTATGACAAGCTAAAGATCAGGAGTACAGGTTCAGGGGGAGCATCATTCTGACTACTAATGATTGTATTATTGGCACTGTATCTGCTTATTTCTCAGTTCTAAATGATGATGACATGATACATGGTTTCTTATGATAAATTTATAGATGAGCCATGTTTGCTTTTTGCTGAAGAGTATCTTTTGATGAGATGGAAGTCTTATGATTCAGAGATAAGGACAGATCATGTAGAGATTGTTGCTGATAACTTGCTGTTGATAGAGTTTCAGGTTGCACAAGCTAAGGAGGAGCATTGGTCATATGAAAAGGATGAACTGTTGAGTCATCTTGCTATATTATGAAGATGCAACATGATGTCAGGGGGAGCATGGTAATGTCAACCCTTTTCCATTGATGTCAAAGGGGGAGGAAAAGAAACAAAGGGCCTGGGCCTCTATAAGACAATCAGCGGAAGAATATTTCCATCAATGCCAAAGGGGGAGATTGTTGGAAATATTTTCATTGATGGAAAAGGATATGACAAAGGAATTGTCATCTAAATGTAGCAGATAAGAACAGAAAGAATGCATCTACAGTTTGAGCTACAGAGCTGCAGTATCAGTCAAGGAAACAAGGACAAAGAGGTTATAGCAGAATTGAAGATGGAATATGTATGCATCCTGTTGGAAGATAAATAAAATCTGTGTATGGTTGAGTTTCAATGATACTCGGTTAAGTGGAGAATACCCAGAGCAATTGGGGTATTTATTGGTTCATTTCTCGTACGAAATTATCTGCAACTCTGTGTAGTGATCTATGGATAGAGTCATGATTTTGTATACGATTTCAGGTTGCTAAGGTCACGGCACAGTGAAGTGAATCTGCATAATGAAGGGGTTTAATGGTGCTCTGGTTCTGTAAGTTGTTCGACAGTAGAGTTATATATATATATATATTCGTTGAATATATGATATGAACCTCAGTGACTGGGTTTTCAACCTCTGAATGCTCGCAGTTATTCACCTTTGCCTTTGCATAAGTATGAAAGGTCTACGAGTCTCGGCGTTGACTGTGTAATAGAAACTGGAGTATGAATAAACCAAATATATAAAGAAACATTGAATCGGAGCTTTAAATCGTTTGAATAATAAGGCTGATGGAACCATGTGCTAAGGCGGAACCATGACCGAGAAGAACAGTGACGATGGTGTGGAGCGAAACCGTGGGTTTCTTCGCACCACCTTTCAACGATACACGGTATTTCCTAGATGGGGAGCGATTCCATACAGGTGTTGACATGCGTCCCTGCAAAACCGCCAAGTGCACGATAACGATCGTCCATCGCACGTTAACAATCGACACAGGATGGCCAACAAAATTGCTTTTGCGCAGTCGATCTGAAAGGGGGCAATCGGACGGTAATCGTGCGTCAGACTTGCCCGAAGCTTAATCAAGATGCACGAAGAATGACACAAGTACGACGCACCATTGCGCGTTATTGCTTGTGCAAGTTGCCCAAGTGATATCCGTCGATCTTGGAGGCTCGCGATCTAACGGTGATCGGGCAATGGACCTATGCGAAGTTTAGTTTGGTACGGAGGGGCACATATGTGGGCCAGGGGTCAAATTTTTATTAATATTAAACTATTCGAAAGCATTGGATTTTTGTATAAAGCCCAGATTAAAAGTTCATTGAATTTTTAATTAAAAATAATATTACGGGGGAAGTGTAAAGATTTAAAAACCAGAAAGGATGCCTCCGCAGTTGAATAAGCAATCAAGCGTTGACCAGAAATCGATGGTGGAGATTAAGTGCGGGGGCACTAGCCAAAAATTTTCATCCGTACCGCAAGAGCCCTCGCAGTGACGTAATGATGACTACGCAATATTTTTATATCAATTGACAAATAATTTAATAAGAAATAAAAACCCCGAGGGCCAAACTATTGGAAATATTGTAAAAGGAATACCATTAGCGGTTGAAATGGTTTTTGACTCACGGTTTTAATAAAGGTGAGAACTATATAAATGAAAGATTATTATTCGATTGAGGGTGTGGTTTGGTTGACGAAGAAGGAATTCCTTTGAGGAATATCTGTATGGATAGACGACGTGCTTAATCGATGATTCTGATTCCATCGAGATATGGATATAAAGGTGATGAATCTTGAGATCATTCAACAGAAGAAAAAATGAAGAGCTAGCACATGTCTGCTGAAGAGCACATGTGGAGCTGGTTGGAGTTTCTGAAGAATAATATACACATAAGGATACACGGGATGTTGAATGCCTATATTCTCTGAAAATCTAGTTACAGTGGTCTCATTGTTCTGTTATGAAGAAATGGGAAAAATATGTTTGTTGATAATTGAAAAAAGGGTTGTATTGAAACTGTTTGATCCAGTGTGAAAATTTATGAAACGAGGTCCATGGTGGTGCTGAGGGTTGTAGCCTTCAGTCAGGGGGTTGTAGCTCCCTTCCAGGTGAGGCTGGTAAACGAGAGCAGGGGTTCGTAGCTCCCTTCCAGGTGAGGCTGGTAAACGAGAGCAGGGGGTTGTAGCTCCCTTCCAGGAGAGGCTGGTAAACGAGAGAAGGGTGTAGCCTTTTGCAGGTGGGTGCCTGCGTGCTGGTATGAGTCTGCGCCAGTACATGGTTGTAACATTTTTTCTTTATATAATAAATATTGAAGACGGAGACGACGGCAGCGGTGGTTTTCTCCCGACTTGGGTTTCCACCTTAAATGTTGGTGTTCATGTGTGTTTCTTATGTGTGATGATTTACTTTGTTCTTACTGCATATGTTTACTTTTATTGAACATCTAATGAATGAATGATGGAATGATATAAGTGAAGAATTATCTGCATAATAAGATTTCTGGACATACGCATGTTTTATTAAGGATATCCGCGTGTATATGCGAGTTGGCTTCAAGAAAGTTGCGTATGGGTTTTGAAGTAAGAAAAAGTAAAAATATTTGAGTAAGTCCTAAATACTGATTCACCCCCCCTCTCAGTATTTTTCCCAACACCAAAAAATCCCTAACATGAGGAATACAAGGCTACAAAAGGAAGACGACGTAAGATTTTCCAAATACCTTGCAATGAAACAAGAGACAATCATGAAAGATAATAGCATATAACCAACACTAAACATATAATTAAAAAAAATTCCCGTAGTAAGAGGGAAATTATCACTAAAAATTAATTTCTCAAAAATTCTAGGTCCAACAAAAATCCTAACCTTCGAAGCCTGGTGGTGGAACTGAAAAACTCCACTAAGTAGTGTCACTGAACCCACGGTGTCCCAATGCTCTGTACTAAGACAACTTTAGGACCTGAAAAAATGGCGCCACTAATACCACCAATAAGACACCTTAAACTCTTAGAAACCAGAAGCAAAAGACATAGAAAGTCGATGTTGGTAACTGTTATTGGTACACCACCAACTTGCAACCCTCACGTTGGAAAATTTTGAGACTCAACCCATTTATCAGACCATCTATCCTCGGTTCCAAAAATAACTATGCAACTTAGAGGGAAATAAAATCCCACCGACAGTGGCGACGTAACTTGAACCAGGCATAAAAACTATCCTCTATGCAATAAAACAAAAATTCAAGGATCCTATGGGAAATATAACACTATTCCAATGGAATTAATCTTTAGCACTCTTCTTGAGTGAGATGAGATGCCCATGCCACCCCCCCACCTTATTTACAATGGGAGGTGACAGGGTGTGTAAATACATCGCCTTACCCTGAGGGATGTTTTCACTATTCTTACCAAAATTCCCTAGTACAATTAGAGAAATGGGGTAACTTTTGTTTTAATTTATTTTAAGTTTTGAAAACTCAATTTCAATTTCATCATCATACTCATCTAAGTGAGACCTTTCCAATGCTATAGACTTTTGTGCCAATCCGACTCTGGGTTGCAATTTATGTCATTTAATGCTCTAATAATTTAAATATGTTAACTCTATTTTTTACACGTGTCATGCCGCTATGCTTTCCATGTCACTCAAACACGTGGTGTACCTTAATGTCACATATCTTGCATTAACCACTCGACATGTGAATATATATATTTTTGTGTGTGGCCCATTGTTATTCACCATCCAATGACTAACAATAAAAACCAATCAATGGTTGGGATTAAATGTGCCACCCCTCGTCCTTGTTGATGTCCCAAGGGGGCGTTTCTATCATGCCTCCACCTTGGGGTTCTGGGTGGATCATCCAATGACCTGTTGGAATTTGATTCATCTAATGGAATACATTCAATAGCACCACCCCCCTCTAATCATAGTGGGGTGTCACATTGTCTTGGTTTCGTGCATGGTTCCAAGAGGGAATCCAATGGACCACCACTTCCCAATTCACCTGATGGTAGGCATGTAATAACACACCCCCTCCCCTTGCTAACATCGCAGGTGGGTCTTTCTATTTATCATTACCATTTATTTGTTAATGATCTCCTTCATCCATTAACTTTGATTCAACCTCTAATTGTGACATATGGTTATGTGGGTTGTACGACCTCACCCCCGGGGCTAAGGAATCCTTATCGATGCATACAAAGGGGCAATCCATGTTATCTATGATAACCCATGTGGCACCTTACATGACTACTTTACCACTATAACACCCAACGTTGTTAGGCACACTCCTATTAGTAGTTAGAGATCAACCCAATCCACCATTCTATAAGTAGAACTCTAACCCAAGGTCTTGAACCAAACCTAGTTGGCCAATCTGAACCCTAACCTGACCTCACTACCAATCTTCTACTTGGCTCCAGCCAACTTTTCTACTAGACTGGACTATCAGACTTGACTAGCCCAACCCCTAACTAGCAGGTCCTACCTGACTAATTCAACGACACTTCTTTGCACCCCACTCATGTCAAGGTTTTTCCTTTTTGTTTGGAATCCCTACCCACAACTTAGAATGTTTCATAGGTGGATTCAAGCCTATTTTATAAGCATTTTCAGTTAGAAATATTTCACCTCCTTCTTGGTTTTCACAGGGGTTGTGACTTTTAGTTGAACTTGCTAAAAGATACACATGAGTCTAATGAGGAAAATTAAAAATAAAAATAACATTATTCAAAGGCTCACAAAGTGCCTTCCTTTGAAATCACAGGGAACTTGAGCATCCAAATTTTATTTCCTTTATAAATATGTTCTAGATTTGAATTCTCTTCCTTATATGTGAGCTCTTTAATTAAGAACAACAATACATTATTACAATTTAAGGTTGTGCACCATATATGTAAAATACCCCACAAACATGAGCTCATCAGGTCATTCACGTACAATTAAGACCAATATCGATAACATACCAATCAACTATGTCAACAACCAAACTACAAGGCCATGCCTCATACATCAATGGCATTATTTCAACTCAAAAATTATAAACATATATTCATTGCTACTAATGAAAAAAATATATATTTATCTCAAAATAAATATGGGAAATTGAAGTTGGGACAAAAAATCTCCACCAACCATAGACAAGCGAAAACCAGTCCTCACTTGCAACAGTCACATCCAATCCAAATTCCAAAGACTGAGGGGTCCTTTTCTCAAGGGATTAAATTCCAATTGCCAGTTAAAATAGGGATTCAAGAGGTTCTCCCAGCTCCAACAACCAACTATTGAGTAATCAACAAATTTGCATGTTGTCCAAAGACTTGTTGCCTCCACCCTTGTAGATTCAAACAATTAATTGAAATTTGCTTAAATAATTGACTTCAATCTACTCTACCAACTGCGGAAACAATTAACGATCACGAAATAATGAAGCATACAAGAGAAAGAATTAAATAAAGACATTAAAAAATTATTTCTCGGGGAAAGCCACAACTAAAAACCCCACTATTTGTATATTTCATTAGTCAGAAAATATGATAAGATTACTATGTATAGAAAGAATTTCGGTAATAATCACATTAGAACATATTTTTTGACGCGTTTCTAACCAACCAATGTGGGTCATCTTGTCTTGAAGATGAACCACACTGGTTGGTCTGAAACACGTCGAAAAATATGTTCTTATGTGATTATTACCAAAAGTCTCTCTATACAAATTATGTATTAGAGAAGACAAATTTCAAAAAAATATTACAATGATTTTCTCAATCTCGAGAAACCTTTGCACTATCTCTATCTGTCTCACTACTTTTGAGACAATCCTAGGCCAAATACTTAATGAAATTATTTTCTTACAGAAGTCCATATTTCCTTGCATTGTTTCCTTGAGTAATTATCCCCTATTAATTAGGTAAATTCCCATCCACAACTACACAATACATGAAGGGCCTTCGTCTAATTCCATGCACCACCTATACAATTTAGATGATTATACAACTGATAGAACACTTCCCTTGAACTCCAATCTTAACTGGGTAACTCTCAGATATGACATGCATGAGTTATTTATGGATGAATCATCAATTAACTGATTGATCACTCGATGTGGTTCAAGTGCATGTTCCACACTTTGACCTCTCACTAGTTCTTTCAATAGTTGGAACCAGTTAAACTAAATTTATCTCAAATAAACTAAATTAATTAAGTACAACTCGAAATAAACTCAACTAGGGCTCTTATAAAGTAGGAAGCACTCTACATGACTCAAGTTAGATCCTCAACTTGAATTAACTGAACCAAATATGCCAAATTAACTTAGTTAACTCATATAAGTTGTCATGTGACGTGGAACTAAAATTTTCTTCTAATTTAATTTAAGGAAAAATTCAATTACAATCTTTCTTGGTGAAATTTTCAACATTTCTTGTCATTCTCAACAAGTAACCCTCCTCATCTATGGAATTTGTGTCCCTTGACTCAACCATTTTTAAAAAAAATATTTACATTGTATACATAAGTGTAAAATAATAGGGACTCTCACAAACCCCTCCCCCTTTTATGAACACTATCCTCGATGTTCTTTGTTTGTATACAACATAAAAGACATGATTGAAAAAAACATGTCCTTTATGGAGATTTATATAAATAGCTCTATACAACATTTACAATTTTATGTTCATGGAGTGTGAGGTTCCTCTGGTCAATGATGCAGAGTGATTTTGGATGAAACTCTCCCTCTAGTTCCACCTGTAGCATAGACCAATCATTCACATGATTAGAGTCCTATACATACATTTGAAGAAAAGTAACATGGAAAATATCTTGAAATTTTACTTATGGAGGTAAGGCAAACCTATAGGCCAATGACCTTATTCTTTCAAGTATCTAAATGGCCCACAAAACTATGGTTCCAAATTAACAAATGACCCAATCTTCAAGGAAAGTTTCTTGGGTCTAACTCTGAAGTAACCATGTTCCCCAACTTGGAACTCCTTATGCACCCTATGTTCATATGCATAGTTTTTCTTCATGTCGTATGCTACCTTTAAATTATTACTGATCATCTACATTTGTTTCTCTATCTCTTTCAAAATATCAGGTCCAATAAGGACCCAATTTACTAGATAACTCCAACTGATAGAAGTGTTACAACTACTTCCATAAAGTGCCTCAAACAGGCTCATCTTTAGAGATTCTTGGTACCCATTGTTGTATGAAAACTCTACAAGTGGAAGATACTCTTCCTACTTCTTTAGATGGTACATCACATGCACCCTCAACATGGCTCAAGGATTATATTTCTCCTCCTTGTTTTTCCCACCATTTGTGGATGATAAGCTATACAAAAAACCAATTTTGTCCCCAAGCCTGCAAAATAGTTCCTTATAAAACCTTAAAGTGAACTTTGCATATCTATCTAAAATTATTTTCATGGTAACACCATGCAACCTCATAATTGGTGGATGTTGGGAAAGTAAATCCTCTCTACAGACAGAGACGATCCCTCTAGCCCTAAAGTGGGTCTAGAAACAATGGAACAAGCTAGTGTGTAGGTTCCTAGCTAACAAATGAAATAGGTTGGGGTAGGTTATCCTACCTGCAGTCCAACACGATTGTCGCAGTTATAGTAATGGAAGCCTCTTGATCTCTGTCCCGACAGGTCGCGGTCCTTCAGCAATGGTACTTGTATTCCTACACAAAGATCAAAGACAAGAGCAACATACAAGACAATAATTGCATTTTTATCTAACCAGTTAGTAAAGGAGGACTAAACACGTTGCGTAAAATAAAAAATATTAACACAAGATGGGAAGCAGATAATAGTCATGTATATATAAATAGAAGAAAGATATTACAACTGGAGGTTTGACATCACAGCCTCCTTCAGCGGGTTCAGTCAAAGCATGTCTTGAAGGATCGTCAGGGAATTGGGATGAGGTGAGGACACAAGTCTAAGCTCTCTATCGACAAAGGTCTCTTTCTATGTTCTGTCTCTCTAGCAAAAATGTTCAGCAATTCTCTTCAGCCTTTCAGTTATAACTGTTCAGCTATTGTATCAGCGGGAGAAAGCTTTATTTATAGAGGCATAGGAGGAGGTTGGAATCCATACAATGTTGGAAGGGAGGCCTTATCCTTTGGGAGGTTTCCCCAAAAGGTGGAAACAAGAGGCCAAAGGAGGGTGGTTGTGGTTATTTAGTCGAACCACCCAGGCTGACTCGCCCACGAAGTTGTTATCATGGAAACTTTTCCTCTATTTTTAAAGAACATTCCAAAAATAGCTTGCCGCATGTAGCTCACTAGGACAGAGCACCAATGGGCATGGGGCCCAGTGTTAATCTTCCTCATTGGTGCTAGGGCATGATGGTCTACTGGTGCCAACCCAAAAACATTTTTTTTTCTGATGCTCTGCTCAAGGAATTGTGAATAGAAGGAATGTTGTCCTCATGGCAAGGGATGAAATTATGGTCTTTGCAAGGCATGAAACTTCTTATTAGACACAGAAATGGTCCTCCAATGTGCGGGATATGGATTTCAAGGATGGTGACAAAATTTTGTGCAATATATGCCCCCTAAAGCATGGGGTCCGAGAGAGAGGGAGGGGTGAAATTCTTTATGAGAACGTGTTCAAACAAAACACTATTTTCGAAAGACCTGCGAGTACAAATACAAATGATATCTATGATACATGAATATGTGGCATGGGCACAGCCATCCATAATAGAGTACATAAAAAATGAGATCTGAGCTATGGACGAAACCATCCAACGGTAAGGATCAACAAATAGACTCAGGTATGGTCGCAACCATCCAATCAAAAGAGTCCTGCAATAAGTCATGATAAACCACAATATCCCGCAACCTGGATCTTATCAAACAAGGCCCAGGGTCTTGCGCTCCATCTCAATCCGTACAAGTACAAATTCAAGCATGCGAATATGTGAGCTGAAGTCAAACATGCAAGAAAGTCACCTAATTACCAGATGAAAGTTGTTAACAGGCATGAGAGAAACCATGAATAATGACAATGGCTCTCAAGGTACAACAAGCACAATCCATGGAATGTGAACAATGATCTGGCATAGAACATCCGCAGAATCACTCGATCGAAATCCAATGATGTGGACCTGTCATCGAATGGAAAGAACTTGTCATTGAGGCATGCAAGCTCCAAGGTACTGGAAGGGAGTCTCTAGGTCAACTTCCTAGATAATGAGCTGAAGTTGACACGAAGTGACCCGATCGAAGGAGGGCTATAATTTTTCCCACATCATCGACACGAGACAGAGTAACATGATGATAGTGAATTAGGACCAAACAAAGGATCAGAGGAAGGTTGAAAATTGCAATTGGAAAATTCTCTTGAACATATCAGTGACACGACTCTGGATTTGGTAGTATTTGACATCTAAGGATATGAGGTCATGATGATGTGGAAAAGAGCAGATGAGAGGTCAAAAGAGATTACCCAAACCCATGTAGGAAAAAATGACGAAATGAGATGTCCCCAACCCGACACAAATGAAAATGAAGCTCATGTTCAAGAGCGACATACTGCCGACACGACTAAAAACTGGTTCCATTTCCCCCCACCATTGCTGGTGAGTACCCCAATTATTTTTTGGAAACAAGGTTGAAGGGGATAGCATATGTTTGCGATGTAAGTTTGTCCTTCGGACAAATCCATCCTAGTACATTTGCGAGCCCTAGGAAGGAGGAACTCGGTGAACGTCATGGTGACGATGTCTTATGTCATCAGGGTTTAATGAGTCTAACAAAGCATGAACTTAGTGTCTTTTGATATTTAGAGAGTTTGAAAAGAAGCAGAAAAGAAAACTCCAGCAAGTTCATTTTCGTAAATAGTCCCTCACATCCTAAAAGGTAGAAAAAAAAATATCTGAGAGAACCTCTTAGTCACGATAGGCTAAGGTATTTCTTTTTTGTAAATAATCTATCCCAACCCAAAAAAGGGGTAAACGTATACTGGGTAGATATTGTTTCGCAACCATTAAAAAAGTTCAAAACGACAAGAGTCTTGGCAATATTTTTAGTTTTATGGAGTCAAAAAAAATCTAAAAGTTAACTGCAATAGTTACTTTTTGGTGTTTTGGCTAAGTCCAAAAAATTATAAAATGTAACTCGTTACTTCATTGTCGTTACATTAAAAACCTGTCGTTGCACAAGAGACGCGCATAAAACCCATTTCTCGAAATCACATAGTGAAATAATCTAAAAATATGTCTTAAAACCTAATTAGGGTTATGAAAAGTTATAAAATCCCAAAAAAGGTAAAAAATAATTAAATCACTTTTACTTCTTGTGGAGCAATAGTTACCCTTTTTATACTATGATTTTGTAGCGGTGATAGCGGGCAATCTAGCGGGCAATCTGGCAGACCAATCTCGAATCCGTCAATTCTTGCATTTTCATTCCTTTTTATTACATGCAACCCAATTTTATGCATCTATGGGGGAATTTTGAAAATTTTAGGGTGAGGCAGTTGGCGCGGGTATGAGGCACGGACTCCCGCCAACCGACCAAATTTTTTAGCTAGGGCATGCCCATTGGCGCGATTGTTTCTAAAACATTCACGCCAATTACAACGCACAATTTTAGCTTAAAGATGCAAGAAAATAGGCCCATTTTAACCAAAAAAAACCTTTTAATTCAGCTAATAATAGTCATATGAATGTTTTTGTTGGTATAAAGCAGTGAAATGGTGATTGAATGGAAGGAACGAGAACATAGTGAAGAAGACAAAATTTCCATGGAAAATGAAATATGCATGGAGGCTCTTAGAGATTATGGGCTCAAGAAATTATTCATGACACCATGCCTTAGAGCTCAACTGGAGCTGTTACAATACTCTATCAATGTCTGGGACGTTGATCAGGAAAAGTTCATCATTCACGATCAAGAACTTGAGATCAAAGTTTCTGATGTTTATTTCATAACAGGGATGTCATGGAGGGGGGTAGTACCACTTCTAACTGGAACCCAGCCCACAATGGAGAACATTAGTATGGTGATTGACAGGGTGTGTCCGAGGGCAAGGAAAGGATCAGGAAGCGAAAAAGTTGATATTCGAACTATTCCAGACTTGGCACTAAAGGTAGTGTTGCACACCATGCGTGCTGTAGGATCGCAAGCACTGCATGAAGCAAAAAAGGCACATCTACTTATTACTATAGACTACCTGACACTGACCCTCTACAACTGGGCAGAGGTAGTGACAATCAACATGAAACGTCAACTGAAAAAGGGCAAGAAAACCAAGCTGAAGCAGTTTGGCTACGAGTCCATTCTGCTATCGTTCATCTGGGAACAACTAACAATCTTTCAGCTTCAGGAGGTTATAGTCCCAACACCACTAGCTCAGGAGCCACGAAAGGCCAATTGGGAAGCTCTGATGCCAAGGTCAGGGGGTGACCAACAGATGTCCTGGAGACCAGAGTTATTTGAGTGGCTCTGCCAACAACTAATTGTTGTGGAGGATTGGCCCTACTCTAGCACAGATTTCACTGGTGATGCAGATCTCCCACTCCCAGAAGGAGAGGATTGGGATGAACTACTTGGTAAGACTCATTTTTTATTTTCATGAGTATTATGGGTTTTTTTTTCTTATGTATGTTCTGACATTGAATCCATGTATGCAAAATTTGGCCCGGAATGACCTGCAAGTATGTCCCCAATAGAAAGGCGAATTCCTCGTGACTTTGATGTTTCCCCTCACGGTGAGGGAGGCGAGGAGGAAATCATATGAAATATAGAGGGAATCTCTCGTGGGATCCCGGATTATGCGCGATTCGATGATGTTCCTCGTGCATACCAGAGACACACTACAGGGGTGTCAAACCAAGTTCACCACTTGTTGAGGCGGCTTGTACGGGCAGTGACATGCTATCATGAGCATCATGCCAAATAGACACCTAGGTTTTATTTCCACGTATTTTTAAGAGACATGGTGTCTCAGGATGTAACAGAAACACACATATTTTTTGAACTTATGATGTACATTGTTGCAAACATACAATATATATATACACACATCTATTTTCTTGTTATGGATACATTCATGTGATGATGGTTTTTACAAATTATGAAAATTCCTAATACAATGTTAGCTAATGTATTTTTTAAATAGTATGCACAATAAGTAACGACCCAAAAGAAAGGAAAACTTTCAAAAAGCACACCAAGCCAAAAGATTTCATTTTTACACAATCTCGAAAACAAAAGTAAACTATGCTTTGAAATTAGTTTCATTTTTACACAAGCTTGAAAGAAAGGTAAACTATGCTTGAAAAATGTGCATGCCCCCAACATGGTGACTCAATTCAAGGTACATGCCCCCAAGCTTCAGTCTAGTTGTGATGAACAAAAAGAGGATGGAACGAAGGTTCAAATTACGAGATCAGAGAAAGACTTGACTGGGATTTTATGAAATCTGATCAAAGACTTGAATTGAACAGGAACGTGTTTCATTGTTTTAATGAGTTTGACACATTAAAATAACTATCCTGATGACCGAATTCATTTTTTAACAAGGCTGAAATAGAATACGAACTATCCTCATAAGAGCTTGTTTCATTTTTTAAGGAGCTTGACACAAGAAAATGAACTATGCCCCGATGACCCTGTTTCATTTTTAAGGAGCTTGACACAAGAAAACAAGCTATGCTCCCCATGACCTTTTACCATAACGAATAATATTTCATGGCTTCCAAGAGGTTCACATATGATGGGAGAACGTCTTGGAAATTGTGATAAAATTCCCCCACTAAACGGTACTCGATGGTAATATCACTTGATGAGGGTAACAAACAAGTGGCCACATAATTAACCCTTAGCGGAGAAGATACAACTGGCAGATAAAAATCTGATAGAGATGATGGTGGGCCAACTACCATCTCAGGACCAAAGAATGAAAGCTAATCAATGGTCACGATCTAACCCTTGTGTGGAAAACAGATCACACGAAACAGGGAGGAGACAAGTGCACCCATGGCATAAGCATAGTCATGCCCCAAGAGAAAATTGAAATCCAAGGGGTCTGGAACAACCATCACGTCTATACATACGGTTTTCCCTCCAAAAGTGACAAACAAATTTGGAAGGTTCCCTAACAGTTGACTGGTTCCTCTGTTTAATGCCAACAGATTCTAAGTAATAGGCACAAGCAGTGGAGAACCAAAATCTTGCTAAGTAGTTGAAGACAAAACACTAAGAGACGCGCCTTCATTTATAATTGTGCTAGGTGTGGCAACATCAAATTTCTATACCGTGATCTCAAAAGGCACATAAGAAGGAAGGAGGTATCCCATAAATTGACTCCAATCGAAGGAAGCGACCAAACTACTTGGAGGGGGTACCATCAAACTGAAATGGTCTTCCCCTGGTGTTATCTGAGCAAGAGGAACATCCTCCTTGACCACTGACATGGGAGCAGGAAGAGAAATTTCTTGAGTGACAAGGACGGGAGGATCTTTCTCCAAGTCCAAGGAATCTGAAGAAACAAGAAGAACGTGAGGGGGATGATATCCACTCTCAAGGGAAAAAACCTGATGAACCATAGGCAGGATCAGATTGACCGATTCCATGACCATTGGTTGGTTAGGAATGGATTCTTGAATTTGAATTTCTGAGGGAGCGGGATCGACCAAGGATGACTCTCGACCGATGGTTGAATCGACTAGCGGAGGATTCGAAGAAAGATTCTTGTAACCAACTGGAACGCAAGCTGTAGAAATAGTAGGGTTTTCGAACACTCTCATGGTTTCATCCATGTACAGACAATGGTGGATGAGATGATGCCCTTCACACAACTTACAAGGATTCATAACCTTACCCTATTTCTTATGAGTCTTATCATTACTAGTCGAAGATGTGTCACCAACATGACTTCTAGAAGGAAAAGGCAATGGTGGGTGGTTGTTGGGCCATGCTTCAAGTATCTTGGGAATGTCAAGGCAATCTCAAGGAAGATGGTCTCCTTTGCACAACATGCAAGGGAATTTGAATTTCTGTGGAAGGTGGGATGGTTTGTCAAGCAAAGGTGTCTAAGGTGCAATAGCTGCAGAGTTAGCCTCTCTTCTATCTGACTTCTTCTTTTTCGTCTTATTCTTCTTCTTCTTAGACATTTGGTTAATACAGTCCAGAATTTCACTAGGAAAAGTAGAACAGGAGGACGAAGAAACAAGCGAAGAAGGGGAGAGTTCCACCTTAGAATTGACATGATGTTGTCCTTGTGGAGGTGGTGGTTGTACAGTGGGCGGAAAAATCTAGACCACAAAGGTTTAAAATAACCAAATAGGCAACCCAACAGTTAACCTAGGCAAGGACAATGTTTCCATATAAGGAGTACCAACATTCCCAAAATCAAGAAAAGGACCAGGATTCCCTTCGGAGGGGATTCCTTGGTTTGTAAAATCTGGAAACGTTGCCATTGGAGACAACCTTAAAAAAAAATACTAAGGAAGATAACCTTAACTAGGAATATTTTGTGGGCAGTTAATTTTTTAAGACTTTGAAACAAAAATCTATTGTTTCATATTTTACAAGTCGAGAAATGGGGGAAAGGTGACTCTATCACTTTTAGGTTGAAACGAGCATGAAAGGATAAGAGCTTGATGATATTTTCACTTTTTAAGGAGTCACGAAAATATCTAAATGACTACTCAGGTAATCTAAGCAAGAGGGTGTACCAAGTTTCTGTGAACTAGCATATACACCTTGGTGATCAAATGAAAGAGAAATGACCAAGGACTTAACGTATGTGCAGGTAGTCTCCCCAAATGTTGTGCTCGGTGTATCACGGTTATAGGGCGGAAAACTTGGCTTCCTATGGATAAAGGATTTGAACCTATGAGGGTATCCCTTTATATACACGACGGTATGGGGAGCACAAGTCTATACTAGTGCTATCTAAACCTAGGTGGTGAACGACAGTTACTAGGTTTAACGACGCTGGAAAATGTAACTAGCCTAGACCTCTCAAAAATTTTGCGTTAAGTTCCAATGCTTTCTTAGATTAATTGAATTAATTTTACAATTGATCTTGAATTAACGTTTCAGTTCAAGGCCATATCGAATGGGATCTCAAATTCCTAAATGCATGCTATATGCAAAAGAACATTATTTTCCATTCGATTAATGCTAGTTAAGAGAAGGATAGAGATCTTTTAGAAAGTAGAAAACAATGAAATCACAAGAAGAAATCCATTAATGCATCTAATACAACCAAACAAAAAAAAAAATCTTTCCTAGGTTCACTAAGGGCTAGTTATGCAAAATAACTTTTCATTTCCGATGCAAACGAAAGAATGCAAATTTTTGTTTTTTGAATGAATGAAGTACACAATGCACTAATTACATTAAAAATAAAATCTAACACTAGTTTGGAGCACTGCGAATGTAGATATCTCAAAATTAATAATTCGAAAGAAATATAGACATAAAAACTTACTCAGACCAATGATGCACTCTTTCAAACAAACAAAAAGATTTCAAAATGACACAAACAAGCAATGTGATCTATGCTCGAAGTGAAGAAATGGAGAGTCAAATAAAAACAAAGGTAATCATTCAACAAACCAAAACACAAAGGATCAAGAAATATCAACACAATTGATCAGGGAATCGCTCTGACAACAATCATAAGATTCGAACATCAATCAGAAGGCTCAGTGAGTAAAAGACACCTAGAAACCCTAGGGCTACAAACTGCACCGATGAGAGAATAGACAAACAGTTGAGAAGAGAAAACATATAATAGTCAGAACAAGCCGAAAAGACCAATTTAAAATCAAAGAAACAACCCAGATTCAAGCACGACTGACCAAAAATTCAAAAGGGAGGTCAAGCCAAATCCTATAGGATTCGGTGCAACTGTGAGGTGGTAATCTGCGCCAATCAGGGGTCGGCGCTACTGCAAAAAAAGAAACAATTTCCAATTGGTAAGAATTTTCAAAGCAAACCCGCGCCAAGCCAGATAACTATGGGAAAAGGGAAAAACCAATGAGAAGAGGTCAATCTTGACACTCTGGAGCTGAACAGGAGGATTCTAAATAGTCAAGCAAGCCAAAATAGACAAACAAGCAATCAAATGATCAAAGTTGAATCGACAAGGCAAATTCCAAATGAAGAATGAGACGACAAACTCACACTAATTCCCAGTTGAGTGACCAACTTGTTGGGAAGGTAAATCCTCTCTATGGACAGAGACAATCCCTCCAGCGCTAGAGTGGGTCTAGCAATAAGGGAACAAGCTATTGTGTAGGTTCCTAGCTAACAAATGAAATAGGTTGGGGTAGATTATCCTACCTATAGTCCAACGTGATTGTCGCAGTTATGGTAATGGAAACCTCTTGATCTCTGTCCTGACAGGTCGCAGTCCTTCAACAATGGTACTCATATTCCTACACAAAGATCAAAGATAAGAGAAACATACAAGACAATAATTTCATTCGTAGCTAACTATTCAGTCAAGGAGGACTAAACACATTGCGTAAAATAAACCATATTAACACAAGATGGGAACCAGACAATAGTCATGTATATATAAATAGAAGAAAGAGATTATAACTGGAGCCTTGACGTCACAGCCTCCTTCAGCGGGTTCAGTCGAAGTGCATCATGAAGGATCGTCGGGGAATTGGGATGAGGTGAGGACAAAAGCCTAAGCTCTCTCTCGACAAAGGTCTCTTTCTTTGTTTTATCTCTCTAGAAAAAATGTTCAAAAATTATCTTCAACCTTTTAGCTATAATTGTTCAGCTAGTGTATCAATTGGAGATTATTTTATTTATAGAGGGATAGGAGGAGGCTGGAATCCCTAAAATGGTGGAAGGGAGGCCTTATCTTTTGAGAGGTTTCCCAAAAAGGTGGAAACAAGAGGCCAAAGGAGGGTGGTCGTGGTTATTCGGTTGAACCACCCAGGCTGACTCACCCACGAAGTTGTTATGATGGAAACTTTGCCTCTATTTTTAAAAAAACATTCCAAAAATAGCTTGGCGTGGGTAGCTCACTGGGACAGAGCACCAATGTACATGAGGCCCAATTTTAATCTTCATTGGTACAAGGGCATAAAGGTCTACCAGTGCCAACCCAAAAACATGTGTTTCTAATGGTCTGCTCAAGGAATTGTCAACAGAAGGAATGTTGTCCTCATGGCAAGGGATGTAATGATGGTCTTTGCAAGGCATGGCACTTCTTATTACTCATATAAATTTTCTTCCAATGTGAGGGATGGGGATTGCAATGATGGTGACAAAATGATGTGAAACAATGGACTTGAATGCTAGAAAATGAATCACTTTGCTCAATTTATAAATTACCGCCATAATTGCATCATGTTTTCTAGAGGTTCCTAGAAAATTGGTATTGAATTCCATGGAGAGATCACTTCCCACTTCCATTATGGAATGGGAATGGGTTTCAATAAACCTAATGGATGTTTAAATTTAACCTTCACTTACTGGCACTCCATGCATTTAGCAACAAAATTAGATACTTCCTTTTACAAGTCGGTCCAATAGTAAAAAATTTTAATGGTCATGAGGGTCTTCTAGTTTCCTTGGTGGGAAGAATATGGCTTACCATGGAACTCTCTCATTAGGAGCCTCTTTAAATTGTCGTTTTTTGACACATATATTCTATTCTTAAATATAACTAGACCATCATTTGTGAGATGATATTCTTCATCCTTTCCAACCTCACCATCTTGCTATAGGGTGATAGCATGGAGTTGGTTACACTTGAGACAGTGCATTTAGGTGAAAGAAAGAGGGATCTATCGAGTAATATAGGCACTCAAGTGAGCTCCTCGAACGCTAAAAAAATAGCTTGATAGAGTGTTAAAGGAAAATCCTCGATCGAGAAATAAGGCTCAATTGAGCTATCATGCTCGAATGAGATTTATGGCTTGATCATGCTTTAGAGCTTAATCGAGCCATTATTTTCTATAAATCGCTCACCTGTTGTTTGTGCTCATCATTTTACACAAATCGTAGGATACATAATATCTTGAACGAGGGTTTTAAAGCTCAATTGAGCAAGCAACCTCATGAACAACCCCACCAATGTCCCAGAGGCTCAAGTGAAGGTAGGAATTCTATCCATGTTGTCTTTTTTTTTTTTAATTATTTTTAAGAAATTAAACAAATTAATTTGAAAAAAAACTTGCCATATAAAAACCATGAAAATCATAAAAAAACCACAAAAACCCATTAAAAAAGTTTTCAAAACAAATTATAAAACCACAAAACCAACTTAGAAAACCATAAAAAACAAACTAGAAAACCACAAAAAGCAACTTAGAAAACCACAAGAAAACCTAGAAAATGCTTCGAAACCAGCAAAAGAACTATAATTTAGGTTTTAAACTTTTTCCTTAGTTGCAATGGTAGCATGTTTTTTTACTATGCATATTTTTTGATTTTGAAAGGTAAATTGCAATGGTAGCACGTTTTGTTTTCTATGCATATTTTATGATTTTGAAAGGTAAAAATGTTATTTTCTATTTATTTTAGGCTTTAAATTTTTTCATTAGGAATATTGGGATTTTTTTATCAAAATTTTTAATATTTTTGTTATTTATAATTAATTTTAAATTTCTAACAAATTTGACAAAAAAATATACCACGCAATACTTCAAAACATAAAACAACCAAATTATAACCGATATTAAGAGCTTGAGATTTACATGATACATATGGTTACTCATGGTGAACCTCTATTTATCAAATGAGAGATTTTATTTTTATTTATTATTTTAAATTTAAATTAATTTATATTTTAAATATTTTTTAACAATAAATATAGTCTCATTAGTTTTAAAAATAAAATATTAATCTTTAAAGTTAAAAATATAAAAAAGCAATTTTTATTATTTAAATTAATTATATATATATAAAAGTTCACATTTCAACAATGCATCATTGATAGATACATTAAATCCATCATGAAAAGTGCTTTTGGAGTGAGTAAAAGCATTTTGACTCTTTTCTAATTTGTACTATATTGTTTCATTATGTAGTGTGTTGCACAATAAACATTGTTTTCATGTGCTTACACCTAGTACATATCATGTGCCAAGGTCAAACATTATAAGAACTTAAAGTCTATTGGAGTATTTGGTTGGCATGAAATTTATTAAATTCACAAATGGGTCTATTTCAAATTTTGACATATATATTTAGATATTTATTCCCTATGAAAAAAATGCATTATTTAGAAACAAAAAAAGTGTGAAGGTATATTTGATCACTTCTTTCGATTGCGTTAACATGTTCAAGCTTGTGATAAATCATGTGGCCTACCCAGGGTGCACATTCCACTCATAGATCCTACCTCCGACACCAGTGATAGTGTTAGAGGCAGTGTTTCTATCTATGTTGATGATCATGCTACCACTAGTGGACCTTCTTCATATATTTCAGGTACACCTCCTACATTTATAAGTCCTCTTTAAACTTTATGTGTTTATGTCTTGAAATTTTCTGTAATTTTTAAATTGTCTTCAACTAATGTGTTTGAATTTAATGTATATGTTATTGTGCCTCTAGTTTTATAAATACATACGTTAAAATATGTTTATGATTTGAAGACCCTCAGTAGGGTGAAGCTGAGGATCACACTGCAACATGGATCCCTTCTTGGGATGGTGCTATAACTCATATCACATCCTCCTTAAAATTTGAGAGATAAAATCCTTCTTAATTAGAATGAGCTAGTTTATTCACAACCGATGGACTATGAAAACACAACTTTCCACTGCAGTATCTATCAATAGCCTCAATATCTCCAGAATGTCCACCCTTCTTCTCAAGGGATCTCTCCCTCCTCATATGCTAAAAACAAGATCCATATATGGCAAGACCCAAAAGGTACAAAAGGATTTAAGAAATTTTCAACTCAAAAGAAGGACAACATTCAACAATGAAACTTTCTATGATTAAATTAGGTCTTTCAGTCTTAGCTCAACCACATGTAATGCCATCTCATCCCTCAGACACCGAGATCCACCCCTCGAATGAATATGTAAGAGAGACAACCATGGTCTTGTCTTTTTCAATGAGAGGACACATATGTTTCCATGAATCAATTCATTAAGATAGTGATAGGGAAGTAGCCAACATTACATTCCCCCTGGAAAGAGAATTGTCTGAAAGAAATGCAACAATTGTCTCCTCGACATATGTACTTGACAACTCCTTGGAGTTGTTAGAGATTTCCAGAATAAATGTTGTGTAATATGATTGATCTATCCAACGTTTCAGATGGTGACTCCATCCATCATCAAGAACCTTGGAATGGATTGATGTTCGTAAGAAAAATGAAAAAATGACCTTCCTAAAAACCCATGGTTGTTCAAGGGCTCCATGACTAGCATACTTTTAAATGTGTTGGCATTGTCAATTTTAGGTTAACTTGTGTTTTGAGTTTGGTTTTGGTTGGATTTTGAAGGGACCAACCAACCCAAATTCCTAGATTTCCCATAACAGTAACCAATCCCATTTTATCAATTTTCATATAATTAATTATTCTAAACATAATCAAATTTTTAATTAAAAAAATATTACAGGTGATAATATTTTTAATTTGTTAAGTTATGAAAGTGAAATATATATATATATAATTAAGAAATTAAAAAAAGAAAATTTATTTTAAAATTTAAATTTTTTAGATTTAACTTTATTATTTTTGTGTTTCAAAATTGTACAATATAAACATTTCGATCTCAATTTTCATCAATATAATAAAAATGTTAATCCTTCCATAAATTCCTACTTTTATCATAATTCAGTAGGAGATTATTCTCATCCAGAAACCATTTTGCAACCCTATTTTGCCATTAAAAGTTATGCTCGTTATATATAGAACAGATAAACAAGTTATGGGTTATGTATAATAAAATAACACTTAAATAATACATATATTAAATAATTTATATATATATATATATATATATATATATATATATATATATATATATATTTAATAAAATTTTAAAGTAAGATTTAATAAAAACTACATCCATTTAGATTAATTAACCTTCGCCTGATGATTCTTACTTTTCCATTACATCTCATAGGCAAATATTTTATGTTAATTATAAATATAAAAATAGAATTGGTTTGTTTTCATTAATAGGAAGAAATTTAATTATATAAATATAAATATAAATGGATAAATTATTTTAGAATTACAATGTTTTCTGGTATGGAAAGAATAATTTTGGGTTATTGATATTTTATAGCTTTGTTAATAAATAAGTGATGTAAGGTAGCTTAGCCTTTACTATTCAAGTTACAAATTATGTTTTAGGAAAAATCCATAAAGAATTATAACTTACATTTGTCAACGCTAAATTAACATTTTTCTATAGAAAAATAGAATTTTATAGTCTTGATTTGGTATGGAATAATAAATTGAAATGTGAAGTGGATAAATTAATTGCATACCAACTTGCATATTTTGGTGGGTAGAAACTACTAGTAATTCTACACATTTACAGTTTTACTCCTACATTTGTAAGTGCCAAGGAAAACATAAATGATGGTGGAAAGTAACTACTACAAAAATATTTATTTGCATCTTATTCTTATCTATTTTTTATGTAAATACTTAAATTGTGTTAAGATATTCCAACACATAGGAAATAGTTAAGTATAACTTGGCCTAGTGTAGAGTTAGGTAAAGTGTGTTTCTTTACTATATATATTTGTAACTTACAATCTGACGGTCACGATTTGTAGTGATCTGATGGTTCACTGTCTCTTCGGTATTAACGACACTTGATTCGTGGCTTAACACCTGATTGGTCCATGATCTCTATTGAAAGAGCATGGAGGGTCATTTTTCCACTAACCATTTAAGAGAGAAACATATGTAAACTTTATTTTTATATTAAAAAATTTCTTGAAGTGGCCGCGTTGGCTCAGGCCGTGGACTGTTTCCCTCTTCGAGGGTTTTAACCACGTGATATACTAGTGTACTGATTTGTGATCTGTTTCTGAGCAGTGACCTTTGGTTTTTGATCTAAGGAACTTACTCTGTCAATTCCTACATTGTATTAGAGCTATTTTAAGGGACACATCCATTGTTGATCCAAATCCGAAGCCAATTTGATTGCATGTGATTTTCGTTTTCTAGATCTACTATTTATGAACTTTTTTGGGCTTGGAGAATGACTCTGTTGTGTCTAAAGAATCTGTTACAATGAGGAACCCCTTTCGTTTCATGCGAAAAAGGTTTCCTATTTCCCAAGTTATGTCATTTTAGATCTCAAGGTATAAAGTATCTATTTTGCAATTATATTTATTAATCATTTTGTTTATTTCAGTCCCCTCTGTTTATTTCAGTTTATATTTTTTCTATTGTTGGATCTATACCCTCTTCTCTATGTCTTCTCTTTGCTCTTTACTATGTGCAATCTTGGCAAATCAGCATTAGGAAGACGAGATTTTCTTTGTTACATATGCTCTATCCCTGCATCTTTGCGCGATCTCGGGAAATAAGAGATAGAAAAAAGGGATATTTGTTGGTAAGACTGACCGAAAATCTAACATTCTACCATAAGGGTAGCATTTTTATTTTATTTGTGCTCGGATTTTGTGTTTTTTCTCTTTTCCAGGAAAAAGTACACACACCAAAGAGTAAAAAAAAAAATACCCCTTCCTCCTTTCAAGAAATTACAAAATCCTTTTACTAGTTCACTTGGTGTAAAGTTAGTTTATGAGAATAGAGGTCTTGGGTTCAAGTCTCTTTCTCAAGCTTCTTTTTCTAAAAAGGTTTTTGTTAAAGGAGCGAGATTTTTTTTTAAAAGTAGAACTTCATCATAAAATTTCAAATGTTACTGTAACTATTCGACATCTACAACTCAGTTTTTTTAGATAGGCATAACTTCTTCATCCGAAAGTCATTTCTCGAGACGTTATTTTTTAATCGGCCTAATTTTTCAATATATTTCCATTGGAGCAGTTAGTTTCATCCCTTTTCAGCTTCAGGTTTAAAAAAAATGGAAAGTGCTTGCCCAGTTATTCTTAACAACACCAATTATTTCCAATGGCTACCTCACATGGTAGATTTAATATGAAGTAAAGGGATTTATAGAATATCCATAGGAGAAGAAACTAAACCTATAGATGGAGATAAAGCCGCTAAATGGGAAAATAAACAAGATCAAGCACAAGGGTTGATAGGAATGTGCATTGCTCAAGATATTCGATTTAATATCCTTGAAATTGACACCCCTGATGAAACCCTGAAAAATCTAAATACTATCTTTGGAATTCAAAATCAAATCAGCGCCCACCATCTTGAAGATGAGTTTCTTACTTTGGACCCCAATAATTTCTCCTCTATTGAATATTTTTTGTCCAAATTCAAGACCCTTAGAATTCTTTTAGAGGGTTGTAAGGTCAAAAAGGAAGATGGTAGCCTCATCTATTCCATTTTTGCTAAGCTTGGCCTTGCATAATCTGTATTTGTTTCCACCTTCCATTCCACTATAGGATCCATCATTTCTCAAGGAACAACCTATAAGAACCCCTCTTTTGATGCCTTTTGCGATTCTTTGATAAGAGAACATGAATATATCTTACACCTTAGTCTTATAACTTCTGTAAATTCTTCTGAGAAAGCCTTAGCAACCCAAAAACAACCCTATCAAAAGAATCCCAAGAAGGAGTATCCTAACAAGTATGGTCCTAAACCAAACAGGGTTCCTAAGCAATTTCAGCTGAAAACTGAAAAAGCAACTCACCAAACTGATAAGGCAACTAAAAACAAAGGGAAGAAAATAGATAGACATTGAATATTTTGTAATCATGATGGCCATGTAGAGTCAAAATGTTTTGAAAATATGGAAGCGTTGGAAGCAGCAATGAAGAAGCACCACATCAATTTGGAGACCTCTTCAACTTCATCTTCAGGAATGGCACTTTCTGCTTGTAGTTGTCAAGCATATGGTTATGCATTAAATATATATTCTTCTTCTCATTCTCCTGAGTGGCTCATTGATTCTGGAGCTTCTTACCACATGGAAAAAAACAAAGCCATGTTTCCTTTAAAAGTAAAAAAATATAAAAAAAATCCTTCCTCCTTTCTAAAAATTACAAAATCTTTTTACTAGCTCACTTGGTGTAAAGTTAGTTTATGAGAATAGAGGTCTTGGGTTCAAGTCTCTTTCTCAAGCTTCTTTTTCTAAAAAAAAATTTGTTAAAGGAGCGGGATTTTTTTTTGAAATGTAGAACTTCATCATCAAATTTGAACTGTTCCCGTAACTATTTGACATCTACAACTCAGTTTTTTCAAGAAGGCATAACTTCTCCATCCGAAAGCCATTTTTCAAGACGTTTTTTTTTTAATCGGCCTAATTTTTCAAGATCTTTCCACTAGAGTAGTTAGTTTCTTCCCTTTTCGGCTCCAGGTTTTAAAAAAAATGGAAATTTCTTGTCCAGTTATTCTTAACATCACTAATTATTTCCAATGGCTACCTCACATGGTAGATTTACTTAGAAGTAAATGGCTTTATATAATATTCATAGGATAAGAAACTAAACCTACCGATGGAGATAAAGCCACTAAATGGGAAAATAAAAAAATATCAAGCATGAGGGTTGATAGGAATGTGTATTGCTCAAGATCTTTGATTTAATATCCTTGAAATTGACACCCCCGATGAAGCCCTGAAAAATATAAATACTCTCTTTGACACTCAAAATCAAATCAACACCCACCAGCTTGAATATGAGTTGCTTACTTTGGACCCCAATAATTTCTCCTCTATTGAATATTTATTTTTCCAAATTCAAGACCCTTAGAATTCTTTTAGAAGGTTGTAAGGTCAAAAAGGAAGATGGTAGTCTCATCTACTCCATCCTTGATAAGCTTGTCCCTGCATACTCTGTATTTGTTTCCACCTTCCATTCCAGTAGAGAAGCCATCATTTCTCAAGGAACAACCTACAAGAACCCCTCCTTTGAGGCCTTTTGTGATTCTTTGATAAGAGAGCAAGAAAAACTCTTACACCTTGGTCTTATAACTTCTGGAAATGATTCTAAGAAAGCCTTAGCAACCCAAAAACAAGCATATCAAAAGAATCCCAAGAAGGAGTATCCTAAAAGGTATGGTCCTAAAAAAAAAAAGGGTCCTAGGCAATTTTAGCCGAAAACAAAAAAAACAACTCACCAAAATGATAAGGAAACTAAAAACAAAGGGAAGAAAATAGATAGGCATTCCAAATTTTGTAATTGTGATGGCCATGTAGAGTCCAAATGTTTTGAAAATATGGAGGCATTGGAAGCAGCAATGAAGAAGCACCACATCAATTTGGAGACCTCTTCAACTTCATCTTCAGGAATGGCACTTTCTTCTTGTGGTTGTCAAGCATATGGTTATGCATTAAATGTATCTTCTTCTTCTTATTCTCCTGAGTGGCTCATAGATTCTAGAGCTTCTTACCACATGGAAAAAAATGAAGGCATGTTTTCTTTAAAAATAAAAAGACATAAAAAAAAACCTTCCTCCTTTCTAACAATTACAAAAACTTTTTACTAGCTCAGTTGATGTAAAGTCAGTTTATGAGAATAGAGGTCTTGGGTTCAAATATCTTTCTCAAGCTTCTTTTTCTAAAAAGGTTTTTGTTAAAGGAGAGGGATTTTTTTTTAAAAGTAGAACTTCATCATCAAATTTCAACCATTCCCATAGCTATTCGACATCTACAACTTAGTTTTTTCAGAAAAGGCATAACTTCTTCATCTGAAAGCCATTTTTCGAGACGTTTTTTTTTAATCGGCCTAATTTTTCAATATCTTTGCATTGGAGCAATTAGTTTCATCCCTTTTCAGCTTCAGTTTTTAAAAAAAATTGAAAGTGCTTGCCCATTTATTCTTAATAGCACCAACTATTTCCAATGGCTACCTCACATGGTAGATTTACTTAGAAGTAAAGGGCTTTATAGAATATCCACACGATAAGAAACTAAACCTACCGATGGAGATAAAGGCACTAAATGGGAAAATAAAAAAGATCAAGCACGCGGGTTGATAGAAATGTGCATTGCTCAAGATCTTCGATTTAATATCCTTGAAATTGACACCCCTGATGAAGCCTTGAAAAATCTAAATACTCTCTTTTGCATTAAAAATCAAATTAGGACCTACTAGCTTGAAGATAAGTTGCTTACTTTGGACCCCAACAATTTGTCCTCTATTGAATATTTTTTGTCCAAATTCAAGACCCTTAGAATTATTTTAGAAGGTTGTAAGGTCAAAAAGGAATATGGTAGCCTCATCTATTCCATCCTTGCTAAGCTTGACCCTGCATACTCTGTATTTATTTACACCTTCCATTCCACTAGAGAAGCCATCGTTTCTCAAGGAACAACCTACAAGAACCCCTCTTTTGATCCCTTTTGCGATTCTTTGATAAGAGAACAAGAAAAAATCTTACACCTTGGTCTTATAACTTCTGGAAACGCTTCTAAGAAAGCTTTAGCAACCCAAAAACAACCATATCAAAATAATCCCAATAAGGAGTATCCTAAAAAGTATGGTCGTAAACCAAACAAGGGTCCTAAGCAATTTCAACCGAAAACTGAAAAATAAACTCACCAAATTGATAAGGCAACTAAAAAAAAGGGAATAAAATAGATAGACATTGCAAATTTTGTATGGCCATGTAGAGTCCAAATGTTTTAAAAAGATGTAAGCGTTGGAAGCAGCAATGAAGAGGCACACATCAATTTGGAGACCTCTTCAACTTCATCTTCAGGAATGGCACTTTCTTCTTATGGTTGTCAAGCATTTGGTTATGCATTAAATGTATCTTCTTCTTCTCATTCTCTTGAGTGGCTCATTGATTCTAGAGCTTCTTACCACATGGCCAAAAATAAAGCCATGTTTTCTTCTTTAAAATATTGTAGCACAAAACATATTTATGTTGGTGATGATAGATCTCTTAGTGTTGTAGGATCTGGAACCATTCATCTAGATAATGGCCAGTTTAATGGTGTACTATGTGTTCCTACCTTGTCATGCAACCTTCTATATGTTTATTATATAACTCATTCAGGTGAAGGGAAAATAGTTGAATTCTCACCTCATGATGTTGTAATCAAGGACCTAAAAGATCCTAGACATATTCTAACTACTAGCATTGTTGATGATTCCACAAGGTTGTATAAGTTTGACAACTTTGGGTCATTATGTATTCCCTCCGTTTTTTTTGTGCATAATGATGAAATGAGAAAATTTTTGCATGAGAAATTTGGTCACTTAAACTATCACTCTATTCAAACACTATGTAAAGAAAATATGGTGACAAGTCTTCCTATGGTATCTTGGTGAGATGGTGTTTGCTCTAGATGTGTACTTGGAAAACATCATCGAGATAATTTTGAAAAACGAGCCTCTTGGCATGCTTTAACCCCTTTGCAACTTGTGCACAATGATTTATGTGGTCCACTTCTTGTTTTTTCTTTCTCTGGTTGCAAGTACTTCTTAAATTTCATTGACAAACTTGGGTATACTTCTTAAAACTCAAGAGTGAAGTTTTTAACATGTTCTTGTCCTTTAAGGCTTTTGTTGAGAAACAATATGGAAATCAAATTCTTAAGTTAAGATCAGAAAATGGAGGAGAATATGTTAACAAAAAAATATTCAACTTTTTCACTAAGCATGGCATTCAATTGCAACATATTGTTCAATATACTCCACAACAAAATGGTGTAGCCGAAAGGAAGAATCACACCTTAAAAGAAGTGGCTAATTGTATGCTTCAATCTAAAGGACTTAGTCTCAATTTATGGGCAGAAGCAATTAAATGTGAGATTACATAGTAAATTGCACTCCTACTAAGGTTTTAAGGAATGTAACTCCAGAAGAATCCTGGAGCTCGATCAAACCAGATGTAAGTCACTTTCGGATTTTTGGAAGTGATGCTTGGGCCCATATTCTAGATGTGAAACATAAGGCCTTAGAACCTAAGAGTGAAAAATGAATTTTTGTTGGATATTCTGAAGATGTCAAAGGATATAGAATTCTTCAACCAAAATCCAAAAATATAATCATTAGAAGAGATGTAAAATTTGATGAAAATATATTGGCCTACAAGCCTAGTTCGGCAAGTGTTCCACCTTTTTCCTGTGAGCCTGATTCGGCATATGTGCCACCTATCTATATCTCTTCTATTTTTGATAGCATTCCTTCTAGTTAAGATGATGACAGCCAGGAAATCGTCCTCCACCTCTTGAATATATTCCTCCCGCTCCACAGCTTCCAAGATGGGTCTTCTCTACTCGGGATGCAATAGGTTCTCCTACAGGTGACCCTGCAGATCAATGACGTACATGTTCTCAGTTCGAAAGAGCCTCTTCCTTATTGGCTCAAGTTCTAGAAAATCCTAATCCAGACACCTTTGAAGAAGCTTCTGGTCATCTAGATTGGGATGAAGCTATGAATGAAGAATATCATTCCTTATTGGAAAATGATACATGGGATATTATTCCTTTTCCAAAAGGAAGAAAACTTGTCAGATGCATGTGGGTTTACAAAACAAAGTTTGGACTAGATGGAAAAGTGGATAGAAATAAAGCTTGTCTTGTTGCTAAAGGATTTTCACAAGTTGAAGGCATTGACTATATTGAAACCTTCTCCCCTATTTCCAAAATGAATTCTATCCGAATTTTTCTTTCCTTTGTTGCCTCCTTTAAATGGGAATTTCGTCAGATGGATGTTAAATATGCCTTCTTACATGGATATTTTCATGAAGAAATCTACATGGAACAACTACCTGGCTTTATCCAAAACGACTCTAGCCTTGTTTGTCACCTTAGGAAGTGTCTCTATGGTCTCAAACAAGATCCTCGGGCCTGGTATGCCAAAATGGATAGATTTCTATTAGATAATGGATTTTCTAAGTTTCATTCTGACAACACTATCTACACCAAGAAAGTGGGTAAGTCCTTCACCATCCTTGTTCTTTTTGTTGATGATCTTATCCTTATTGGTAGTGATCCTAACCATATAAACCATGTGAAGTCCAACCTCAAAAATGAGTTTGAAATGACAGACTGAGGACACTTGCATTATTTCCTTGGTCTTCAAGCCTTGCAATCCAAAGAAGGTATTACCCTTTCTCAGTCCAAGTATGCCCATGATCTTCTACACTAATTTCACATGGAAGACTGTAAGCCAGCCCCTTCTCCCATTCAGTTTGGAGTCAAGCTTTCAGTCAGTTGTACTACCCCTGAAGTTGATGCTACCTTATACCGTCAACTTGTTGGTAAACTTCTGTATATAACCCATACTTGTCCTGACCTTTCCTTTACCGTTGGTCATGTTGCTCAGTTTATGCACCAACCTCATGAAATTCACTAGAAAGTAGCTAAAAAAATACTTCAATATATTCGAGGTACAGTTCAGTTCAGGATTCATTACAGTGCAAGAGCATCTTCATTGTTGATTGGTTTCACTGATTCTGATTGGGTTGGTGACCCTGATGATCGAAAGTCTATTGCAGGATATGTATTCACTCTTGGTTTAGGACCTATTACTTGGTATTGTAAGAAACAAAGTGCCATCTCTCTTTCTTCACTAGAAGCAAAGTATTGTGGTGTTGTTGAAGCCAACAAGGAAGCCATGTGGCTTCGTCAGATCCTGTCTAAATTTGGTCTTCATCAACAACATCCAACCACACTTTGGTGCGATAATCAAAGTGCCACTCATCTATGTAAATATTTGGTTCAACATCATTGCATGAAACAAATTGATATCCACATACACTTCATCAGAAAGCTCATTCATAATCGTGTTCTTTAATTGCAGTATTGTCCAACCAATGATCAAGTAGCCGATATCTTCACAAAGGCTCTCACGGAAGCGAAGTTTACCAAACTTCGATCCATGCATGGAGTTCAAGAAATTTATCATTAAGGGGGGATAGGCTCTAATGCCTCCTTCCTTCTCCTATTGTGTCACCTTTGTAAATCCTTCAATCTTACCCCAAGTTGTTCTTAAGGGGGGATGTTAGGATATTTCGACATATAAGAAATAGTCTCCTTTTGTGTCACCCTTGTAAATCCTTCAATCCTATCCCAAGTTGTTCTGAAGGGGGGATGCTAGGATATTACAACACATGGGAAATAGTTAAGTATAACTTGGTCTAGTGTAGAGTTAGGTAAAGTGTGTTTCTTTACTATGTACATTTGTAACTTATAATCCGACGGTCATGATTTGTAGTGATCCGAAGGTTCACTCGCTCCTCTGTATTAACGACACTTGATCTATGTCTTGACACCCGATTGGTCCATGATCTCTATTTAAAGAGCATGGAGTGTCATTTTTGCGGTAACCGTTTATGAGAGAAACATATGTAAACTTTCTTCTTATATTAATAAATTTCTTAAAGTGGCCGTGTTCGCTCAGACCATGGACTGTTTCCCTCTTCGAGGGTTTTAACCACATGATATACTGGTGTACTGATTTGTGATCTATTTGTGAGCGGTGGCCTTTGGTTTTTGATCTAAGTAACTTATCCTATAAATTACTACAAATTATGGTGGGAAGTAATTGATGCTAAATATGTACGAAATTTTTTCGACGATTTTATTTTTGGATGGCTTTTATACAAAGATTAAGAATAAAAAACCACTACAAAAATATTAAAAGACATAGTGTAACTTATAGACGCAATGAATTTTTTGTCTAAAATATAAATATTAAAATCCATAGTGTAACTTATAGACACAAAGACTTTTTGGTCTAACAATAGAATTTTTTAAGTAATATTGTGATTTCTCGAGAATACAATTTTTAGTAAGATTATGATTTCTTATTTTTTTAAATTCACTTTGGAATTCATAAATGGATTCAACCCCTTCAAAAATTCCCTTGAGGAACTTGATATTTGTAGATTAAACTTGTGATTTTTAAAAATATCTACCATATTTTGGAAAAAATTAAACACAAAAAGTTCTTGGATAAGGTACATTTTCTCTATTAGTTAAACTAATCGATATCTAAAATTCATGCATGAATTTTGGAAATATATCCATCAATTATAACCATATCTATGCATAAAATATGTGACAAGGTTATTGTGCAAAGGCTATAATAAGACCTTCAATTTCTAGTCCAATCAAATGTTTGAAAACTATTTTTTGCAATAATATTGAAAAATAAATATTTATTTTTGAAATTTAAGAATTTTAAGTTGCATTGGTGAATGCTAAACTAATGGTCGTAAATAACCATATCTTTTGTTAGAATCCTACATTGACAGAAACTAAAAACATCTTAGAGAAAGAATGAGCATATAGTTTTCTATATATATGTTGGAATTGCAAATATAATTGTGACACAAGGGGATGTTAGCTACTAAAACTTTTTAAAAATTACTTTAATAATTAAAAAATAAATTTCAGATTTATATTATTTATTTATTTATTTTTGTTTCACTAGAGGAATCAACAACTAGGTCATTTTTATACTCGATATCGGGTCTATTCCGAGCACTACCATTATAACCTCTAGGTACCTATTTATTTCATTTAGAAAAACATAAGTGGAAGGGATTACAAACTTGAATCTCTTGATACATAATACTTCATTTTCACGGCTCTTACTAACTAAGCTACATTTGAAAATTTATATATATATAATTAAAACTTTATTTTTTGCATCAAAAGTTTATATAAGATACATACTCATTATTTTCCATAGCTTCTCGAAAATATGTAATCATTATTTTCCTCATCATGGAAGAAATTGATGTGTTCAGAAATATTTCAAAGCTTTCTTTGGACAAGAGCTTCCTTTTCTTTTGTAATTTAGTTTTCTTTATTACCTTAAAAATTCAAGATACATCATTGCTAGACCATTTTCCAAAAGCATACTAACCTCAATCTTCCACAAGGGAAACAAGATCTATTGGCTGATAAAGGAGAGATCAAATTTCAACAAAAGGAAACATAATATTTTCATGGAAGTTCCATAATAAAACAATAATGCATGATATAACAAAAGAACTACATAACAAAATTTTCATGAATATGAGGATGTTAGAGGAGCAAGGTCCCTTAAACTTATACTAGCTGATATAGAGGACTTGATCTCACATTGGAGGTGACTCTCTAGGTGGTCTAAGTGAGCATCAAATCTATTGAGACAAGAACGTTGATAATGCTACGCCCTTTGGCTTCATTTAGGGAGGAAATGATATCATTTATATCCTTGTATTTCTCCTTTAAAACTCAACTTAACAGGGTCATAAACTAACAGTGTAAAGTAATGGAATACATGTATTGGTTTCTTCTTCCCTTCATATAAACATGGTGTGGAAGCCAATTAGAAACCTATTCCATAATATTTGAATCACAGTAGGCTTGAAAATCATGAATAACATATTTATCTTAGCTGATGAATCTCCTCCTTAAAGCTAAGAGAAGTAGCTAAATGATAAACGGTAGTTGTTTCTTGGGCTCAAGCTTTGACATGTGATTGGCCTTGCTAGCCACATCTGCCAACCACTCTATGTATGTGAATCATCTATTAAGGCATTGAGGTCAAGAAACATGGGAACAATACATTAGACTAAGACCATAATTAAATCCCACAAATATAAAACCTACCACTCAGAGCCCCCCTTAACTATGAACCAATGACATAACAGATTCTTGATATCCTTGAACCACCCTAAAAATATAGTCAACAATAATAAGATCAACTCCTAATTTTTTTTTCCCTACATGAATGACAAATTACCAGGAAAATGTAGGGTTGAAAATGCAGGGCAAAGATAACTTAGTGAGTATACCACTGTTGGACGGATAATTCATTCTTGCGGACAAGAAAGACCTCCCACGTGTCCTACGGAAAGCTAGCAACAAACAGGATAGATGCAAATTGCTTTCTCTAGATTATATGTAATTTAGAATTTTTTATGATGAGGAAAGGACCTACCTGTGATCCAATGCTAGTTGAACTCTTCTTTCCTATCACTCCAGGAAGTCACCTCGAAATACTTGCAAGCATAGACATGGAAAAGAATTAAAATCACCTGCAACATATGCTAATTCAAAAATCACAAATCCATCTTAATGATAAAGGAATTTAAGAAATGAGATAATTAATTAAATAACCCATTGATTAAACATGAAAATTAAGTTATTTAACTAGAAACCCATTGAGAAAACAATATTTATTTTTATTAACTTAAATAAAGAAGAGCGTTACAACCGTGTCCACCTTGATGTCATACAAGCCTTCCTGGGGTCCGGAACAGGCATTTCCTTTACTCTGAAAAGCTTTGCACTCTCTCAGCTAAAATAATATGGGTGTGTAATCATTCCCACATCATGATAAACTATGAGAGTCTCAGTCTCTACAACACTTCTGGATGAAATGTTAGGAATCTGTAATTTTAGCAGATTGGTAAGACTAAAACTGTAGAAGCAACATTATTTCAACCAACTTTGGGATTCTAGGATCTACCCCTCCTGAATCCAGAGAGGGATCTCTCTATGAATGGGTTCAAAATATGTGATCATTAATAGCTAAAATTGTGATATTAGGCTAGCTATGAAGAGCTTGGGTTTTGTTTTGTTTGTTTTGGTTGGGCAAGGACATGATGAAGGTGAAGGCAGATTCAAAAATGAAGGGTGAGGTGTCTACAGGTGAAGAAATGATTTGGCTGGCAGAAAGGCAAAGACCTGTTTTAACCCATTGGGCTATGGAGTCATAGGAGGATTTTAGTTGGACATCAAGGTTCAAGCAGGATCCATGGGGCAAGTCACTTATGTCAAAGGATATCTTAAGGTGATTTTATGGAATGAAACAGATAGGAAATGAAGAACAAACAAATGAAAATATAGTGAAACAACCAGAGATCGAGTAAGTTCTTTTAGACTATCTTGCTTCAGTATGCACTTAAAGAAAAACATAAGAGTATTCTGAGATCAGGTTAGTGCCTTTAAACCAGCCTGCATTGAAGTACTTTCAGTTAGAAAACATTAAAAGATAGTTGAACAGCTTAAGATCAGGTAAGAGCCTTTAAACTACCCTGCTTTGAGCATATTCAATCAGAAAAACATAAAAGTATTCTGAGCTAAGGTTATTACCTTTAAACCATCCTGCTTTGAAGTAATTTCAATTAGAGAACATTTAAAAAACAATTGAAAGCTTAAGATCAGGTAAGTGCATTTAAACTACCCTGCTTTCAGCATATTCAAATAAGGAAAACACCTATAACAGTGACAAAGAGAAATTTAGATCAGGAAATTGCCTTTAAACCGACCTGCATTGATGTACTCTTCAAAGAGAACTCTCAAATGAAGAAAACATAGATAATAAATCTTTCAGTAAGAGTAGGGTACTGTTGGGAGTAAATCCTAGCTCTATGTTTGCTGCTCTTTATAAGAGAAAGTGAATAGAATGAAAACATTAAGCAAAATAACAATTGACAGTGAGGAAACACATCACCATTGACACAAATCAGGATCCCATAAATCAACAGCTTGTATTTGATGTTCAAACCAATTACAATCAGCAAGCTCGCTGGGTCTTTACAACTTCAAACTTCTCATATCAGCTTATGTATCTTCAAGTTGAAAACAGGGCATCAGTAGCTTCAGAAATTATTACATGCATTTAGATGTCCAGAGACCAACATTTTCTCATCTTCTACAGAAGTATTTATAGAAGAATGAAGAGGTGGGAGGATTTCCCAGGGGTCAAGTATCATTAATTATGTAATCAATGCAATTCCTGACCTCTGGGAGCCAGGGAAGGCATAAGGCGGGAATGTAATCATTTATAACTCTGCTTCATAACTTTGTTTGTGCCTTTCGAGGCCTAATGATTGAAAAGATCTACTTCTAGACTGTTCTTTAATCTTTAAATAGTTTTTCCGATAATTTAGAGATAGGATCCTTGATTTGTATTAATTGTTCAACGGCCTTTGATTTTCTGTGAGGCTGCAGGTGTCTTAAGGCATTGAAAAGGGTTCAATTGGCCTCTGCTTAAGGTGGTGGAACCTTTCTCAGCTCGACAGTTGTCTTTGTCTTTCCTTAAACACCTTTAATTTACATGAGAATTTCGTTTTAGGATTTTAGTCTCCTTTTCTGGTGTGTTCTGTCTTTGACGCTGATACTCTTTGATCAGTGCCCGATTAACTGTGTTTTCTGGTGTGCAGGGCTGTATAGGGGTTGAATGACATCAATACCTCATGAATTCATTGATAAAATTCGAATTTAAAACCTTGCAAGTGATTTTGTGGTGAATCGCAGGCAGGAGGATCGTCACCCTCGACCTGTGAATTTTTCTTCAGCGTAGCGGAAAAAACCATTTAAACCCTGCAAAAATACGAAAAACTGTTAAAAAATCCTGCATATATAGGATGACTACTGTGGAGGCATGTGGAGGAAGCATGGCCGTTGGATGGCATCATCCAATAGTCAGGATTGATCGGAGAAGGAGGAATAAAGATTAAATCAGAGCCGTCGATTGCGCAGAGATCGACGGTCGGGAGCAAGGGGTAAAGTCAAAACGGAGAATCGTTGACTGGGCGACGGAATCAGAGTGATGTAATGTGGACCGTCGATCTTTATATCAGATCGATGGCAGAGATGAACTGGATGGCGTGTCGTAGCCCGGTTAACTATCGGGCATCTTCAGTGAGCGATAGTCGTCAGATGGCCCGCCCCAGATCGGACGGTGTACAGTGATATCGCTCAGCGTCCACGTCCAAACGTTAATGTGCGATGGGGAGGCAGTTTTCAAATAGTGCACGAGACGCATGTCATGCGGTGAATCGCATCGCTTGCCAATTGAAAATTACCACCTTTTCCCCGAAGGTAGTGCGATGAATATCGTGTGGTTTTGGGCAACGGGGCACAGCTGGCGGGGACCACTAGGGAGATGGATTTTGCACCATTGGATCTGCAGATCAGATCGACGGTGCGGAGTGGCTGAAAATTCACGCTGGCAGAGATAATATAAATTAATTAAAAGCCCCAATGTTTCGAATAACATAAGGTTTTTAATATTTTCTGGGCGGGATATGTATTATGTGGCCAGGGGCCTGATTGCGGGGCTGAAGGTTATATGAAGGATAATGTGCTCGGGGCTTTATATATGAGAAAAGGGCCAATCGCATCAGGGTTTTCAATACAAAGCCAATCGCATCGGAACTTTGAAACATGGCAAAAGACTTGTGTGCTTCGGATTTTTGTGATGCGATTAGCACCGAAAGGTTTTTAGCACTTTGTTTTAGCACCATGGACATACGGTGGGGAAGTGGTTGAGATTGGGCCCAAAGGGGCTTAAACCCTTAACACAAAAAATGGATTTTTTATGATTTTCAATGGAAATTGAGGGTTCCGTTAAGGCAAAGAATGAATCTTTAAACCTTATAAAGGAGATTTTTATGAAGGGGAAATGGGAAAAACATGAAAATGAGGGATTTTCATGGGAAATGGAGGGGTAAAAATTGAGGATAGTTTGGAAGAAGGGGCAAAGGGAAATGGTGCTTGCAGTAGTATTCTGGCTTGGAAATCAACAGGATTTTCTGAGCTTGAAATGGGAACAGCAATGAAGACTGAAACAAGGATATAATGTCTTCCAGAGGCTTCAAGAGATACACTTTCCTGCAATGAAACTGTTCCTTGAAGGCTAAACAATGTTTTGGCCACCTTTTGATGGAAAAATTTTTATAGGTGGCCAATAGTGGCTCCACTTGGGGATGGTGCCTTCTTGAAGGCATCAAGAACTTCAGACTGGCATTCTCTGGGAGGCTGACCTATGCCACATCCATTATGTTCTCTGGGAGGTTGACCTGTGCCTGATCCATTGGGCTGTGCTTCCTTTGCTGGAATGATCTTACTCTGCTCTAAAAACATGTTAGCAGCCATAAAAAACAATGGATCTTCATCAACAAGCTTTCTACCTACCCAATCCTACTGACCTAACATTTTTTCTTCATTTAGAGTGCACTTGGACTGGCAAACTCTTTACAACATCTTATTTCTTTTGAAAGCATAAAACTAATCTAATTCTACTCCTTATTTCTCCCTGAACTTAGATTAAACAGTTGAGTTCAGATGCTTCTCTACCTATTCTACTATCAATTGGGATTGAAATGTCCAACAGATTTTTATTCTCTAAATTCTACAATATAAATTTAAAAACGGTCAAGTCAAGATTAAGCTGTTTGACTTGCTGTGATCTATGGCATAAAAAAAAGCTGCACATAGACATTTATTTTGCAGAAAATTTAAAACAAAAATGGAAGGCTTAAGATCTGAAATTTTCTCATCATGGCCTTCTCTTTTTACAGCTCTGTTTTGACTCTTATTTGAGTTGTTGCTTCCTTTTTCTCTGGTTCATATTTTTATTATGTTTGAACCTTTAATTTCTATCCTAATCTATCTCCTGATAAGCCAAGATTAAACAGTTTGGAAAATCTAATTCACTATGCTATCAGTAGAAATTTAAAGCTAATTAGTCAAGATTAGATAGTTTGACTAACTAGAAGTATGTTATTCAGGAGTGGCATTTGAGCTTGCACACTTTCAAATTTGTTTCTCTTTTTTGGTATGGGGCTGTACCTTTATTGTTTTTTTTTACAATCTGCCCTCTTTTCTTTTCCTTTTTATTGTTTTTTGTACTTTTTCTTTTACGATACTGAACAAAGAAAATGGTATTTATATGGAAAGGAAAGCTTTAAAATGGAACTCAACAGTAGTAATGCTTAAGGACCCTACCATTGACAGGACCCCCAAACAGATCTGTGCCATCTAACTCTTGTAGAAAAAAGGCATTAGGACCAACGGTGGACTGGATGATGTAAGGACCTTGCCACAAATTGTCAAATTTACCATGTTTACCCTTATCCTCTCTTTTGGAATCCCATTTGAGTACCCTATCTCCAATGTTGAAAACACAAGCCATTGTTCTTTTGTCGAACAACTTATTTATGTTTTCTTGCACCTTCTGGGCCCTATTATAAACCTCTTCCCTTATATGCTGCAGATGTATTGTCTGACTGATGCTCCTAATCATGTTGTCCTCTTCTGATTGTATTTCTTGGATTAACTTTATTACTGGTACACCTAGGCTAGTAGGAAACACTGCATCTTCTCCATAAAAAAGCTGGTAAGGGGACATTCCAATGGAATTTTTTGTGGTCAATCTGTCTGCCCACAGAGCATGCACCAACTTGTTGTGCCATGATTTTTTGTTTTCTTCAAGCAGCTTCTTGATGATGGTCACCAAAATTTTATTTGATGATTCTGCTAGCCCATTACCTTGAGGGTAGTAAGCAGTAGAATGACCAAGTGTAATCTGATACCTGTGACAAAAATCAATCATCCTTTTGGAACCAAAAGCAGCACCATTATCAGTAATAATCTTCCTAGGGCATCTGAATCTAGACAAGATATGGTCTTCAAGGAATTTTATAATGACAGAATTTGTGGCATTCCTAGAAGGGATGGCTTCAATCCATTTTGTGAAGTAGTCAGTGGCTGTGAGAATCCATTTGTGTTGGGCAGACAAAGCAGGATGGATTTCCCCTATGAAATATAGGCCCCACTGTTAAAAAGGAGCTTCAAAAGTGATAGGTTGTAATGGTAAAGGAAGAAGTTTTATTTTTCCTTCAAAAATTTGGCATTTGTGACAGGAAACTATCATTTTATGGACATCCTAGAAGAGGGTGGGCCAGTAATAGCCAGCTCTAAGGATTTTATTTGCTGTGGTTTTCCAGTAAAGATGACCTCCACACTCTCCTTCATGGAATTCATGTTTGATCCTTTCTGCATCAACTTCAGGCAAACATTTAAGCAATAAACCATCAACATTTTTCCAATATAAAAATTCATTTAAAATGAAATATTTCCTAGCTTTCAACTTTAAAAACCTTGCCTTTGTCTTTGATAAATTAGGAGGAGCATTAAGATTTGCCAATACATACAAGATATTAGTGTACCAAGGTGAGTTTTGAAACTGCTCTTCGACAGTGAGAGTAGGTAATTATTCCTGTTCATCCAAGGCATCTACCATGTTAATGTCAAGGGCTTGTAGATTAGATTAAACCATTAATTGAGCTAAGCCCTGACCTTTAATAAGTTTGGTTGGTCTGATTTCCAAATCATACTCTAATATAGAAGAAATCCATTTGCCTCTATTTCCATCTAGGTCTTGAGACAAGATGTCCTTTACCACTATATTAGGTACATAGGAAATGATGCGGGAATGTAGAATATACACCCTGAAGTATTTTAAGGCCTTTACCGAAGCATAGGCATATTTTTCCATTATGTTATATTTCAAGGGTGCATCCCTTAAAGCTTTGCTGAAAAAAGCAACGGGCTGTTCCTATCCCTCTGGGTTTTTCTGCAGCAGGACTGCAACCACAGTATGCTCTGAGGCAAAGGAGAAAATAAGGAACTCTTTTAAAAAGTCTGGGTTGATTAGGACTGGTGCCCGGGTGAGTGCATGTTTTACCAATTCGAAGGATCTTTTGGTTTCTACAGTCCACTTCACTCCTAGTTCTCTCTTGAGCATATTAGTCATGTTTCTAAGGAGCTCTGCTAAATTTGGAATAAACCTCCTCAAGAAGTTAATCTTTCCAATAAAGGACTACAATTCTTTTATGTTCCTTGGTTTGCTAATCTGTAGTATTCCCTCAACTCTATTTGGATCTATTTTAATCCATTATTCTGATATGATATGGCCAAGTAGTTTACCTTCCTGAAGGCCAAACACTGTCTTTTTGGGATTTAAAGATAACCCAAACCTTCTGCACATTTCAAAGACATTTCTCAAATGTTTCAGGTGCTCTTCATTAGATTTGGAATAAACCGTTATGTCATCAAGGTAAATTACAATGAAGTTCCCTAACTCCTCTGAAAATTCAATGTCCATGGCCCTTTGGAAAGTGGCCCCAACATTCATTTATCCAAAAGGAATTTTCACATACATGAAAGTGCCCCAAGGAGTGGTGAAATTTGTCTTGAGTTAGTCTTCTGGGTGTACTAAAACCTGGTTATACCCTGAGAAACCATCTAATAGAGAAATCCTCTTCGAACCAACTACCCTTTGTAGAATGTGTTCCATTTTGGGTAAAGGGTAATTGTCTTTTAGGGAGGCTCTATTAAGGTTTCTGAAATCAATGCACAATTTGATTTCTCCTGTATTTTTTCTCATGGCTACGAGGTTAGAAACCCAGTCTGAAAACCTCACAGGCACAATGATTCTTGCCTCATACATTTTCTTGATTTCCTTTTCTACTATAGGCAGTTGTATTGGATAAATTCTGCGCAGTTTTTTCTTAAAGGGTTTTTGGTTTTCTTTCAAAGGAATCTTGTGCTGGATGATTTCTGTATCATAGGCTTTAAAGTCTTCATAGCTCCAGGAAAACACATCGACAAACTCTTTAAACAGGTCAACATATTTCCTTTTCATGTCTGGTGGCAAGGACCTAGCTAATTTGATCATTTTAGGCTGACCCTCGGTGCCTATGTTGCATTCCTCGACCTTAGACTCTGTCTATTCTACGGTGGGCTTCTTTGCTACATCGTTAAAATCAACGAGGTCTTCCAGCGGTGCTAGCCCCCTAGGTATGTTCTTGTCCTTTGACGACAATACCTTAACGTCTTCATTTTCTGTGTCCTTGTATTCTTCAGTATGAGTGTCAAGTTTTTTATTTAGCATGTTGATTTCTACGGGACCAGATGGTTTTTATTTTTTAGGGGAACTTTTTCTTAGGCAATTTTCATCGGATTTAGAATCTGAATCAGATGACTCAAATTCGTTCTTGCCTAGCAGAAAATCCTCTATCTGTTTGTCACCTTTAAAGACTTGCCAATATTTTTCATTATCTGGCACAGCTAGTCTGAACTTAATTTGAGTTGTACAGTCTATGGTTTCAAATGGCACTAAGAATGTTCTAGCCGCGAAAGCTAAATTGTGTGCGACAATATTTCTTTTTCTTGGAACAAAAATCAATTTGGACTCCTCAAAAGTTTTTAAAAGGTGCATGACATCATTTCAGTAAGCTTTAAATCTGTTATGATTTGCGTTATATTCCCCATTGACTTGTTTAATGACTAGTTCTAAATCCCCATACACATTAATTCTTGTGGCTCCTAAACTTTTTAATAGATGTAATCCTAAGAGAAGGGATTCATATTATGTTATGTTATTGGAACACCGAAATTTTAATTTGAAGGAAATGTTTTCTGTGTGGTTGTTTTCAGTGTTGGTAATCCAGACACCTGCTCCAGCATTGTTCTTAGTGCGTGACCCATCAAAATACATACTCCACAGCAGACTATTTTTGGTTTTGTCTTGGTTATTGTCTTCTTCAACCAACGTGCTCATGGGTTGTTGTGAAATCTCGGCACTTAGTTGTATTTGTTTCACCTCCTCAGATTTGTCATGGAGCTGAACGTCAGGGTAGTCTATTGTTTTCCATCTTGTCTTTGTTCACTCTGGTCCGTTGTTTCAATGTGTTGTTCCAAAATTTCTCTCTCATTTTCTCTCACATCTAGAACTGCATTTATTTCTAGATTGGGGGTTTCTAACTGTTTATCTGAGTCACTGTGTTCTGGCTCTGACTATTTTGTGGGTTCATTATTGTAAAAGATAAACGAATCCAGGTCAGTATGGACAGAATAAATGGGAGAATTTCCAGGCTTTTCTGGGCTACTAACCATGAATTTCATGTGTGACTCTCTGTACAGTCTTCTGAGCTGGCTAAAAACAGGGATAGTGGCATATGTCCCATCCATCTGTATGGTACCTTGCAGCTTGGCACCCCATGATCTTGACAACAACATGACATACTTAGGAGGCACATCAGCCACCACAACATCCATCACCATGCACTTGGCTGGGATTTGGGTCAAACTCACACAAAGGTCTTTGATCAGGCCAAGGAACTTCACTCTGTTTGAATCAAAAGAATATAAATCCTTGTAGGGTCTGGTTATTTCTAATCCTAGAATTTCCATGATCACCTTTGGCATAAGGTTTTGTGAGGCTCCAGATTCATGCATAGCATTATGAAGGATTGTCATGAACATTTAAACTCACATAAAAGGGAGGTACAGGTCCCTCTTGATATATACCCTCAATCGTATGACCAAAAATGAGCTCTGGCTGGTCATCATTAAGATTGACTGTGTCATTATTATCCTCAATATTTAAAGCCTTCAAAATTTGGGTCCTATATGAATTCTGGGCAGCTAACTCAGTCAGGGGAACATAGATTCTGATCTTTGAAATTTCCTGCTCTAGGCTGAAAAGAATCTGGTTCTTTGATGAACTTGTCTCAGCCTTACTAGCTGCCAGTCCATCAGCAACATGAGCTTGCTGATTTGTTCTACTTGTTTTTGACAAAATGGTCTTAAAAGGAGTACTAGCTGAAGTGGTAGTACTACTAATTTCCGCACTCTGTTTTTCATTGTTTTGAGTGCCCTTATCTCTATCTCTATCAGAATCCACAGCTACTGTTTTATCCTTTTGTTTAACAATTTTAGGCTTGGTTGTAGTGTTGTTTTGTGAAGATTTGTCATAGGTTTTGGTGTTGGGAGTTTGTTGACTGGTTTTTATTCTAAGGTCATATTCTTTTTGAGACTCTATGATGACTGTTAAGTCCCTATATTAATAGTGTAGCCCCTTATTATGTTAGTGTAGCCACCCTTATTGTTATTATTGTACCCCTGTAACCCCCATATTGTTATTATTGTGCCCTTACATTATTATTGTTAGGTCGGCTAGGATTACATTGTGGCCCCACTAGGATTATATTATGGCCCCATGGACTCCTATATATATAAGGAGGTTTTGTTCATTTGTATCATCCAAGAATTGTTCATTCATGTAATGTATTGGAGGTTGCCCCCTCGAAGTGGCTCATTTCTAAGGCGTGAATATCTCTTTTCTTCTCTCTTTGGAGCTGGTTACACAACATTTGGTTTCAGAGCTTTGGGATTCTAGGGTTTCGCTGCTCCAAACAGGTCATCGTGGCATTTTCGCTATAACTTTTTTTCTACGAAGTCTCAGAAGCTGAAATTTTTAGGGTGCGAAGAAAACATCTTGAGGAAGCCTGTGTAAAAATTTCAGATTTTGGTTCGCAATAATTGCGGAGATATCATCTGTGGAAGTCAGGTATTTTTTCAGGCTCCTAAACAGGTCATCGTGGAATTTGCGCTATAAAAATTTTTCTACGAAGGTTCAGAATCTGAAATTCATATGGTGCGAAGCTGAAATCCTGAGGAAATTTGTCAAAAAATTTCAGAACTTGGTTCGGAATATTTTTGGAGATATGATCTGTGGAAGGTAGTGCTTTTTCAGGCTCCTGAATTGCATCTCAAAGAGGTGATCGTGGGAAAAATTCAATAACTCTCTCTTTGGGCATCGGAGTGAAGTGCCGTAAAAATTGGTCGCAAGTAAACGGACCGAAGTTTCTGGGCTATCAATTTCAGAGACAAAAGACAAAACAGTGACACGTGGAAAGTCGTACAAGTTCGCTCTACTGAACCAGTCCAGAATTAGGTCATTGTGGGAGATTGGACACAAATTTGTCTTGGAGAATCCAAATCAGGTCAGAACTGTGGCATTCAAAAGAAAATTCAGAGGGCTAATTCAGTGTTGAATTTCAGATATTGAAAATTTGAAATAACAGAGATAATACAATTTCAATATCGAGCTCCTCAAAGCAAGTAAAAGGTGTGTATTTTTTTTCCGAATTGCATAAGTCTTGTTTGAAGAATCAAGTCGAATTGATTCCAAGGGCAGCTTGTAGAATAGATATCAATATTGGATTCTAAAATGGCCCCTAAAAAGAATTCAACACCCATTAAGCCTTTAGAAGTCTCTACTATGACTCATGAAGATGAAGAATTGCAACATGATCTATCAAAATTACAAGAGCAAGTGCAACAAATTTCACTCTCGCAAAAAGCAACAAAAAATGAAATGGAGGTTTTGAAGAAAGGCGTGGAAGTGAAGATGGATGGTTTGAAGAAAGGCATGGAAGCTAAGATGGAAGGCATGGAAGTGAAGATGGACGGTTTGAAGAAAGGCATAATGGATGGCGTGGAAGCTAAGATGGATGACATGAAAGACAACATGGAAAACATGAAGAGTGATCTAAAAGCATACATGGAAGGCTTGATGACAAGCTTAAAACCATAAATGATTCCTAATGGCGGAAATATAGGAGAAGAACCTCCTGATGAGAACAAAATAAATGTTAATCATGATTTCATAAACTCGAATGTTGGCGGGAAGAATCACCATATTCCAAAAATGGATATGAGGAAGTTTGATGGAAAGGATCCTGTAACATGGATACTACAGATGGAGCAATATTTTGATCTCCATAACGTGCAAAACACACAAAAGGTACGCATTGCAACTTTACATTTAGAACAAAATACATTTGTATGGTATCGATGGCTTTGCTCCCGTAAAAAAATTGTCACTTGGTCAATTTTTTACGGAGGAAATGATAGCACATTATGAGGATACAAAGAGCAACACCTTCTTTAGCCAATTGATAAATCTCAAACAAAAGGGTTTAGTGGGCAGCACATTGAGGACTTCCAAAAATTGAATATAAGGGTAACTGATATTCCAGAGGAACACAGGATTGATCTCTTCATAGGCACTCTAAAGGATAACATCCAACATGAAGTTCATGTTTTGGAACCTGATTCATTGGAGAAGGCATTCAGGCTGGCAAGAAAAGTTGAATGTAAAATTATGGCGACAAGGAAGCCTACCACTCAATTCTATAAAGAAGGAAGTGTTGCTACGCCTAGATTTCCACAACCTACAAGGTTGACACCACAACAATTGGAAGAAAAAGAGCAAAAGGGCTTTGCTACAGTTGTGATAGAAAATACACTAAAGGTCATAAGTGTGCTGAGAAGAAATTATTTTACATAGATTGTGAAGAGGAAGAAGAAAATGAACAAGAAGAGGATATACACCAGGAACCAGCCCTAGAAGAGGAAGAAATGAATCTGACCATATCGTGTAATGCACTGGCAGGAATTACCACTGCTCAAACTCTCAAGATAGAAGGACAAATCAAGAAGAAAAAGGTAATAGTGTTGATTGATTCAGGTAGCACCCATAATTTTATTCATTGTAAGGTAGCCAAGAAATTAAATTGTTTCCTATACCCAGCACCAGAATGTCAAGTGATGGTTGCAAATGAAGGAACTATAAATTGCTCTGGAAAATGCCATAATATCAAGCTAACCATGGGGGAATATGTATTGACTAGTCCAATGCTTTCCATTCCTATGGGAGGTGCCGATGTTGTACTAGGAGTACAATGGTTACAATCTTTGGGGACGGTAGCTTTTAATTTTCAAGAACTTTTCTTGAAATTCTTTTCAGAAGGAAAGGAAGTCGAACTACGGGGTATTGAAGGGAAGCCAGGAAGGATAATAATCTCTAATGGCATGACAAAGCTTCTAAAGAAAGAACAACGAGGCGTAATTGCACAATTATGCTCACTAGAAGTTCCGACATCAAAATCATCTATTTCTGCAGATCTCCAACAAGTCTTGGACAATCATTCCAAGGTGTTTGAAACTTCCAAAGGACTCCCACCTATTCGTGATCATGATCATGCTATTCATTTGATTCCAAGAAGTGTTCCTCCAAACATCAGGCCTTATAGATATCCTTACTTCCAAAAGAGCTAAATTGAACGTATGATTGCAGAAATGTTAGAGGCGGGTATAATTCAACCTAGTCAAAGTTCTTTCTCTGCTCCTGTAGTATTGGTACACAAGAAGGATGGATCATGGCGAATGTGTCCGGATTATAGGGAGCTCAATAAGCTCACCATTAAAGACAAATTTCCCATTCCTGTGATTGATGAATTATTGGATGAAATACATGGAGCAATTTATTTTACCAAGTTGGATCTTCGTTCAGGATATCATCAAATTAGAATGAAGACTGAAGATATTCCAAAAATAGCATTTCAAACTCATGAGGGTCATTATGAATTTTTGGTCATGCCTTTTGGCCTTACCAATGCACCTTCTACATTTCAAGGGTTGATGAATTCATTTTCAAACCCTTCCTTAGAAAATTTGTGCTAGTATTTTTTGATGATATACTAATCTACAGCAGGTCTTGGAAGGATCATGTTGAGCATGTTGACAGGGTGCTCAAACTATTGCAGGAGAAACAATTATATGCAAAAAAATCCAAATGTTTCTTTGGAGTACAAGAGGTGGAATATCTGGGTCATATTGTATCTCACGAGGGTGTTAAAGTAGACCCCAACAAAATTAAAGCCATTAAGGAATGGAAAGTCCCCACAACCATAAAGAAGTTGCGAGGATTTCTCGGGTTAACAGGGTATTATCGCAAGTTTGTTAAGAATTATGGGAGAATAGCAGCACCTCTAACAACATTATTGAAGAAAGATGCATTTTCATGGACTCCTGAAGCAACTAAGGCCTTCGAACATCTTAAAGAGGCAATGTGCCTAGCACCGGTCTTAGCTACGCCAGACTTCACAAAAACCTTTATTGTGGAATGTGATGCCTCAGGAAATGGAATTGGTGCAGTTTTAATGCAGGAAGGAAGACCCATTGCTTTAGAAAGTCGTCCAATCAAAGGAAAGTATTTACAGAAACCTATTTATGAGAAGGAAATGTTAGCAATACTGCATGCACTAAAGAAATGGTGAACTTACCTAATGGGAAGACACTTCAAGGTAAAACTGATCATGATAGTCTTAAACACTTTTTGGAACAAAGACTATCTTCAGAAGAGCAGAAAAAATGGGTCACAAAGATGTTGGGTTATGACTTTGAAATAATCTAAAAAAAGGAAAGCTTAATGTTGTTGCAGATGCACTCTCAAGAAAGAATGAAGAGGTGGAAGCATTGCTTTGTGCCATTTCTATTATCCAACCAGATTGGATAACTGAAGCAAGAGATGAATGGAAGAAGGACAAAGATGTATGGACACTCATTCAAAAGTTGCAGCAAGATCCTAGTACATCCGATACATTTAGTTGGAAAAATGATTCCTTATGGTACAAAGATCGCTTATATCTTTGTAAGAATTCCCAACTAAAACAAAATATTCTTCTGGAATTGTACACTTCTCCTTTAGGAGGACACTCAGGATTTTTAAAAACTTACCACAGGGTGAAGAAAGAATTTTTTGGGACGGCCTTAAATCTGATATTCGAAAGTTTGTGGCGGAATGTTTGGTTTTCCAGCAAAATAAAGTGGAAACAATTAAGACCCCAGGACTTCTACAACCTTTATCCATTCCAAGCCAACGTTGGGAGGAGATTTCAATGGATTTTATCACAGGTTTACCTAAGTCCGAAGGAAAGAGTGTCATCATGGTGGTAGTTGATAGACTTACTAAGTATGCACACTTTTGTGCATTATCTCATCCATTTAAAGCAAGTACAGTTGCTACTACATTTATGGATAGAATTCAAAAGCTACATGGAAGCCCAAGGGTTATTATGAGCGACAGAGATCCCATTTTTACTGGAAATTTTTGGACGGAGTTATTTTCTTGTTTGGGTACTCAATTAGCTCATAGCTCATCTTATCATCCTCAACCTGATGGTCAAACTGAGATAGTAAATAAATGTTTGGAAGGATATCTTCATTGTTTTGTATCTGATAAACAAACACAATGGGTCAAGTGGTTACCTCTCGCTGAATGGTGGTATAACACTTCCTTCCATACTGCAGCAAAAATGACCCCATTTATGGCACTTTAAGGATATCATCCACCATCCATCACATCATCTTTAAGGGAAAATTCGAAGGTTCAAGCAGTGGAAGATCACATCGAGCATCAGCAAGAAGTTCTCCAACTCTTAAAGGATAACCTGAATTTGGCACAAAATCGAATGAAACAACAGGCAGATCAACATCGCAGTGAGAGAAGTTTTGATATAGGAGATTGGGTATTTTTACGGCTACAACCATACAAACAAATGTCCCTCAAGCAAGCTAAGAAGGATAATAAATTATCGCCAAAGTACCATGGTCCTTACAAGGTGTTGCAAAAGATTGGTACTATGGCATACAAATTGGAGCTTCCTGCTTCTTCGCGAGTACATCCAGTTTTCCATGTTTCATGCTTAAAGAAGGTTATAGGAGAAAATATTCCAGTTCAAACAATATTGCCAGAACTTGATGAGGAAGGAAAAATCATATTGGAACCAGAAGCGGTCATGGAAACAAGAACTCGACAACTACGGAATCGATCAATTTCTGAGTATCTCATCAAGTGGAAGAACTTACCCACTGAAGATTCTACATGGGAGGATGAGAATTTTATACAGAAGCACCCGGAGCTACTCAAGCGTTGAGGACAACACTTTTTTGAAGGAGAGGGGCATGTTAGGTCCCTATATCACTAGTATAGTCCCTTATTATTGTTAGTGTAACACCCTTATTGTTATTATTGAACCCTTGTAACCCCCATTTTGTTATTATTGTGCCCTTAAATTATTATTGTTAGGTCGGCTAGGATTACATTGTGGCCCACTAGGATTACATTATGGCCCCATGGACTCCTATATATAGAAAGGAGGCTTTGTTCATTTGTATCATCCAAGAATTGTTCATTCATGTAATGTATTGGAGGTTGCCCCCTCGAAGTGGCTCATTTCTAAGGCGTGAATATCTCTTTTCTTCTCTCTTTGGAGCTGGTTACACAACAATGACATTTTCCATGTCTTGAAAATAACTTTCGTTATCATCTTTGTAGTCATCATAAGGGGTATGAAAACCTTGTTCTCTATCATAATGAATCTCAAAGTCATCATTATCTACTCCCAACATGTTGATATCATCTTCCTCTGTTACCTCATCTATTTCCTCAACCTCACTTATATATTTTTTATGAAAGGGAGGAGTGATCTGTTGATCATCTTCTCTAGTTCTGTTTGGAGGTTGGTTCCTTCTAAAATTTTGATTCTGGTTCTGGTTTTTTTTTTGAGCATTTTGGTTTTGACTTTCTTGTGCTCTCTCAAGGATGCTCATTTTCTTCATCATCTCCTCCATCATTCTTTCCATTTTTGAATTGGAAGTAGAAGGTGTGGATTCTTCTCTAAAGGAAACTCTCTTTTCAGTTTTCATTCTTGCTCTCTTCTCCATCAAGTTGACTTCCATAGAAAGAGCACCCTTTTGCATATCTTCAAGAGTTGAAAAATCTCTCTTTCTCAACTAATAGGCCATCTCAGGTTCAAACCCTTCAGGAAACTTGTTTAAAGCTGAGCCTTATGGAGGTTTTAGTTCTGGGGAAAGTGCATTATACACAATATTGAATCTAGTGCAATAAGCTTGCACACTTTCCCCACTGTCTCTGTGGAGATTCTTATAGTCAGAAAGGACTTGGAGAGGGTTTTTCTTTACTTCCCATTTGTTTAATAATGTTTGATGGAAGTCTTGTAGATCACGGATATTGTGGGGGGTTAAACCTTTGAACCATTTCCTCACTTCTCCCCCTAAGCTCTGAGAAAATAACCTAAGCTTGACCGAATCATCATCAATTTCATTTCTGTCAAAGTAGTCATTCATCTTATCCACATGTTGTGATGAAATTGTAGCATTGCTAGCATCATATAATGGAATTTTGGACTAATAGTCCTGTGGAAGATTGACTAATGGTGCATGAAGGACTAATGGAGCATACCATGTTGCCATGATATGTGGTGGAGGTGGATTTACAAGAGGTGTAAAATGGAAAGTGGGATGAATTGGAGTGTTTTGAACAGTGGATGTAGGGTGAGCAGAAGTGGATGGACCAGGAATAGACTGTTGAGTTGATCTTGGATGAGAGCCACCTAAGTTGTGAAGAAAATGCAAATCAAGAGGTGTTGTTTCTCTGCTACCAAGAGGTTCACTTGCTTCCGGGGATGATAGTGAAGACTCAGAATCTAAATTATCTAAATCTCCAAGAGACCTAGTTCTAAATGGATTTACTAAGTCAACTTGATATTGTTGTAAAGCTGAAATATTTTCAGGGACTGAATTAGCTCTCGAGGGTGATCTGAAAACAGTTGATAAATTAATCTTAGGAGACTTCCTAAGGATACTTTCTAGGTTATCAACTATCTCAGGTGGATTAGGGTCAGGATAGGCTCTAGTGTAAATCTTTCTGAAAGCCACTATGGTGTGTTTTTCAGATCCAAACAAACAAGATAAGTTCAACCAGGTATGACAATCTTTAAGAGGTTAAATAGTCTGTTTTGGAAAAAATTTTAATCCTACAGTCTTGTGACTGAGTTTGAAATATTTTACAATGATAAGGGTTCTTCCCAGTGGAGTCTTAAGGTCTGTTTAGGATTGTGGAGTCGCCAAGTGGAATTTTTTAGCTCTTTTCAGAGGTAAAAGGTCTTATGGTCCACCACCATGTTTATTGAATACCAATCTGAAATATTTTTAGGTTTTTCTGAGTTGAGTGGTTGTATAGAAAACTAGAGAGTCTATAAAAGCTGGCCAAGCAACTATGAACTCAACAATATCCCCAGTGGAGTCGCCAGAAATGTTAGGAATCTGTAATTTTAGCAGATTGGTAAGACTAAAACTGCAGAAGAAACATTATTTCAACCAACTTTGGGATTCTAGGATCTAGCCCTCCTGAATCCAGAGAGGGGTCTCTCTATGAATGGGTTCAAAAGATGTGATCTTTAATAGCTGAAATTGTGATATTAGGCTAGTTATGAGGAGCTTGGGTTTTGTTTTGTTTGTTTTGGTTGGGCAAGGACATGATGAAGGTGAAGGCAGTTTCAAAAATGAAGGGTGAAGGTGTCTGCAGGTGAAGAAATGATTTGGCTGACAGAAAGGCAAAGACCTATTTTAACCCATTGGGCTATGGAGTGATAGGAGGATTTTAGTTGGACATCAAGGTTCAAGCAGGATCCATGGGGCAAGTCAATTATGTCAAAGGATCTCTTAAGTTGATTTTATGGAATGAAACAGATAGGAAATGAAGAAAAAACAAATGAAAATATAGTGAAACAGCCCGAGATCAAGTAAGTTCTTTTAGACTATCTTGCTTCAGCATGTACTTAAAGAAAAACATAAGAGTATTCTGAGATCAGGTTAGTGCCTTTAAACCAGCCTGCATTGAATTACTTTCAGTTAGAAAACATTAAAAGATAGTTGAACAGCTTAAGATCAGGTAAGAGCCTCTAAACTACCCTGATTTTAGCATATTCAATCAGAAAAACATAAAAGTATTCTAAGCTAAGGTTAGTACCTTTAAACTATCCTGCTTTGAAGTAATTTCAATTAAAGAACATTTAAAAAACAATTGAAAGCTTAAGATCAAGTAAGTGCATTTAAACTACCCTGCTTTTAGCATATTCAAATAAGGAAAACACCTATAACAGTGACAAAGAGAAATTTAGATCAGGAAAGTGCCTTTAAACCGACCTGCATTGATGTACTCTTCAAAGAGAACTCTCAAATGAAGAAAACATAGACAATAAAGCTTTCAGTAAGAGTAGGGTACTGTTGAGAGTAAATCCTAGCTCTATGTTTGTTGCTCTTTATCAGAGAAAGTGAACAGAATGAAAACATTAAGCAAAATAACAATTGACAGTGAGGAAACACATCACCATTGACACAAATCAAGATCCCATAAATCAACAGCTTGTATTTGATGTTCAAACCAATTACAATCAGCAAGCCCATTGGGTCTTTACAACTTCAAACTTCTCATATCAGCTTATGTATCTTCAAGTTGCAAACAGGGCATCAGTAGCTTCAGAAACTATTACATGCATTCAGATGTCCAGAGACCAACATTTTCTCATCTTCTACAAAAGTATTTATAGAAGAATGAAGATGTGGGAGGATTTCCCAAGGGTCAAGTATCATTAATTATGTAATCAATGCAATTCATGGCCTCTGGGAGCCAGGAAAGGCATAAGGCGGGAATGTAATCATTTATAACTCTGCTTCATAACTATGTTTGTGCCTTTTGAGGCCTAATGATTGAAAATATCTGCTTCTGGACTATTCTTTAATCTTTAAAATAGCTTTGCCGACAATTTAGAGATAAGATACTTGATTTGTATTAATTGTTCGGCAGCCTTTGATTTTCTGTGAGGCTACAGGTGTCTTAAGGAGTTGAAAAGGGTTCAATTGGCCTCTGCTTAAGGCGGTGGAAGCTTTCTCAGCTCGACAGTTGTCTTTGTCTTTCCTTAAACACCTTTAATTTACTCAAGAACTGCATTTTAGGATTTCAATCTCCTTTTCTGGTGTGTTCTGTCTTTGACGCTGATACTCTTTGATCGGTGCCCGATTAACTTTGTTTTCTGGTGTGCAGGGTTGTACAGGGGTCAAATGACATAAATGTCTCATGAGTTCATTGATAAAATGAAAATTAAAAACCGTGCAAGTGATTTTGTGGTGAACAGGCAGGAGGATCGTCACCCTCGACCTGTGAATTTTTCTTCAGTGTAGAGGGAAAAACCATTTAAACCCTGCAAAAATACGAAAAAATGTTAAAAAATCTTGTATATATAGGTTGACTGTTGCGGAGGCATGTGGAGGAAGCGTGGCCATTGGATGGCATCATCCAATGGTCAGGATTGATCGGAGAAGGTGGAAGGATGATTAAATCAAAGCCGTCGATCGCGCAGAGATCGACGATCGGGAGCAAGGGGGAAATTCAAAATGGAGAATCGTTGATTGGGTGATGGAACCAGTGCGATGGAATGTGGATCGTCGATCTTTAGATCAGATCAACGGCAGAGATTAACTGAATGGCACGCCGTAGCTCGGTTAACTGTCGGGCATCTTCAGTGAGCGATAACCGTCGGATGGCCCATCCTAGATCAAACGGTGTACAACGATATTGCTCAGCGTCCACGTCTAAACGTTAATGCGCGATGGGGAGGTGGTTTTCAAATAGTGCACGGGATGCGTGTCATGCAGTGAATGGCATCGCTAGCCAAACAAAAATTACCACCTTTTCCCCAAAGGCGATGCGATGAATACCGCGTGGTTTTGGGCAACGGGGCACGGCTGGCGGGGACCACCGGGGAGATGGATTCCGCACTGTCGGATCTACAGATCAGATCGACGGTGCGGAGTGGCTGAAACTTCGCGCCGGCGAAAATAATATAAAATAATTAAAAGCCCTAAAGTTTCGAATAACATAAGGTTTTTAATATTTTCCTAGCAGGATATGTATTATGTGGCCAGGTGCCCGATTGCGGGGTTGAAGGTTATATGAAGGATAATGTGCTCGGGGCTTTATATATGAGAAAAGGGCCACTCGCATCGGGGTTTTCAATACAAATCCAATCGCATTGAAACTTTGAAACATGGCAAAAGACTTGCGTGCTTCGGATTTTTGCGATGCGATTAGTGACGAAAGGTTTTTAGCACTTGGTTTTAGCACCATGGACATACGGTGGGGAAGTGGTTGAGATTGAGCCCAAAGGGGCTTAAACCCTTAACACAAAAAAATGGATTTTTTATGATTTTCAATGGAAATTGAGGGTTCCGGTAAGGAAAAGAAGGAATCTTTAAACCTTATAAAGGAGATTTTGATGAAGGGGAAATGGGAAAAACATGAAAATGAGGGATTTTCATGGGAAATGGAGGGGTAAAAACTAAGGATAGACTTTTGGAAGAAGGGGCAAAGGGAAATGGTGCTTGCAACAGTATTCTAGCTTGGAAATCAGCAGGATTTTCTGAGCTTGAAATGGGAAAAACAATGAATATTGAAACAAGGATATGATGTCTTCCAGAGGCTTCAAGAGATACACTTTCCTGCAATGAAACTGTTCCTTGAAGGCTAAACAATGTTTTGGCCACCTTTTGATGGAACAAATTTTATAGGTGGCCAACATGGAACAGGCATTTCCTTTACTCTGAAAATATTTGTACTCTCTCAGCTAAAAGAATATGGGTGTGTAATCATTCCCACATCATGATCAGCTATGAGAGTCTGAGTCTCTACAACATTACTCCAAAAAAATTCTCCAAGTCTAACTTACTAACTCTTTCAATATCCCACACACTCTTTCTTTTCTAACCCTTGAAGCTGCACTAAGGCTTCAATTTATAGGAAAAGAGAGGAGGTTATGGTTCCATATAAGAAGGGATAGAATTCTCTTTTAAATGGATTGGGCTCCATAAATCAAGGAGTAGGCTCCCATAATGGAGGAATGAACATATATGATAGGAGTGAACCTTTGACCGGACAATCACTTCTAGAAGCTTCCATATTTGACTGTTGGGATTGTAAATGTTACTTTATGCCTTTGTTTTATCTTTTACAGGGATCCACACCCTTAATGAATAAAAAGTGTGTTTAGCTCCATATGATTTAGAGCATAAAGGTGCGGCACTACAGGCAATGCTAAGAGAAAGTGCGGTACAAGTGTTTTTAAGACTTTTATGAGCTTTTCTCTCAATTTCAAGGCTTTAATTTAGGAACTTTGATGTTGCAGACTTCCAAGGGAGTGATAAAATGTCATGGTGACAAATTTCAATGTAACAAATTTCCCCCTAAAGTGTGAAGTTTGAGAGCATTCGAAGAGTGATGTGCTTTATCATTTCAAGTATTAGCCTGTGGACATCCCAGTCGTAACCCTGTAAAAACATTCAATGCAAATCATATATATATATATATATCATCACTGGGGTAGGCATTCCCATTCTCATATCAAAACTAACTAAACTTGTTCTGATATAGAAATGATTTTAACATTACATCAATATTGTAGACACAGCATAGACGCAGCCATCTGTAATTAATAGTCTACTGCATAATGAATAATAAAACTCCTTGCAGCCTGGATGGTGGAAACTAGATCCAAGGTCTTGATTTACGCTACCCGAACTAGTACGATTTTATCCATGTGATTAAATGTGTTGAAGTCGAACATGGTAGAACCAACTTAATTACCAGTCAATGATGTGAACTGTTAACAAGTGTGAGAGAAACCACCAATAACAATAATGAATCTCAAAGTATTCAGTACAATCCATGAAATGTGAATAAGTGATCTGAAGTCGAACATTTCACAGAATCGTTCGATCGAAGGTCAATGATGCAACCTATCGTCGAAGGTGAGAAACCTGCCATTAAGGCATGCCGATTCCAAGGTACTGACGGATTCTAGATCAACTTCCTAGATGATGAGCTGTCCTCTATTTTGGTCGCTTTAATTGTTTTCACAATTCAAGCACCACATAAATTTTCAACCCAAGAAGGTATTTTTATTCCAAAGTCAATCATGCATTGGATATGATCAATTCCAAAAGCAAACAAATGTTGTAGTATTAGTCACACAAATACCAATCACACAAATCAAACTATTCACACCTCACTTTAACAAAGCTGAAGCCTAGTTGTGTTACAGCAGAAACAATCCCTCTATTGCAGACCTTCATTAAAAGAATCCTAGGAAAAATAATGAAAGGAAATCACCCTGCAGAAAAGGAGATCAATCAACCATAACAGAGAACAGGACCCTATTCCTCCAAGCAGGAATCTTCAGCACCTATTGCCTGATATTAATCACACTGTAGAAAAAGATCAATCCATGGAAAACAGGACCCTATTCCTTTGAACAGGAATCTTCAGCACCTGTTTCCTGATATCAATCACACTGCAGAAAAAGATCAATCCACAAAAAATAGGACCCTATTCCTTTGAACCGAAATCTTCAGCACCTGTCTCCCGATATCAATCACACTCCGGAAAAAGATCAATCCATGGAAAATATGACCCTATTCCTTTGAACTGGAATCTTCAGCACCCGTCTCTCGATATCAATCTATCACACATTCATCTGATAAACAAATAACTTAAAATAAAGTAACTCTCGGCTTCTTAAGAATGAATGGTATAAAGCTAATGCAGTGTTAAAGAAGACAGAGTGCTTAATAAGAAACATATAACTGTATAAATAATTCTTTAGCAAACAAGGTTAAATTAAGGTGCGAATAAAATAAAGAAGTTAACAGACTACAGGAGCAATCAGGTGAATCTTGTGATGAAGGCGGGCCCTTTCCTTCTCACAAGATTCCCCAGAGGAAAGAATTTAAATTGAAGGGCTCAAAAGAAACCTTTATTCATCTATCAAAAGAAACGATACATTACAATGGAGCCTTGCTCCTTTCCGCTCAAAAATGTATCTCCCACAGTCTCTAACTCCCCTTCTAATGATGATGTCTCCTCTTTTTAAAGAGGAGACATCTGTTACAGTTACATCAGAGAAATCCTATTTTTATCCAAATTTGATCTTTTATTTTAAAATAGTGTCTTTCTATTCTTCCATAGCAAAATACTGTTACAACAGACACAAAAATACTGGCTTCAGAACAATCCGTGTAACAACTTTCCTTGCTTGTCTTCGTCTTGTTGCCATCATTCTTGAAATACACTTTCGAAATCACAAATCACGAGTAGTAATGGGATTTATGTGCCCACTGACTGTTTCAGCAACAGAATTGACTGTTTCAGCAACGGGGTTGAATTTTTCAGCAACAACACGTTCCTTATCATGGATTATCTGCGATACTTTAGACTTGTCTTAGCAACTATCTATCTTCGATTAATGATTAAATATAAAATTAATGTGGAATTATATGCAAAAAAAATTAAATACATAGTAAAGAGAAGGATTTCATATACCTTTGGATAAAATGGATGGAAATGATAATGTAAACTTTTAAATATGGACTATAAAGAGTAAAGTGGTGTCAAAATGTATGGTCAAAATGGTGCATTGTGAGGTCCTAACATTCCCACAACTGAAAGGGTTGCATGTCCTCAGGAAACTTTTAGTCCAAGTCAGAGTCTGAGTACTGACTCTTTGCATGCAAGTTACTCAAGCAATAACTATGGAAGGTAGCCTCTGTCAAAGATCTAAATCCTTGGTTACTTTGAAATTTCTTCCATGCTGCTGCCTTGTCTCTGTTAGCCAATTTGTAATGAGGCTGATATCGTTCTGTTGGCATCCATAAGATAGGGAAGTGAAAATGATAACCAATCCAATGCTCGGCGCATTGCTGAATGCATCTGATATAGTTTGGTATTCTGGATAGTGCAGTTTGAAGATTATCAGGGCTAAAGGGATTATACTCTTGTCTTTCCTTACAAGACTGTTGCTAGAACATGGTGTTGGCCTTCAAGGCAGCAGTCTCTTTGACCCTGATTAACTGATGACACTTTTGGAGTATTGAGGCTTGCAATTGATGTATGTACCTGCTCATTCCTGGCTTCTGCAAAAACTGACGATATTCTGCTACAAAAATGGCCAGATTTGAAGGTTATAGCCTTATCCAGAGGAGGCGATTATCCTCATTGTGCCTAGTCACGAGAAAAGCAGTTTTCCATGTGATTTGATTGGCAAGAAAGGAAATAAATGCCCTAATCTGTATAGCACCAACAATCGTATTCAGGTTGACTTCTCTATTTTCAGGCATAGCCTCATTATGAAGATAAAGTTCACATAATAGATGTTTATCACTAGCGGAGGCCTCAGCAAATGTTTTGACAAATTGTTCCGCTGTGAGAAACTCATGAGGTCTCCCATCCTTAATTGCTTTCAACTGAAAATAAACAAGGAGTTCAGAAAGAAACAGAGAATAATTCAAAGAAGGTTTCCTGGTGGCTAACAATTTTTGTACTAATGAAAACATCAGGACCAGTTTGTCTTTTAACTCCTTAGTTTCTTTCTTGGAATCCTTAAGTTGCTGAAGTGTCTACTCCCAATTATCCCAGTTGGAATAAATCTGATTTTTCCAGGCAAATTTATGTTGTTGAAATTTTTTATCTTGATCAATAGCATACTGCTGCTTCCACTTATTCATTATTTCCAACTCTTTCCATGGTGGAGTTTGTGTTGCGGCATTATAAGTAATGGGCTGAGGCATAGTCTGAGTAGCTGAGTTAACTAATACAGGGCAGGATATCTGTGGCTTGGTTTCTTTCTCCAGAATTTTTGAAGGCCCTACTGGTTCTTGTGTGGCAGTAGGGCGTTATTCCTTAACTGCAACTGATGTGGATGCCTCAGGCACTGGGACTTTAACTATCTTATATCCGGCCTGTTGGTAGATGTTTCCACATTCATGGCACATATATTCTTTACATTGGTCATTCTTTTGTACTGATGATGTATGTTCCAACATGTAGAGATTTAGCTCTTTATCAAAGGCTTCCCTTACCATTACCAACTCTCTTTTGTGGGCCTCTAATTTTGACTTTAAAAATTCATTTTCCTCTAATAAAGATGCCATGGTGAGTGAACCTTGTGTGTTGGTTTCTTTTGCTAGAGTTGATTGCTGTTCCACAGCTGTAGCTGGTTCTTGTGTTTCAGTTATAGCTGGTTTCCTTATATTATCATGCTAGATGTTTGATTTTTTCACTTCAGCAGTTGGTTCTTGTGTTTCAGCTGTTGAGTGAGTAACTGGTTCTTGTGGAGCAGTTACTGTTTAAGTAGAAAATGATGTCATATTACCCTGGGCATCTGGTTCTTGTGGAGTAGTGCCACAGGACGAGACGGGTAATGATTTGGGAATTTGGAATGATGATGACGAATGAATTTTTAGCAAGATAGCTACAGGGTCAGGGGAAATGGGAATTCCTTGAGATTCAATAGTCGTTTTCATTTTTCTCCTAGGTAGGAAAGTGGAAAAAGAAGTGACTTTATTTTTCTTTTTATGAGAAGATTCTTTTCTAGGAGAAGGGCTATCGGAAGAGGTGACAGCTTGGGATGTGGCCCTTATTTTCCTTTTTGAGACAGAGACTGTTGCAATTCGTCTCTTTCTTTTATGAGTAGGGGGTGATGGGGGTGTTTCATCTTGAGAGTCATCGCTAGGGATTTGGATGGTGGGATGGGATGACTCTGCTAAATGAGATGAACTTGGGGACAGGTCAACTGGCTCTGAAGATGGAATCAATGGAGGATTAGGAATATCTTCCAGTTGTCGTTTGTAAGAGCTTTCAAGGATTTCTTGGGGATTTTCAGCTTCTTGGGATATTTCGGGGGCTTGGTCGAGAAGTAAGGGTGGGTTATTTAGAGGGGAGTTTTGCTGGGAAAAACCCCTCTGAATTAATAATTGACACAGGCAATGATGGGTAAGGGACAGTGATGGGAATTTTACCCGTCTACAGTAATATGACATATTTTTAATACATCCAAGCAGATAATAAGGAATGTTGACTAGTCTACCATGCCGCAAATGGCTCATTAAAACAAAATCGTGTTGATAAACTACCTTGTAGCACCCCTTGCAACTTAAATAGTGCTTGAAAAATTCAGCTATGTTTGGCCATGGGGGAGGTAATGAATGCATACCTATGCCACGAACTTTAATCTCAACCTGTTCCTCTGGAAGAAGGAAGTCCTATTGTGCATTTCGGATGATTTTTTTCCTACTAAACCACTGAGCACCTGTGACCGGCAACCCTGAAACTTGTGCTATATATTCTTCTGTGACCGAAATTTGGATCCCTTGGAATATGGAGTGATCCTTCTAAAAATTCTGTGAAAACTCCAAAACTTGTTGAGGATCAAATTCTGCTAGCCTCTCGAAATATGTGATCCATCCTGCCTGCTGAAAGATTTGGTAAGCCTATGGAAATAATTCGAGAAGATCCATCGAGCCAGGCTCATGTCTAATAGCTGAGCCTCCCATAGCTACTAACTTGAGTCAAATGAAGAGGTGCAGAGAGCAGAAACACTAGACTTTATCAGATTAATCGTTTATGACTAAGAACATGGTGTTTCAGCCGCAATAATGGGTATAAAGAATGGCGGTGGGTTGTATGGTGTGGAATGATGGTTTTAATTTTTGAAATGGCCCCCCTACGTGTGATGAAATGATGTTTAAATGTGCGGGGATTGTAATCATAATGGGAAATATCCTCTCTTTAAACTATTATTTAACTATATTACATAAAAAATCCGCATACCTTATATTTTACCTTTGTTTTTGTAATTCGAAGTATAGAGTGCGTGTTCATAGTGGCTTAATACTGATGGAAGAATCTTTAGATTTCTCTAAAATGTAGAAACAAGAGCATATTAGAGTCTGCTCAATACTGGATAATATTCACCCAAGGGATCTGAAGAGTAAAAGGGATACTGGAAAAATTGTGTAGCAGGGAAAGAAAATGGTGTTTCAGCAATGGAAAGATGGATGTCATGATGCTGGAAATGGTGTTTCAACAAGGGAAAAAAAGTGTTTCAACAAGGGAAAAATAAGGAAGATGTTGCTAAAAAGTAAATATTTAGCACTGGGGAAATTGGGGAAGTACTTGCTGAGACATGATATTTCAGCAGTAAGGAATAGGGATGGTATTAGCTGAAGAATGGTGTTTCAGCAGTGGGTAGAAAAAGTAGGAAAAATGATATGAAAGAGGGAAATGGAGAATGAGGGAATATATGATGAAATGTTATTAGGAAATGAGGAAATGAATCAGATGAGGGAAGCAAAGCTTCTTCATATTGAAACTTAGATCTTCTTGTGATGACATTGTCCTCCTTGGTGAATTCTTCCTTAATCTGCAACATACCATTGTAACATGCCAACCCTTGACAGTGATTATTAGTTTTAAATCTAATCTAATACTAAAAATATAGTGCAGAAAATAATTAAATGATGTGAGGAGCAGAAGACTCCCCTAGAAAAAGATAATGTGTATCAGTCATGCAAGTGGCCTTAAAATCTTCTTTAGAAACAGGGCACTGGTACAAACGAAGCCTTTGACCATTTACTAGTAGAGGTGTTTTAGAATCATCAATTGTTAAAAGTCTTACTGTTCCATTAGGAAAAACAACATCTACTTCATAAGGTCCCAGCCATTGTGTACGTAGCTTACCCTGAAAGTTTTCAAACCGAGAGTCGTACAATAAAGCCCAATTACCTCTTTGGAACTGCTTGTGCTTAATGTTTCTGTCATGCCACTTTTTTCTTTTTTGTTGAATCATGGTTGTCTGGTGAATGGCATCTAATCTCTTTTCATCCAGTTCAAGAAGCTGCTGCAACCTAGCTATCTGCACATTTTTCAAATCAAGGTTAATAGCTAAAGCAGTTCTCAAAGTTTTAATTTCAAATTCCACAGGAAAAACAACACTTTTACCATAAACCAATTCATAGGGAGAAAATCTTGTAGTATTTCTCCAGGTATTTCTGTAAGCCCGTAGTGCTTTAGGGAGCCTTTGAGACCAATCCTTCCGGTTATCCTTCACTGTTTTAGTTAGAATGGCTTCTATTACTTTATTTGTGCTTTCCACCTACCCATTGGCCTGGGGATGGTATGGTGTAGTCATTCTATGATGAATGTGATATTTCTGAAGGGTAGACTTAAAACCATGAGAAGTGAAGGGAGGTCCTCCATCTATAACTAGCTCTCTAGGAATTCCAAATCTAGTAAATATTTCTTCATACAAGAAATCTAGGACAACTTCTTCATTGGCTCTAAGAAGTGCTTTGGCCTCTACCCATTTAGTCATATAGTCTGTAGAGACTAATATATAAGTTCTTTGATTGGATGGGTGATTGATGGGTCCTATGAAATCTAAGGCCCATCTTTCAAAAGGTTCAAGTACTACCTGGGGGTTTAATGGCATTTGATCTCTATGATTGGGTTGACCCATTATCTGACAGCTATCACAAGCCAGCACATATTTATTTGCATCCTTAAACAGTGAGGGCCAATAGTAACCCATCCTCAAAATTTTGTGTGTTGTTATTTTATCGGCAAAATGCCCTCCACAAGGGCCATCATGACAAGCTTTTAGTATATCATACACCTCATCCTCTCTAATGCATCTTCGAATTTCATGCTCAAGTCTTGTGTGAAAAAGACACCCAGTTATCTAGCTATACTTGGCACTTTTTTGAACAATTCTCCTCTTTTCTCTATGTGACAGGTGTGATGGAAATTTTCCTGCAACCAAATAATTGGCAATGTCTGCATAACAAGGAGAGTGAGCAGATACTACAAATAGATACTCATCAGGAAAGGAATCATCTACTGGAATATTATGATCATTTTTTAACTGTGAAAGGAAATCAGCCACAACATTTTCTTTACCTGGTCGATCTACAATTGTAATATCAAACTCCTGCAGTAACAATAACCATCTGGTAACTTGGGCATTTGTGACAGATTTATTCATTAAATACTTGATAGCCGAGTGATCAGTATGGACAACAGTAGAGTAACCAGTGATATAATGTCGAAATTTGTTAATGGCATAAATTACTGCTAAGAATTCCTTTTCGGTAACTGTATAATTAAGCTCAGCAAGGGTCATATTCTTACTGATAAAATAGATAGCATAAGGAAGATGGTTTTCTTCTTGTCCCAAGACAGCTCCAATTGCAGTATCTGAAGCATCAGAAGATGTATGAAAGGGAAGTGCCCAATCAGGTCCTCTCAAAATAGGAGCTATAGATAACTAATGTTTGAGTGCTACAAAGGCTTCGTGACAAAGATTAGTCCACTTAAATTCAGTATTTTTCATAAGAAACACAAATAATGGAGAAGCTATCTTAGAAAAATCTTTAATAAATCTTCTGTAATATCCAGCATGTCCAAGAAAAATTCTTACATTAGTTTGTGTTTTAGGAACAGGAAGATTTTGAATGACCTTTATTTTGGATGGGTCTACCTGAATTCCCTGAGATGAGATAAAATGTCCAAGCACTATTCCTTCACTCATCATCATATGACATTTTTCAGTACTTAAGGAAAGGTGAGCTTGAATACAACGTTTAAGCACCTTCTCAATATTCTGTAATGCATCTTCAAAAGACACACCATAAGGAGTAAAATCATCCATAAATATTTCCATAGAGTCATTGAACATATCAGAAAATATTCCTATAACAGCCCTTTGAAAAGTAGCTGGTGCATTACATAGTCCAAATGGAAGAACTCTATAGGAAAAAATTCCCCAAGGACTAGTAAAAGTGGTCTTGTCTTGGTCTTGGGGTGCAATCCTGATTTGGTTATACCCACTAAATCCATCTAAAAAGGAAAAGAATTTCTTTCCTGACATACTATCCAACACCTGATCAATGAATGGTAAAGGAAAGTGGTCCTTTTGAGTAGCTTTGTTTAAGGCTCTGTAATCAACACACACTCTCCATTTCCCATTTTTCTTAGGGACTATTAACAATGGGGAAACCCATTCCCTGTCAGATATGGGGTATATAAATCCTGCATTAAGCAATTTCTGAATTTCTTCTTTAACAATTTCTCTTAAATTAGGGTTCATTTGTCTTTGGGGTTGACAGACTGGTCGGCAACCTTCTTTAATATAAATTCGGTGAGTACATAATTCAGGAGAGATTCCCTTCATATCCGTGTAATCCCATGCGAACGCTTCCTTATTTTCAAGTAATAACTTCATTAACTACTGTGTTTCAACAACTGTTAGATCAGGATTTATATTTAATGTTTTGCCAGGTTCGATTTCCACTGTTATGCTTTTAGAGGAGAGGGAGGTTGATGTTTGAGGTAAATATTTAGATTCAATCTTGTCATGGGTATCTGTTTCAAAGAGTGTAATCAATTGATTGTGAGTTTCAGCAACCACAGAGGAAGGTTCACAAATAAAATTATTAATTACTTCGTCCTATGTGCTGTCTTTAAAACTTAAATCTTGTCCGATAGTCAAAATAGGCTGAACAACATTATCATCATAATCCATCCATACAGAATTCTCATTTCTTATCATAGGCGTAGCATGAGGATAAAGAGTAAGCTGTTTGGTTTCATATCCATTGGAAATTGTCATTGAACTAGATCTACATCTGATAAAGGCATCAGCTATAGCAAGCCAAGGCCTTCCTAGAATTAGAGGGTGTCCCCCCAACTTTGTTTTAGTTTGCAACACCACAAAGTCAGTTGGATAATTCCAGGATTCAACGGAGATGACCAAATCCTCAACAACTCCTTCTAGTTTAATTATAGAGCGGTTAGCTAGCTCTAGGATGGTTGGTGTGTCTCTAATTATGTTCTTTAGTTGTAGCAATTGTGAAGTTTCCAGAGTCATGATATTTATTGCAGCACCTAAATCAACTAGAACTTGAGGGATTATCGTTTTTCCAATTTGAACTGTCACAGTAGGATGGCCGGGGTCACCATATTTCATAGGAGGAGTTTTTCCGGACATCAATGCAGATAGATCACCCATAACATGAACTGTAAGGGGATCCTTAGTTTTCCTACCAGGTTTCTTAACACAAATATCCCTCATGGTTCTGGCATAGATTGGTACATCTCTTAGTGCCTGTAAAAGTGGAATTTTAACATACAAGTTTTGCAATTCCCCTAAAAGATTAAAAGCAGGTGTTTCAGGCGCTTTTGTTAAAACTAAACGCTCAGGGAATGGTGGCTCTGTTATTTTAGCATCCTTGTTAGAGGGTGGTTGTGCTTCTTTGTGTGAATTGTGTTTCTCAGTTTCTTCTTTATCAGAATCCAAAGAAGTAACATCATCAATAATAGGTTCAACTATTTTCCTGGATCTTAAATGGATGTCATTGCATTGTGTAGGGAAAACATGAAGTGTAGGCTGGTTTTGAATGTCAATAAATTGCACATCTTTATTATTGGGGTTAGGATTTGGTTGTACAGGTAACTGGGGTCTCATTTGATTATTTGGTGGAGCACTTGATGGTAGAGGAAGTGGTTGTTGAAATTGAGGAAATTGATTTGGATACGGGAGTTGTTGACTCCTCCAATTTGAATTCCATGGGTTAAAAGAAGATGGTTGTTGTGGGGGCCAAGGAGTCCACATTGCAGGATCTACAAAGGGAGGGTTTGTTTGTTGCATGGGTGGGAAATTCATCTGATTAAAGGGTGGGTATTGTACTTGGTTAAAGGGAGGGTAATTTGTCTGACTGAAAGAAGGATAATTATTGCAATGATTAGAAGATGTAAATGGCATGCTAGAATTCATACCTTGTCCTCTTGGTTTCCATTATCTTCTTTGTGTTGGTAGATAAACTGCTTCAGCTTCTTCTTCCGTTGGCTGCAGTGCTACCTTTATTCCCGGTAGAGAGGGACATTGTTGTGTTTCATGATCTTTCTCACAAAGGGTGCAGATTGGTATCTTGTCTAATGGGCATTCCCTTAGTGGATGTTTATTTCTGCATTTAGGGAAAAAGACAACCAGAGTTGCTTCTGCTTCAGCTTGCTTCTTTTTAACCTGCAAGGTGTCAATTTGTGAAGAAAAAGAACTTAACATTTCAGTTTTAAATTCTTCAAGTAAATTACCTATTTCAACTCTTGTTGCTCCCCCACTAGCTGATTTCTGAACTCTTGAATAAGTGGGATCTCTATTGCTTGCTCTGTTCCTTGCGGCTCCTCTTGAACATCTTTTACAGAGTTCAACAATCTCATCATACAATTCTTTAGATATATCTCCTTTACCAAGCATGTTTAGCATGTCTAAACAATTGTCCCTTAATCCTCTAAGTAATATTTTTTTAAGAATTTCTTTACTTACATTCGGATGATCTGATCTCTGCAGATTATACCGTAGTCTTTCCACATAGTCCTCCAAATTCTCGTCCGGCTTTTGTGCCATGTTGAATAATTCCTCCCTCTTTTCTCTTGTCTAACAATAATCTTGATATTTAAGCAGAAATTTGTGTTTCATTTGTTCCCATGTTGTGATTACCTGGCTTCCAAGGCTCATGAACCATCTTAACGCATTTCCCTTTAATGTTGCTGGAAACAGTTTCAAATTCTGAGAATTAGTAACATAATCATAACTTCTGCATAATATATCAAATTCAAAAAGAAATTCATCCGGATCTTCAGAGGATAAACCATGGAAGTTGGGTAAAGCTGACAATGGAATATTCTTCATAGGGGTTTTTCCTCTAGGGAGATCACTGATAGGAAATCCCAAGGTAGAGATAGAATTTTCATCCCTTCCTTCTCCTTCAGGATCTACTCGTCCTCCACCAAATAATTCTTCGTTGTTTCCTTCCATTGGTTGATCTCCTACTGCACTTTCTCGATCCTCAAAATCTTCTACTAGCTCCTCAATGTTTTCCACTGGTCGTCCAATATCTTTTGTTAATTCCTCAACATTCTCTACTGATTCCTTAGCGCTTTCTTCTGATTCTTCAGCACTGGCTGCTGGTTCTTTAATATCTGTTACTGGTTCCTCTACATTTTCAGGGCTCACAACTTCTTCTGTTTTGTAATATTATTGAGGGGAGCTTTGAGGCTTTGGCCTTCAAGAGCTTAATCTCTGTGACGATTCAGCCTTTGATACAATTTCATCAATAAAAGTCTTTCTTCCTCCCCTTCCTTTGCCCTTGCCACCTGTAGGGTTAGTTTTCTTCTGGGTTCTGTGTCGTCTCATACAATCTACACATCTAGAAAGAAAACATCAATGCTTTTGAAATCTATAATTGCCTTCCTTGGCAACGGCACCAAAATTTTGGTCGCTTTAATTTTTTTAACAATTCAAGCACCACATAAATTGTCAACCCAGGAAGGTCTGTTTATTCCAAAGACAATCACGCATTGGATATGCTCAATTCCAAAAGAAAAGAAATGTTGTAGTATCAGTCACACAAATATCAATCACACAAATCAAACTGTTCACACCTCACTTTAACAAAGCTGAAGCCTAGTTGTGTTATAGCAGAAACAATCCCTCTATTGTAGACCTTCATTAAAAGAATCCTAGGAAAAATAATGAAAGGAAATCACCCTGCAGAAAAGGAGATCAATCAACCATAACAGAGAATAGGACCCTATTCCTCCAAGCAGGAATCTTCAGCACCTGTTGCCTGATATTAATCACACTGTATAAAAAGATCAATCCACGGAAAACAGGACCCTATTCCTTTGAATAGGAATCTTCAGCACCTGTTTCCTGATATCAATCACACTGTGGAAAAATATCAATCCACGGAAAATAGGACCCTATTCCTTTGAACCGGAATCTTCAGCACCCGTCTCCTGATATCAATCGCACTACGGAAAAAGATCAATCGACGGAAAACAAGACCCTATTCCTCTGAACTGGAATCTTCAGCACCCGTCTCCCGATATCAATCTTTCACACATTCATCTGATAAACAAATAACTTAAAATAAAGTAGCTCTCGGCTTCTTAAGAATGAATGGTATAAAGCTAATGCAGTGTTAAAGAAAACAGAGTGCTTAATAAGAAACACAGAACTGTATAAATAATTCTTCAGCAAACAAGGTTAAATTAAGGTGCGAATAACATAAAGAAGTTAACAGACTACAGGAGCAATCGGGTGAATCTTGTGATGAAGGCGGGCCCTTTCCTTCTCACAAGATTCCCCAGAGGAAAGAATTTAAATTGAAGCGCTCAAAAGAAACCTTTATTCATCTGTCAAAAGAAATGATACATTACAATGGAGCCTTGCTCCTTTCCGCTCAAAAATGTATCTCCCGCAGTCTCTAACTCCCCTTCTAATGATGATGTCTCCTCTTTTTAAAGAGGAGACATCTATTATAGTTACATCAGAGAAATCCTATTTTTATCCAATTCTGATCTTTTATTTTAAAATAGGGTCTTTCTATTCTTCCATATCAAAATACTGTTACAACAGATACAAAAATACTGGCTTCAGAACAATCCGTGTAACAACTTTCCTTGCTTGTCTTAGTCTTGTTGCCATCATTCTTGAAATACACTTTCGAAATTTCAAATCATGAGTAGTAATGGGATTTACGTGCCCACTGACTGTTTCAACAACGGGGTCGACTGTTTCAGCAACGGGGTCGACTGTTTCAGCAACGGGGTTGAATGGTTCAGCAACAACACGTTCCTTATCATGGATTATCTGCGATCTTTTGGACTTGTCTTAGCAACTATCTATCTTCGATTAATGATTAAATATAAAAGTAATGTGGAATTATATGCAAAACAAATTAAATACATAGTAAAGAGAAGGATTTCATATACCTTCGGATAAAATGGATGGAAATGATAATGTAAACTTTTAAATATGGACTATAAAGAGTAAAGTGGTGTCAAAATGTATGGTCAAAATGGTAAATTGTGAGGTCCTAACAGTCTATAGAAAGTGATTCGTCATAAGCAAACTCATGACAGGAAAGCATAGATCAAGTTTTGAAGAAATTTTTTGCAAGGACTGACTCAGGGATGGTCAACGTGAATGGAGACAAATGTTTGTAGATGAATGGTTTGTTTAAGTGTCCTCTTGAACACATAACAACACTGCAGATGGTTTGGTGACAGTTGCCCTAAGCTAATACCTAGAAACTAGCTGAAGACCTTCAATTGGTTTGATTAACTGATAGGCAAAGGATTTTCCCAACCCAGGTAGAAGTGTGACAAAAAGTGTTTTGTTCAAGAGTGTTTTACTACTTTTAAATCAAAGTGTAACAAATGAATTCGTTTTCTCTCTTTTTCCCCCACTATTTCTGGCAAGTACCTCTTTATTTTTAACAAGCTTGAGGAGGATAACATTTGCTTGTTTAGAAGCTCATCCTTCGAATGAGTCCAACTTAGTTTAAAATCAAACCCTAAGAAGGATTTGTCTGTTCCTGTTTAAAATTGATAGGTCCTTTACTGTCAAATTTTAACGAGTCTAGTATAGGAGAAACTCAGTGTTTTTCATTTTTAGGGAGTCAGAAGAAAAAACTTAAGAAAACTCCATGGGTGTACTTTTTTGTAATTTTAGTCTCTCAGGCCCAAAAAGGGATAAAATAACGTGAGAGAGAACTCTATTGACTAGGATTAGTCAACGTATACCTTTTTCGTAAATATTCCATTTCAGTCCAGAAAAGGAGTAAACTTATACTCAAGGGACGACTGTCCATTTCCTTTAACGAGTTCGAATATTTAAGTACTCGACAATATTTTCATATTTAGAGAGTTTAAAAAGGGCTTAAAAGAGGAATGCATGGTTTCGCTTTTTCGTAAATTTTAAAGAGCCCAAAAAAGTGATAAAAGTATACTCTTTTTCAAAAATTAATATTTCATCTAAAAAATCTGGTATTCTGCACAAAAACTCAAAAAATTAAACATACCTGCTTCAATAATAAAAATATTTTGAAAAACCATTTTTTTAAAGTGAGAAATAAACAAATTTAAATTTCATTTATTTGAAAAAACTTATAAAAAGGAGTTTTCCAAATTCATTTTTACTGTTTGAGTTCGGAGTGAATATTTGAGAGCTTTTCGAAAAAAATGCTCCAAAGAAGATTCCAGACAAACCGACTGTTGAAATCGAAAATCGTCTGCTCCAGGTAATCCAAAAGCTCTTTTCCTTGATTTTCATCCATTCATTTCCTTAAATTAGGGTTTAAATTTCATTTTTGGAGAGGAAATAGGTTCGAAATTCCGCCCTCAGGGGTCCACACGTAAGACACATGATACTTGCGGACCTCGACATTTTATTACAAAGGAAAATGTCGGGGCCCCGCACTTTTAGCACATATCGCATGCGGAGCTACGCACTGTCTCTAAACATAAAGTGCAGGGGCACCGTAACGAAATTAAAAACATAATTTCCTCCCAAATTACCCAAATTTTTTGTTTCAAAATGATTCTAATCTTTCATTTTGCTCATTGTAGGATATTTATAATGCTCATTTGGCGAGAACATGAACATGAGGAGGTATATGAAGCAACAATGATTCATCAACCTACATTGCAAGTTTTAAGAGCATGCGATCTATTCAAATTTTGGGCTATCAGTGGCATGAGAGCTCAAGTAGATATTCTCACTTGGTTGGTAAACAAGTGGGACGTTCAGGACCAATGTTTCATGATTGGAGGCAACTAGCTCGAAATTGAGCTGGAGGACATATATTTTTTGACTGGTTTGTCTAAGAGAGGTGAACCAATTTTTCTATTTAGGGCTAAGCCAGGTGGCCACTCCGTCACTAGCCTGCAATTAAATTTCTGTAATGATGAAGCCAATCCTAAAGACAAACAGATTGATATTAAAACTATCATCCGTCCTGAGTTAAAATTGATTGCATTTACCATTGTCAAGTTATGTGGAAGTAGAAATTTGCATGTGGCTACCGGATCTGAAATGCGTATTGCAGTACATTTCTTACGAGGCACCATATTCAACTGGTGTGAGGCACTGTTGGCTAATGTCAAAGGCCAACTTACTAGAGCAAAAAATGGGAATTTAAACAAGTTCGGATATGGATCTATCGTGGTTACTTTTTCTTTAGAGAGGATTCCTTTGTTAGCTCCGCAACATATTCCTATTGATGATAGTAGACCTCAAGAGCCTCAAATGGTTCTATGGGTTGCTTTGATGGCCTGTCACAGTGAGCGTGGGGAGATTGTTTGATTTCCCTCGACTTATTTTCGTTGGTTAGCACACCAAATTTTTATGATAAAGGTTTCCCTTATGCAGGCATAGATTTCCGCAGCGACCGAGATATGCCACTTCCTCTAGGAGCTCAGTGGGATGAGTCAGGTAAAAAATTTCTTCGACATGTTCTAATTTCTAATTTTTATTTTGTTTTTTAAATCGTCCAAAACTGATAACAAAAATTTCAAATGCAGATGTGCGTCCATGTCGACCAGCCACTCTCTGCCCCTTTGACAAGAGGCAAAGTGATGCAACTGCACCACGACCACCACCACAGGATCAGACAGCAAAAATCCTGACTGATTTGGAACACCATTTGGAGTGAATGACTTTGGACATCCCAGAGACTACAATAGATGACATTCCTCTTCGATTACAGAGATATGTCATTGGTGTTCCTGGACCGTTCAAGAGATTTTTTAGCAGAGTGGCACGAGCTATAGTGTATTATCATGATCATTACCATGGATAGTGGATGATCGATTGTATAGACTCTTATCATTTTTTTGTATCACTTTTTCCCAATCATAAGGCGTTTTGAAAATATGATTGAGGACGATGTACCATTTTTTGAAACACTACTTTATGCTATGATATACAACTATTTTAAGTTACCTGTCCAACATGTTATCGAATGTTTATTTACTAATTTTATTATTGCAAATGTCTGTTAATCACACTAGAAGCTATTGCATCTACTAATGTGTTTAAATTTCTTGGAATGTGTTGATACTCAATATAATCAAATTCTCGTTCCAAGAGATGAACTCTTAAAAATAATATTAATAATACTGGGTTTTTAATGGCATATACTCGATTTAACTGTAATACAATGAGTTCATAATCTAACCTAATGATCAAACTCCAAATTCCAAATGAAATGGATTTCGACAATAACTCAATAATTGCACTGTATTTAGCAATATTGTTTTTTGTTTGACCGAGGCTTACCCCATGCATAGATACTAATTTGTCAATTGGTGAATAAATAACCCAGGCTACGAAAGAGATGTTCCATGTACTATGACAAGTTCCATCAGCAAAACCAATGTATGTTTGAAAAGAGGTTGACATCTGCAATATCAAGAGTAATCCAGATAAGTAGAAACTAGTAGTAAAAGCACACTTAAACTAGGCACACGTTTCTAATATACAACACACCAGCTAGAAAGTAACTAATATACAAAAAATATCTCCACACAAAAATTAAGCGTACTATCTCTTCAGATAAAGCCCATTTCTGGGTTTGCCTAAAGAGACCCTGTCAAAATAAATCAATTCATAGGCCCCTTTTGTAAGCTGTTTCTTGAAAATATAAGGACCATGCCACATGGGTTCGAACTTCCCAGCCCCTAGCTTATTGTTAGCTCGATGATAAACCAAGACTAGGTCTCCTTCTGAAAAATTCGAGGTGTAACTTTCCTATCATACTGAGCTTTCATTCGTTTCGCATGAGCCCTGGTGGCTAGTGCAGCAATGTGCCAATTCTCATCTAATTGAGCTAAGTAGAAAAAATGTTTCTCCTCTTCAGAAGTGGCTGGTAGTAACTCTATGGCTAGTTCGAGTGATGGTATCTCGCATTCAATGGGTAATACCACTTCTAAACTGTAAACTAGTTGAAAAGGGGTAAAACCTGTCGATGTTTTTGCTGAGGTTTGATATGCCCAAAATGCTGAAAAAGAGCATGGTACGCCAATTCGACTTATGAATTCCAATGATTTGTTTGATCATGGTGACTAAAAATTTATTGATAGCTTCAACCAGACCATTGGCCTACAGGTAATATGGTGTAGAACTGTCATGGCGCAGGCCAAGTTGATCAGTCAGTTTAGTCATCATGATGTTTCAAAAATGGCTCCCATGATCAGTAATTATCGCTTGGGGTAAACCGAAACGAGCAATTACATGATTGAATACGAAAGTAGCTGCAGTTTTTCCATCTACCGCAAATGTAGGCATCGCCTCGGCCCATTTGGTAAAATAATATATTGCTAGAATAATATACCCATGCCCCCTGGCCGAGTGAGGGTTACATGTAATGAAGTCAATGCCCCATTTTGCAAAAGGACCAACAGTAATTATAGGGTTAAGAGGAGCAGGTGGTGCACACATTTTTCGATCGAAAATTTGACAATTATGACATTTTCAGACCACATAAATACAATCTTTGAATAAGGAAGGTCAGAAATAACCTACACGTAATATCTTTTGGGCTGTGGCATACCCATACATATGAATGCCACATGCTCCGGAGTGACAGTCATTGAAAACCTTTTCGGCTTCTTCAAGAGTGAGACAACGTCAAAAAATATATTCTGCACCATGACAGTATAGTGTGTCACCAAAAATATGATATTGCTGAGATTGGAAACAGATTTTACGTCATAGTGAACATGAAATTTTGAGCCAAAAAGATTGGGTCTGAATATAAAAAATGATATCTCCATACCAAGGATCAATGGTACTAATGAGAAACAAGGATTCATCCGTGATTGGTTGTTCCACCACAGTGTCTGTATCAGTACATGGGAAATCAAAAATAAGTTCAGCAAAGATCGATGATTTCTTTGATTTGGACTTTTCAAATTCCAAATCAAACTCCTGTAGAATAACAATCCATTTGGAGTATTTTCCCCCTAGAAATTGTTTGATCAAGATATACATCACAGCGTTACAATAAAAAATCACTATTGTTTTGCGTAAAAGTATGTAATGAAGAAAATGTTGAACAGCTTGAATAGCTGCCAAGGCCAATATCTCCACATGTGAATACTTCATTTCAGTCGGATGCAAGTTCTGACTAAGATAGTAAATCACATGTTCACCATGGAATTCATCTTCCTGAACTAGAACCATCCCTATCGTGGAATTAGAAGTGGCGAGGTACAAAAAGTAATCCTGGTTGTAATTGGAAGGATGCAGTAACGGTGCATGGGTCAACGCATGTTTAAGAGCATCAAAAGATCGATCATCAATCTCGTCCCAAAATAAAGGAATATTTTGTTCCAACAACCTGGTGAAACCTTTCATTAACTCGGTGTAGTTAGGAATGAATCAACATAAAAAGTTTTCTTTCCCTTGCAAACTTTCGAGTTGGCGAATAGTAGAAGGAGGAGGTAATTTAATGATTGCCTCAACCTTCGATGGATCAACACGAATGCCTTCCTTTGAGACAATAAATCCCAGCAATTGTTCAGATTGTACGCAAAAAAAAAAATTGTGAGGATTTAGATGAATCTTATAATGCCTACATTGTATAAAAATGTCTCATAAATGAGTAATATGATTTTCTCTGCGTGAAGAATGAGCTAGTAAATCATCGAGGTAGAGTTTTACAATGTGTTTAATGTCATGAAATGCATAAGACATGGCTCTTTGAAAAGTGGCGTCAACATTCTTAAGTCCAAAGGGTAGTTTGTGATAAGAAAAAGTTCCCCATGGACAAATGAAATTTTTTTTGGGTTGATCTGCAGGGAGTATGTTGATTTGATTCTAGCCGGAAAATCCATCCATGAAAGAAAACATTTCACTTCCAGCACAATTTTCAATAATTTGATTGATGTAAGGGGTTGGATAATTATCCTTTGGACAAGATCGATTGACATCCCTATAATCGATACATACTCATATTGTTCCTTGTTTTTTATTGACCTGAACAATATTAGATACCCAATCTATTAACGGGATCGAATAAATAAAACCTGAAGGAAGTAAATTTTCAACTTCGGCTTTAATAGCGGCAACTTTTCTCGAATGTAATTGACGTAATCTCCATCTAACGGGTTTAGCATCCAGGTATGTCTTAATTTCATGAAAAATAATCAACGGATCGATTCCTGGCATTTATTCATATGACTAGGTGAAAATGTCACTGAATTCCTGAAATAGGGCTTTATATGCTTGGATTTCATCAGTCATACAAGAAGCACCTATACGAATGTTTTCAACAATTCCAGGTTTTACTGAAATGTCAAGAAGATCCATTGTAGAAATATTTTCTAAATTCAATTTATAATCGAAATGTGAAATAGGATTTTGAGGTTCTTTGATGTAATCAGTAGTAAAAATGGAGGAAAAATTATTCTCAAAATGATCGAGATCAGGTAAAAACGAAGACCTATGATGAAGATCTTCCCATGGTAACTCATTAACTAACAAGAATTCATGAATATGTTCATCAATATTGAATACCTATTGCGCAAGATCTGGAATTGATGTCAAAGTTAAGCTCGATATTGAAAATGACTCCTCATTGATCACATTAAATGGATCAGATTCAGTTGAACGAGTATCAAAAAATGATAGTACAGTTTGATATGCTAACTCAAAAGGACTCAAAGGCATTGTGCCGTCGAAAGAATCCATTTCTGATTCTAAAGGTACTATCAAAGGATCATCAAAGGAAATAGTACTTGATGTAATCATATTGATATTAGCAATAAGACGTTGTACGTTGGGAGGAGGCAGGGAAAAAGTTCCCAATAAAGCCAAATCTTTAAGAAAACCTACTCCGACATCCTTATAAGGGATAGTCGATTTTCCAATATGCTGGATGCTATCAGTAGAGGCTGGATCGGATGTATAATATGAGAGCTCATCTATTTTAATGATCTTTCCTTTATGAGGAAACATGATGAGATGAAAGATCGATGATAAAACAGTAGTCATGGCATAAGACCAACTACGACCTAGGATAAGGTTGTAATCTAGAGGGCCATCAACCACTTCCACATCTAGATTAACCATTTTACCTTCGACCTCTATCAGTGGATCTTGTAAAATACCATATGACTAAAAACATCTTCCATCAAAAGCTTTGAGAATAGTGGGCGATTGGTTAATTGTCAGAGAACCAAATGATTTCCAAAATTTTAACAAAATAATACATGTAGAAGCCCCTTCATCAATAATAGCATGAAAGATAAGTTTGTTTTTTACTATTACCGGAATTTGAAAAGCCATCTTATGGGGTAGGCGGGGTGTAAAATTCTTTAAATCGAAGATCATGAGGTTCGAATCCTGGAGGTCTACGGCTCCTAAGGCTGACAAGAGTAATTTTCTTTGAGCTAGGCATGATTGCAATACTTCCAAAGCCGACATTGTTGAAGGGGGAATCGCCAAATCTTCAACAATATTGTAATTCTAAGCAGCTCTCGCATGTGGATTGAAAGCTGATTTACAAGGTACACCTTTAGCAGGCAGTTTGATTACTAAGTCAGGATTTTGTTTCTTGATTTGTAAGGGATCAGAAACTAAGGGAGATGTAGTTGATTATGAATTAGATGTTTCTGCTTCTTTACCAGGATTTTTACTACCATAATATTGCGATCGCATCGTAACCATCAAAATATTCTCTATCATATTTGAGGAAGATCCAACCATGTTACTATCTTGAGCAAGAAAATGATCCTTCAAGACAGCAGGTATGGGTGAACCCTTAACGAATTTTGATACATCGGCTCGATGCGGGCACTCTTTTCTAAAATGATCCTCATCACATATCAGACAAGGATATCGAGGTTTGCATTTTTCGTCAGTTGGTTTAGTTGTATCATTTTTATCTTTTGAAGATTTTTTCTTTTTATTCTTACCTTTCTTCTTACCACCAGTTTTCAATTTGGTTCTAGATGATTCTACAACACGAATATCGGCAGAAGTTTCAATAGAAGAATCTCCTTTTGGTGAATCAGGTAAAGTGATAATAGGAGAAGTCGTCTTGGAATATTTCTTCTTACTTTTACCAGTGCTAACATAACCAATTACACCATCAGCGACATGAGAGCCAGAAGGAGTTGTAGTTAATTGACCATCTCTTGGTAAATTGGGGATTTTATCATACAGAGTACCTGACTGAGTATATACAAGGTCAAGGTACTGAGCCTGAGCAATGACTTGCTCTTCTGTAACAATGGCTCCTTTGGCCACATCTTTAGTAATTTTGGGCAATAATGATTTAATAAACCATTCAGCCAAAATTTTATCCAGAATAAATACCTTCACTAAACGTCTTCTACATCTCCATTCATGAATGTGATCAGATATATACATAGATGTAGACTATTTTAATGAAGTTAGCAATTCCATGCCATTGTCGTATCTGATAGGAAACTAAAAATGGGTTAAGAAAGTAGTAGCTAGTGCATTAAAATTATTAAAAGAGCCGCGTGGTAACTCAATGTACCATTTGGTAGCTAGACCAATGAGAGTTCTCTAAAAAAGATGCAATTGAATCGAATCATCGATTATTGAATTGGATGCACAGCAGAGGTGATAAGTCATAACATGATTACATGGGTCCTCTCTTGACTTACCCTCAAACTTTGGAATATCACTGGGCAACTTGTTAGGCATCGGCGAAAAATATGAAAGATAAAAGATAGGATCATTCGTAAGGGGTGATAGATCTGGTAAATCTAAATTTTCTATAAATGGTAACTGATGGCTAGGGTCTTGATAACCTTATGTGATGAAACCAGTTCCAGGAGGAGGATATCCAGGATACCCTGGAATTGGATGCGCTTTTGGAATCGTGAAACCTCCTGGATAACCAGGATTAACTAGACCATACAGGGGTTGTTGAGGTACTTGATAAGTATATCCAGGGTATAGAAGCTACTGATATACTGGATTTTGTGTAGTCTGTCCAAATTTATACTGTCCCTGGTATGGTTGATAAGTAAATTGTGGTTGACTAACAACAACCGTACTAGTACCAGCTTGTCCTGTAGCTATCTAGACCGTGGTTTGAGTTGTAGGTCCTGAATATGGTATAAATACTTGTGGAATTTTCACTGATGTAGGGATAGAAGAAACCGGAGTTGTAGATACTCCAGAAACAGGTGTGGTACGTTGAACAAAAGTTGCAGCAGTAGCAAAAGTTTGAGGTGGAGTTTGAGGTGTACTAGGCCCAGGCTACTGAACAGAACCAGGTGTAGGGACTTGAACGATAGGCTGGACAGGTTGCTGGGTTGGACCAGAACCTATGGACTGTCCAGGTTGATTAGGTAACTGCACATTGGGTTGTATAGTCTGTTGAATCTGAGATGGATCCCACACCATATTCATTCTGGGGTATGGACCCATAGAAGGTTCTGCATATGAAGGACCATAGCCTGGTTGAACATAGGGTTGATAATTAACTGGAAAATTTCCAACTCCTTGTAATAATGGTTGACCAGAAGGAGGTTGGAAACCTTGAGTTTGGTATTGACCTTGAGGTTGAAAACCTTGAGGCATGTATTGAATCTGGGGTTGACCTTGGGGAATGTACTGTCCTTGAGGTTGATAACCTTGAGGTATGTACTGTCCTTGAGTTTTTTCTCCAGGTGAATAATATTTTCCTACAGTTTTTCCTGGTAAAATATTACCTTAAGGTTAACCCCCCGGCAGTAACTGACTTCCTTGAGGTTGCCCCCCAGGTGGTAACTGACTACCTTGAGGTTGCCCCCCAGGTGGTAACTGACTACCTTGAGGTTGAGGATTTGGAATATTACCAAACATCATAAATATTTTCTCTGCGTTCAATGTTTCAGTTTTAGTTCCATTTGTACTAGATGATAACACCTGTTCAATTGGTTGAGGATTCTCTCCCGAGAAAGTACTAGAGACATAATGATACCTCGAAGGAATAGACAGACCACTGTATAAAAATATTTCCGAAGATTGGGAAAACATAGATGACTCACTTGAAATAGTTGATGAAGGATAATAACCTCTTGGTGTAGGATGAAAAGGAATTCGGGGTGGTGAATAACTAAGACCCGGGTTTTCTAAAAAATCTGTCAATGATAAACGCCAAGCGTCAGTTATAAAAGGAATATAGAATATTGATTCACGCTTCCTAAGATGGAAATTTTCTTGGGTTTTGGGAAGAATTACGTCTTCCTCTAGACCAACAAGTTATTCAATAGATATAAGGTCAGAAGGAAGATTTTCAGTTATGCAATGTCTTACCCTAGGTGAACCAGGATCACTAGAAGTTGGAGTAACAAATCCTGAAGATGGTTCCAATACAGCAGGTTCAGTGTCAAGCTCATAAATTTCAGGTTCTTCAGCTAATTCACTGGAAGGAGAAATACTACCAGTAACTTCGGAAATTGAAATTGGCTCTTGAATATGTTCTCTTTTTTGTGATTGATAATCAAGATGAATAACTATAGATGATTCTCCTGTTTCTGTTGATCTTATTCTACTGACACTAGGTGATACTAGAGCGCGTAGCCCTTCAAGTTGGCTTGGTGTATACTCGAGGGGATTCCCCTGGAGTCTACGCGATTGTCTTGGTAATTCAAACATGATTAAAAATTATTAATCACATGCAATCCAAGAAAATTTCAATAAAAATGCCTAGAGTCGCTAAGGAAACAAACAAATGAATCACACGCTTAAAAATCTAGGAGATCAAAACACACATAAACAGTAAATTCCCACACTAAAATCACTAGTTGGTGATGAAATCCAACATCGTAGTATTTTAATGTAGAAAGGGCAGTTGGAACAGTTACCCCGACAACCTGCCTAATGAAACAAACCAGTGCAAGTTTCTCCACTTAAACCATCTCAAGTGAAGATAACCCTCTGGAGAGTCCAAGTGAGTCTAGTCGCCATCTTCTCCAGGTACAGTGGGATATTTCTTCCACTGTCACCTTAGGAAAAAAACCATAAATATTATGGCCACTATGGTTACCAATAGGAACTAATATACCTGGGGGAACAGTCTACAATCTGACATACGTGCAAGGGCAGAGTAAAAAAGCTCAATCCCCTTGAAGGATCCTTGAAATAATCCAAGGTATACCAATAAGTGACCCCAGGCTCCTCAACAATGGTCTATCCAAGGTTTACCATTGTTAATACGTGCACATCTTCTATCGTTCCCAATGAGATAGAATTGATTATCCCACTAGTTCAGATATGACCTCGTGCTTGACTCCTTTAAGAGGAGCTTCGCAGAGCATACAAGCGACTATTGGATTTTCCTACCACAAGATCAACTACTTGTTTGATTTATTGTCTTGAAGAGTTAATTACTCCCTACTCCAAGACACTAGCCTAAGATATATTGGTGAAAAGAGCCCTAGAAATGTAAAAATTACTAGATTGAATTTAATTTAAGCGTTGATTTTAATAGGCTGTTGCTTAGGACAATAGGTGCGAAAGTGAAATTGATGATATGTAATGACCCGACTCAAAACACACTAAAAATGCATCTATTCTAAAGGAAGAGTTGAGAAATGCAATCTTTTAAAACAATTCTTTCCTTTAGAAGAATAAATGAAAATAAATCTAATTTCATGAAAACTCAATATGATCAATTGCTGAATAAGAAATCCCTTTATCATTCAAGATCGAAACTACAAACAAATTTTTTCTTCAAAAGAACACTATAAGTTCTATAAATAACACTCAAAACTAAAAACACTAATTTTGAGATCTGAAAATTCAAAAAAACTAAATCAGAATTAAAACTTTAAATATTTTGAGGATGTCTTGGTTATCTTGTTTATCTAACTAAGAAATTCTTTGCTTGGATCAGCAAGAACTCAAAAAACATCCAATTTTGGTTTTTTAAGTGAAATTCCAAACTTATCAACAATTTTTTTTTAAAGATTTGCAAATGAGAAAAATGGGATCTAAATCTCATAAAACAATTTCTGTTATGATGTCAAATGCAGCAAGAAAATAAGGAAATACCAGTGATCTAAAGGTATACCAATGTTTCTAATCTTTGAGCGGGATAAAGACAAAGCAAAAATCACTATAACATGCAGATCTTTCAGAAAATCATTCAAAACTAAAAATGCTGAAATAAACTCTTAATCAAAGCTTTCTAACAGAAGATACAAGTCTGGGTATTCACTGAGAATCTAACAAACTAATCCAGAAAAGAGGATTTTAATATTTTCCAAAAATTTTCACAAGGACCACAGGTTTTAGTGTAAACTAGTGCGGTCCCGCACTGTCTATACAAGAAAAGTGCAGAGATGCCCGCACTGTTTCTAAAAGAAAAGAGCGGACACCAGAAAACTAAAATAAAAAATAAAAATAAAACTCTAAATTATTTCTTAGGGATTCTACAGGGGTAAACTACCCAAGCCAGTATAAATTAATCAAAATAAAAAAAAATAAATTCACAATTCAAAAGAAAAGAAATCAAAGTGCAAAATCCTTCCCCAATGGAATCGCCATTTTGTTGGATGGATAAGTCGTTCTTGTGAACAAGAAATACCTCCCAAGTGTCCTACGGATAGCTAACAACAAGCAGAATAGATGCAAATTGCTTTCTCTAGATTATATGTAATTTAGAATTTTCTATGACGAGGAAAGGACCTACCTGTGATCCAATGCTAGTTGAATTCTTCTTTCCCATCACTCCAAGAAGTCACCTCGAAAGACCTGCAAGCATAGACATGGAAAAGAATTAAAAGCACATGCAACATATACTAATTCACAAATCACAAATCCATATTAATGATCAAGGAATTTAAGAAATGAGATAATTAATTAAATAACCCATTGATTAAACATGAAAAGTAAGCTATTTAACTAAAAACCCATTGAGAAAACAATATTCATTTGTATTAAATTAAATAAATAAGAGCCTTACAACCGTGTCCGCCTTGATGTCATATAGGCCTTCCTGGGGTCCGGAACAGACATTTCCCTTACTCTGACAAGCTTTTCACTCTCTCATCTAAAATCATATGGGTGTGTAATCATTCCCACATCATGATCAACTATGACAGTCTCAGTCTCTACATCATTACTCCTCAAAAATTCTCCAAGTCTAACTTACTAACTATTTCACTATCCCACACACACTCTTTATTTTCTAACCCTTGAAGCTACACTATGGCTTCAATTTATAGGAAAAGAGAGGAGGTTATGGTTCCATATAAGAAGGGATAGAATGCTCTTTTAAAGGGATTGGGCTCCATAAATCAAGGAGTAGGCTCCCATAATGGAGGAATGAACATACATGATAGGATTGAACCTTCGTCCGGATAATTGCTTCTAGAAGCTTCCAGATTTGACTGTTGGGCTTCTAAATGTTACTTTCTACCTTTGTTTTACATTTTACAGGGGTTCGCACCCTTAATGAATAAAAAGTGCATTTAGCTCTACATGATTTAGAGCAAAAAGGTGCAACACCATAGGCAATGCTAAGAGAAAGTGCGGTACAAGTGTTTTTAAGACTTTTCTGAGCTTTTCTCTCAATTTCAAGGCTTGAATTTAGGAACTTTGATGTTGTAGACTTCCAAGGGAGTACTAAAATGTCATGGTGACAAATTGAAGTGTAACAACCACCATGGGAACAAAGCCAAAAAATCCCTAACATGAGGAATACAAGGCTAGAAAAGGAGGACGACGCAATATTTCCAAATACCTTGATATGAAACAAGAGAAAATGATGAAAGACACTAGCATATAACCAACACTAGATGCATAATAAAAAAAATTCTCGTAGTAGGAGGGAAACTATTACTGAAAAATAATTTCTCGAAAAATCTAGGACTAACAAAAATCCTAACCTTCAAAGGCAGGTGGTGGAACCGAAAAAATCCACTAAGTAATGTCATTGACCCCACGATGTCCCAACGCTTTGTACTAAGACAAATTTAGGACCTAGAAAAATGGCGCAACCCATACCCCCAATAAGACACCTTACTCTCTTAGAAATGAGAAGAAAAATACATATAAAGTCGATGTTGGTAACTGTTATTGCTACACCACCAACATGAAACACTCACGTTGGAAAATTTTGAGACTCATTCCATTTATCAGACCATCTATCCCTGGTTCCAGAAATAACTATGGAACTTAGAGGGAAATAAAATCCCATCAAGGGTCTTGTTATTTATCATGACCATTAATTTGTGAATGATCTCCTTCATCCATTATGAACTCTGATTCAACCTCTAATTGTGACATATGGTTATGTGGGTTGTATGACCTGGCCCTCAGGGCTAGGGAATCCTACTCGATGTATACAAAGGGAAAATCCATGTTTTCTGTGATAACCCATGTGGCACATTACATGACTACTCTACCACTGTAGCACCCAACGTTGTTAGGCACACTCCTTCGAGTAGTTAGAGATCAACCTAACCCACCATTATATAGGTAGAACTCTAACCCAAGGTCTCAACCCAAACCTAGTTGGCCATTCTGACCCCCGACTTGACTAGACTACCAATATTCTACCTGGCTCCAGCCAAATTTTCTACTCGACTGGACTATCACACTTGACTGGCCCAACCCCTGACTAGTGGGTCCTACCTGACTAACTCAATGCCACTTCTTTGCACCCCACTCATGTAGAGGTTTTTCCTTTTTGTTCGAACTCCCTACCCCCAGCTTAGAAGGTATGATAGGTGGATTCAAGCCTATTTTATAAGCATTTTCAATTAGAAATATTTTACCTCCTACTTGGTTTTCACAGGGGTTGTGACTTTTAGTTGAACTTGATAAAAGATACACATGAGTCTATTGAGGAAAATTAAAAATAAAAATAACATTCTTCAAAGGCTCACTGAGTTCCCTTCATTGAAATAACAGGGAACTTGAGCATCCAAATTTTATTTCCTTTATACATATGTTCCAAATTCGAATTCTCTTCCTTATATGTGAGCTCTTTAATTAAGCATGACAATACATTATTACAAGTTAATTTTGTGCACCATATATGTAAAAGACCCCTAAAATATGAGATCGTCACATCATTCAAGTACCATTAAGAACAATATCAATAATATACCAAGCAACTATGTCAACAACCAAACTACAGGCCCATGCATCATACATCGATGGCATTATTTCAACTCAAAAATTATAAACATATATTCATTGCTACTAATGAACAAAAAATATACGTATCTCAAAATAAATATGGGAAATTAAAGTTGGGACAACAAATATCCACCAACCATACACAAGCTAAGACCATTCCTCACTTTTAACAGTCACCTCCAATCCAAATTCCAAAGACTGAGGGGTCCTTCTCTTAACAGATTAAATTCCAATTGCTAGTTAAAATAGGGATTCCATAGGTTCTCCCACGTCCAGCCACTAATTTCTTTTTTCCTCCACCCTTCTATATTCAAACAGTTAATTTAAATTTCCTAAAACAATTGACTTGAATCTACTCAACAAACTATGGAAACAATTAACGATCACGAAATCACAAAGCATACTAGAGAAAGGATCCAATCAACACATTACAAAATGATTTCCTGGGGAAAGCCACAACTAAAACCCCAATATTTGTATATTTCATTAGTCAGAAATATGATAAGATTACTATGTATAGAATTTCTGTATTAATAACATAAGAACATATTTCTTGGATGTGTTTTGAACCAATCAGTGTGGTTCATCTTACCCTGAAGATGAACCACACTGGTTGGTTCGAAACGTGTCAAAAAATATGTTCTTATGTGATTATTACCGAAAGTATCTCTATATAAATTATGGATCACAAAAGCCAAATTTCAAAAAAATATTACAATGCTTTTCTCAATCCTGAGAAACCTCTAACTATCTCTATTTGTCTCATTGCTTCCAAGACAATCCTAGGCTAAATACTGAATGAAATTTTTTTCTTGCACAAGTCCATATTTCCTTGCGTTTTTTCCTTGGGTAATTATCCCATATTAATTAGGGAAATTCCCATCCACAACTACACAATATCAAGGGCCTTTGTTTGACTGCATTCACCACCTGTACAATTTAGATGATTATACAACTAATAGTACACTTCCCTTGAACTTCAATCTCAACTAAGTAACTCTTAGATATGACATGCATGTGTTATTTATGGATGAATCATCAATTAACTGATTGATCACTGGATGTGGTTCAATTTCATGTTCCACACTTTGAGCTCTCACTAGTTCTTCTAACATTTGGAACTAGTTAAACTGATTTTATCTCAAATAAACTAAATTAATTAATTACAACTCAAAATAAACTCAAATAGGGCTCTTATAATGTAGTAACCACTCTACATGGCTCAAGTTAGACCCTCAACTCGAATTAACTGAACCAACTATGTCAAATTAAATTATTTAACTCATATAAGTTCTCATGTGATTTGGAACTACAATTTTCTTCTAATTTAATTCAAGGGAAAATTAAATTACAATCTTTCTTGGTAAAATTTTCAACATTTCTTGTCATTCTCAACACGTAACCCTCCTCATCTCTTGGATTTGTGTCCCTTGACTTAACCATTTTTTAATTGAATATTTACATTGTATATATAAGTGTAAAATAATAGGGACTCTCACAAACCCCTTCCCCTTTTAAGAACACCATCCTATATGTTCTTTGTCTGTATACAACATGAAAGACATGATTAAAAAAACATACTCTTTATGGTGATTTATATAAATAGATCTATACAAAATTTGAAATTTTATGTTCATGGAGTGTGAGGTTCCTGTGGTCGACAATGTAGAGTGATTCTGGATGAAACTCTTCCTCTAGTTCCACCTATAGCACAGACCAATCATTCACATGATTAGAGTCCTATACACATCTTTGAAGAAAATAAACATGGAAAATATCATGAAAATTTTACTTATGGAGGTAAGGCCAACCTATAGGCCAATGACCCTATTCTTTGAAGTATCTAAAAAGGCCCACAAAACTATTGGTTCCGAATTTACTCATGACCCAATATTCAAGGAAATTTTCTTGGGTCTAACTCTCAAGTAAACATGTTCCCCAACTTGTAACTCCTTATGCACCCTATGTTCATATGCATAGCTTTTCTTCATGTCTTATGTTACCTTTGACTTATTCCTGATGATATACATTTGTTTCTCTATATATTTCAAAATATTAGGTCCAATAAGGGACCTATTTACTAGATCACTCTAGCTGATAGGAGTGTTACAACTCCTTCCATAAAGTTAATCAAACAAACTCATCTTTAGAGATTCTTGGTACCCATTGTTGTATGAAAACTCTACAAGTGGAAGATACTCTTCCCAGTTCATTAGATGGTACATCACATACACCCTAAACATGACTCAAGGATTCTATTTGTCCTCCTTGTTTTCCCCTCCATTTGTGGATGATAAGCTATACTAAAAACCTATTTTTTCCCCAAGCCTACAAATAGTTCCTTTTAAAACCTTGAAGTGAAATTGGCATCTCTATCTAAAATTATTTTCTTGGGAACACCATGCAACCTCACAATCTCATTTATGAATATTTGAGCCACCCCACTATCTAAGTTGGCAGATTTGATTTCTAGAAAATGAGCCACTTTTCTCAATTTTTAAATTACTGCCATAATTGAATCACGTTGTCTAAAGGTTCCTAGAAAATTGGTACTAAATTCCATGGAGAGATCACTTCCCACTTCCATTCCGGAATGGGAATGGGTTGCAATAAACCTAATGGATGTTTATATTTAACCTTCACTTGATAGCACTCCATGCACTTAGCAAAAAAAATAGATACTTCCTTTTACAAGTTGGGCCAATAGTAAAAACTTTTAATGGTCATGAGGGTCTTTTGGTTTCCTTGGTGGGAAGAATATGGCTTACTATGGAGCTCTCTCATTAGGAGCCTTTTTAAATCGTCCTTGATTGACACATATATTCTATTCTTAAATCTAACTAGACCATCATCTCTGAGATGATATTCTTCATCCTTTCCAACCTCACCATATTGCTATAGGGTGATAGCATGGAGTTGGTTACACTTGAGAGGCTGCATTGTTGTAGGCAGCCATTCAAATCAAATACACAAGCTCTTACCCAATGATGAACTCTTTTTATTGTACATGTAGCCAACTGCACTAACGAAGATTCTACATGCACTTCTTTATTCAAACCACACTTATCCACCAATTCAGGACTAACATACTATAATTGGACCGAGGATCAATGAAAATAGAAACAAATTGATCACAAATCTTACCATCCATCTCAATGATAGATGTCTAATGGTATTCCTGCCTATTATCTAGTGTTGCATAGATATGAGGAACACTCTGACCAAAATCCCAAACAGTCTATGCCTCCTGTGCACTATATATCTTAGGCCTACCACCATGGTTATGTAGAAAATATCTCTTTAGGTGTTCCTTACCCCATGTAGAACACTCCAACCATCCAATACCATCACCTCTATGTTGTTGTTGTGATCCATGTCTTTGTCTAGCTACATTGAACTTCTTTTGTGGTGCCACATTTTCTTTCTCTTCTGTTTTCCGAGGCCTTATTATTTTCGACTTCCATTTACCCTTACCTTTATCTTTCCATTTCCATCCTTGATGAGTTTCATTCTTACGCTTTGACTGTTCATATAAATGACTAAATTTTCCAATAAATTCCTCAGGTGACCGAGGCTTATAATACTCAATCTAATCTCTAAATGCTAATGGCAAAGCACTAACAAATAGTTGAACCTTAGCCTTCTCATATTTAATATATGGTAAATACCTTAATAGCTCCAATAACTTGGTCGTATACTCCTCATTAATGATCGATCCCATCTTTAGCTCATAGAATTCATTGGCCTTACTATCGTAGTACCTTTCTGACAAGTACTTCTTCCTTAAAATCCTCTTGAATTCATGCAAAATCAATTCCTCTGTTCTGGTGTCCTTGAATCGCTTCACATCTTCCAACTAGATATCTTCTTTACCTCTTAGTCTGAAGATAGCTACTCTGGCCTTCATATTATCTGTGTAATTATGCAACTCAAAGAACTTCTTCATCCCAAGTATCCAAGCCTCTGCCTCTTCTGTCTTCTTCAAATATCCATCAAAATTAGGTGGCTTTGCTTTCTTGAAATCATCCTAAAAGTATCCCCTGTCACTCCTTATGTAAGGATGATAATGCTGATGATCATAGTTCATTTCAAAACGAGAACTAGAATAGTACCTATGTCCATCACCTCTCCTATCTGGAGTATCCAACAGTCTGCCATCTCTAAACGTGTAATCTTGATATGACCTATTACCACCATGATATCTACTAACATATGCCCCATTAGTTTTTTCCTCCATCCCATGGTTGATCTGAAGTGGTCGTTATCGCCGCAATTCTGACAATCTTTGAAGGAGTATTGCATTCACATCTGGTTGTTTCTCCTATGCTTTTATAATTTTTTCATTGTCCACCTTACAACTCCTTAGATATTCCTTCAAACTTCTCAATGTGTCTGCTAAATTAGAAGAGTGCCCACCATCACATTGTTCATTTGATTCATAGGGAGAATCTTTGTAGTCTACCATCTTGCTAGTAATTTTTATCTCTTTCCTGTGAGGAATACTATGTCAACTAAACCAAATCACAATAAAACAATGTACCTTATCATAATTCAAGGATGATATCTCATCTGCAAAATCACCAAAATCAATGTAATACATGTACAAACATAATCGTAACAACATATGGATGTATAGAAATTAAGCGTACCAACACATAAACATCATTCTAGCTAGAGTACAATCATTAATGCATGACCATATCAACTAGACATAGCGTTACCTCATGCATGACAACAAAAAACATACCAATGCACATTTGACAATATGTAAATAATGACACACATGGAAATTCATAACCAATCGTACACTCATGACTAAACACTTCACAACAAAAACATCTGCTTTCACATGGAAACATCACTACAACCATGACTGACCCCATGCATATGCAACAAGCATATAGACCACAAGGATGGTTAACAGACATGCAACTGAAATGAATGCATGACCACCACACACCTCCCATCCATTCAAATGGGTGAACTGTGCTATGATACCACTTTGTAACACCCTCCTCCCACATCTACCTAAGTAACTGCCCAACCAGGGTGAACATGTGATGTGAGGCTACTATGATCTGATTCAACCTCCTAGGTGACCTTAAGGTAGTGGAATTGACAAAAACACATCATACAAACCTTCCACATTAGCAACAAAACTCTTAGGAGTCATCCTAACCACTTAGGTAGCTAGCCCCTAGGTCCTACTGGGTTTTTAGACCAAACCCCTAGATGCTACCTTGATATGGACAAGGGTGTGACTGGGAGGCTCTGAACGCTCCCGCAACATTGGCATGCATGTGTCCAAGGACTTCTTCCCTTAGACTTGTGTCAACATTCCAACTATTTGAGCCACTTTTTCAAGCATAGAGCCTAGGTAACTTCCAAGAACTTAATGACAAGTTGAGAAATTACTTATAACAATGTAACAATGATACACTAGCAAAAACATTGCTAAGGTCTAGACTGGACCCCTACTAGCCATGATATGTGTTTCGGCAAACATGTCACAAATATGTAATCTACAAGTACAAACAACATATCTGATCATAGGGGTCTCATACTTATATGAGAATCACTAAGAAGCATTGTTCCTTTACATCATTAGTTGAATTATTATCTATTAGGTCATTGATACATTTTTCATTAATTTACAAATAAAAACATGAGCAGAGGCATACATCATCACTATCATAATGCATGCTTATAACTAACATAATAAAAACAAAAATATCATGGATACATCAGCCATAGAATCCACATTTAAACCTGTACATTTACACATAGGGTATTAAGGAAAGAACCTCTTATCAATTAATTCAAAAGTCAACTAGGATGGGACTACCACATTCCACTTGACCATAGATTGGCTGAACCAAATCTCTCTTCAGCCAGTCACCCAAATTCCATATCCCGAGCATGAATGTGGGACTCAAACCAAAAGAACCAACTAGGGAATCCTGAGCCTAAACCACCTCACCTTCATCAATAAAAACCAACCTTTACAGCAATCCATCCCAGATCACTAGGTCATAAAACAAAGATCATGTAATAACATATTTTACCATGATCTCCACCAAATCACTACGCCAAAACAAGCATGGATTCCACTAGATTATCCACCTACAACGTGAGGAATTTTCTGGTCTCCTAGTCTCTTAAGATTTACCGCAATCGACACAGGATCACTAGGCCCTAATCCAAGAATCCAATGTCTAGGATTTACCATATATCCCATCCTGGGATTCCTAGGCCTGATGGAGAGCACCAACCTCTAGGATTTACCATATATCCTACCATTCACTGGTAGAGGATTCCAACGCCCACCGAGGCAACACAAAATATGGCTTTACCACAACCCACAGTTTGGTTCAAGGGTTACTAGGCCATGTTTTCTTTCATTCAAAGATCCACCCCACTAAGCTTCGAGTCCATCTGGAAATCCAAATCAACCAAAACATGAGAACCCCATCACACCATGGCCATTCATAAATGACAAGGCTACGCTGAAAACATTGTCACACCTAGCAAAAGCCATGCCATGACAATAGAGAACCACATGCAATACCATGCATGCAAAATCTATCATGGAAATCACATATGAAAATCGATACCTGCAAATAATACTGTTGTAGCTTCTTGATCATTCTCTTCCTTTCTTTCTCCTTCCTTCCTCTTTCCTTCTTTTCCATTCTTGATCTAATGCCAAAGTGCTCCAAGAAAACTCTAAGTGTCCAAGAGTGAGAGAGAGAGAGAATAATGAGACAGCTCCAAAAATGAACTAACAAAAGGTACCAAATGATCCTCAAAATCCTTTTTATCAGTGAGGCCTCTATTCTATTCATTTTCCATTAGTTTCCTTCATTTTCCTCCTCACATGAAACATGTGACCTTTCACCTTCCTTTCTCCTATTTTCCAATATTTCATAAATATATGTGGCAAAACTAATTTTTCCTTTTCAAATCCCTTTCCCTTGTCTTTGCCAATTTCCTTTTCCATAATTAACCAATGAACACCCTCACTATGATGTTTTCCCCAACATTCAACTTGGAATAAGTATCCCATCAACCAGGGTTTTTATTTTTCCTTTATTAACTTTTATTACATGGAATTTTTTAGCAAAGCTATTACATAAATGAAGAAAATTCACACTAGCACATTTGTCCCAATTTCTGACGGCCAAAATGTCTCTCTTGCAACATATAGGAATCCCAAGAGCGACACTTTGAGGCGGGGTAAAATGTAGTTTCTCTTAGAGTCGCAATTCTGACACTTCAATAAAGTGTGGGAAGAGTGACACATTTTCTGATGTTTCCAGATGGTCGTCACTCTTCTGACGTTACTTTTTGAGCGTCGCTATCTCGATCTTAGCAAGATTGTCACTTTTTCGACATTAGGCAGACCGTCTCTACTCGTATGTTAGAAAAATCGTCGCTCTACTAACGTTCCATAACCGTTGCTCTACCAACGTTCCAAAATGTATCTCTACTGACATTCCATAACCATCTCTCTTCCGACGTCTTTCAGGTTTTTAAAATCATGTCGTAAGTCTGAAGATTGTGAATTTTAGTTGCTCTATCGACATCTTGCAGACTTTGTCAGAAGTCTGACATCTTGCAAATTTTGTCGCAAGTCCGAAGGTTTAGAATTCGTCCAACAACCATTGCTATTCCAATGTTTGTGACTTGTAGTCACTCTACCGATGTCTTACAGATTATGTCAAAAGTCCGACGTTGTGAAGAATTTGTCGCAAGTCCAATGGTTGTAAGTGGATCACAAGCGTTGGAAGACCGATGGAAAAAAAACCTATATGGAAGAAAAAATGGGTACAGTCTTCTAGCTCCAATAAAACATACAATGATATTAGAGTATTTCAAGGAATGTGAACTATGATGGCAGATGACCTCGATAGGTACTTTTTTCACCTAATGATTTACTTCCTCTTATAATTTGTCAAGGATGGAATAAGTTGGATCAAAGAATCAAATTTTAAGCCTATTTTAGACTTGTACGGGTTGGCTCCAAGATACATAGGTTGGCTACTCCACTAAAGATATGTCAGCCTCCTGAAAAGACATTTAAGTTCAATAGGTTAAAATGAGTATAAATAGAGGCTAAAATTTCCTCCATTTTTTCCTTCATTCATTGAAGAAATAAGTAGAAGACAAGAAAAAAAATTGTAAATAAGACACAGGATAAGGATGAATATCATAAACCAAACTCTTCTATGGCATATCTCCTAAAGGACCAAACTTATATGTGATCCATCTATGTACTAAAAACACCAAAGCCTTTGTGATTCATCACTTAGGAAATATAGGACCAAAAGTATGAAGTAATTTCTATGCAAAGTAATTGAATTTTTTTTGTGCAAGGAAATAAATGTATCTCTATGGGAAGGGGCCAAGAACTTATGGATCATGTCTAAGAAATCGTACTGAAAATTTGTGAGAAAGACTTGAGATCTTGAAGTTGAATTTCTGTGTGAAAAATTATTGCATCACTTATGGAAGAGGATCCTATATTCTTTGTTTTCTTAATATTGTCATCATATTAATAAGGGACTACTAGTTTTATTTACTCTTTTTGTTAGGGCGGTAGAGCCTCATTAATGTGCACTAGTGTTATATGTTCCCAAATATTGCCGAATCTCAATTTATGAACATGAGTGCAAGGTAGGGGACAGAGTGAAGATCTAGTTCAACGAAGGAATTTAGGAGCTACTAAATTGCAGATTGGATACTAAGTGATTTTAGGAGTGAAATATATTGTTATATGAGCAGAAATTCTTGGAGCATTCATATGAGACCTTGTTTAAAGCATTGATTAAGATCTTGTTGAATACATGAAGCTCCGTTGAAGAAGCCTCATTTAAGAAGAATTGAAATCCATTGAAGTAGCCTCTTGGTAACAGATCTTGATAACACTTTTTGGAGAAGTAAAATGTATTGATGATAAATATCTTGATGATGAGAAACCTGACCTATGACAATCTAAGATAGAATGTGCGATATGATTTGTAGCGGATCTTGTATATTTTGGAGCAGACTTTGGAGACTAATTGAAATAGATTAGATTCTTGACCTAAGTACATTGGAAGATATGTCAAACATACCATTGAATACTTCTGAATAAATCCATTCAAGCTTATTTGAAGTATCTTGGAGGCAATCTGTACCACCTATATAACAATTTATTAAAGTAAATCTTGGAGCGGTATGCGAGGCATTTGGAGCAATATTGGAGACATTCTTGAAGCATTTATAAAGTATTTTTGAAGAGATATTTTCAAGTATTGTTGTAGAAGCTTCTAGAATACTTGAAGCTGTATTGAATCCACCTTAAAGGATTGAAACATGAAGAGAGGGTTGGATCCTTAGAGAATTGGAGTCCTCATATAATATTGGAGCCTTCTAGGAAACTAGGTTGGAGCCTAGATTGTCTTTGAGGATTGGATTCCTCATAAAAGTTTGGAGCCTCATTGAGAAAAATTTGGATCTTGGATTGATTTTTTAGTATTGGAGTCCTCATACGAGGTTGGAGCCTTTTTGAGATCAAGGTTTGAGCCTTGAAGGAATTTTATTGTATAGGTTGGAGCTTGATTTTTTGTAAGAGGATTGAAGTCATCATCAGTTACATCAATGACAAATGAGGATATTGTTGAGATGTCGTCATTATTTTCATTTATGACCCAATTGAATTTGGTTTCTTGAGCTTACCTGCAGTGAGGTTTCCACCTCGATCCAACATTATGCATGGAACCATAACACCCCTGACATGCCAAACAAAAGGATTATCAAGAAAAATTAAGGAAATTTGTAACTTGTTTTGAATGAAAATTTGTACAAAGACTTAAAGAGATGTTGTTGAAACATAAAAGTATATTTTGGATGCACTATAACCATATTTTATCAAAGTGTTTTTTATAAATACCAACACATTGATTGGAGCTGACATATGTCAACAAATAAAAAATGTGGAATGTGATGGAAAATCAATTCATTAGGTAATTTTTTCCACCTAATGGTTTACTTTCTCTTACAATTTGTTAAGGATGGAATAAGACAGATCAAAGAACCAAATTTGAAGCCTATTTTAGACTTGTATAGGTTAGCTCCAACATAAACAGGTTGGCTCCTCCACTAAAGATATATTCGCCTCCTCAAAAATACATGATAGTTCAATAGGTTCAAACGAGTATAGATAGAGGCTGAACTTTCCTCCATTTCAGCCTTCACTCGTCCAAAAATTAAGTAGAAGATAAGAAAATAAAGTGAAAAGAAGACCATGAATAAGGACTAATATTAGAAGCAATATTATTTTGTGGCATATCTCCTAAAGGATCGAAATTATCTGTGATCCATATCTGTACTAAAAAGACTGAAGTCTTTGTGATTCATCTCTGAGGCATAAGACCAAAAGTATGAAGTAATTTATGTGAAAAGTAAGTGACACAATTTTTTGCATGGAGGTAAAGGTATCTCTAAGGGGCCAACACCCTGTGGATTATCTTTGAGAAAGTATACCAAAAATTTATGAGAAAGAGCTCATATCCTAAGGTTGAATTTACATGTGAAAAAGTATTGCATCACTTGCGGAAGAGGGAGAAAAAATTATTTGTTTTCTTGAGATTGTCATCATATTGAGAAGGGACTATTATTTCTATTTATTATTTGTTTTAGGGAAGCATAGCCTCAATAATTCAGTCTGGTATTATATGATCCCAAAGAGGGTCGAGTCTTAGCTTATGAACATGAGTGCTAGATAAGGGATAAAGTGAAGAAAAATTTCAACAAAGGATTTTATGAGTCACTATATTGGAGATTGGATACTAAGTGATTTGACGAGTGAAATATATTTTTATAAGAGTAGAAATTCCTGGAGCATTCATAGAAGACCTTGTTTGAAGCATTGCTGAAGATCTTGTTGAAGACTTGAAGCGCTATTGAAGAAGCCTCATTTGAGAAAACTTGAAATCCCTTGAAGTAGCCTCCTGGTAGTAGATACTGACAACCATTTTTGGATTAGTAAAATGTATATATGATAAATCCCTTGATGATGAGAAAAATGACCTATGGAAATATTTTTAAGAATTTGGGATATGATCTATAACAGATCTTAGATATTTTGGAGCAAAATCTAGAGACATCTTAAAATAGTCTTGATCCTTGACCTAAGTACATTGGAAGATATGTCAAGAATACCATTGAAGACTTTGTAACCAATCCATTTGAATCCTATTTTATACCTGTACAGGTCAAATCCAACATACACAGGTTTGCTACTCCACTAACATTTTTGCGGGACATGATATTGAATAATAAAATGAATACAAGGACAAGGAGAGAAATATTATCATAAAAAATAAAATCAATGATTTATAGTTGAAAGACAACAAAAATTGATAATGACAATGATTTAATATAAATGGAAACAATTAACAATCAATTCATTAATGGAAGCAATAAGATGACAATTAAGGTCCCTGTAGATTGTTCCCATTAATCTCTAATTTTTGTGCAGTAATCTCATATACCAGTCCTCAATGAACTCTCTCACACTCTTATTCTTAAACAAAAACAACAACAAAAAATATAAAAAAAAAAAATATTTCCACCAAATCCGTGAATGGTAACCACCTAACACCTGTGTCGTAACGATATCTAAATGGTATTTTTGTCACATGGAAGTAATATAGTAACTAGGATACTAACGTTTATCACTTATAAACTAATTTGAAGTGTTAATACACTCCAATAAACCCTCCTAACACAAATAATAAATCAAATCCACCCACCCCCCCCCCCCTTACAAATGCAAAAGTTTAAATGTTGCAACTCAATAGTTCTACAGATAAGTAATACCAAATTTAAAGATCACATATTGGTCTAGCACTATCCCCGAAGGCACTTTGATAGTTGTAATTCTTGTTGTGTCTATAGGATGTTAACTTGGTTATGCATCGTATCTTGGCTTATATTCATCCCCAAATCTGGATCTTCCTCATTTTGAAAGTAGAATTCCACCAGATCCATCTTGACAATCTTCCAACCTTATGTGATTGTTATCACCGTACGGTAAAGGTAGGATTCAGTTGGATTCTCCATGGCAATCTTTCAAACTGGGCATTCAAACTTCTGTACCGTTTTCTTGATGCCTTTTAGCAGCTACTCAAAACATTTACTTTGTTTTTGGTTCCAACATATTCAATATTATCAGTTATGACATACCAGCTCCTTTTTTTTGTCTTATAAAAAGAAACTATATGGGTGAACTGATAGTGTTTCTTGTAGATATTCTAAGACATTGTGCTTATGTTTTGAGATAAAAACTTTTTGGAAATATTGTGACCAATCGATCCTTATTTAGGGAACAATATTGTTAAAAGAGGACTAAATACTTTTAGTTCAAATGTAGTAGGACTAAAGTCACTGTTGAGTCCATGTAATATAACTTTGGGCACAATGAAATAACCCCTCATGCCACTAAATAAAACTCTCCACACTTATACTGAGATGTTTAATCTTGCACATTATGCAAGAAATATCCTCAACTGGTGAAACAAATAGTATGTAATGGTACAAAACTAACATCTACCTCAGTTGCAATTCACAAGTTTGAAAAAAACCCATTCTACACAAACATTTTGTCCAGGAAGGCAATATAAAAATGTGTACTTGAACTTCCATGCTAACAAATAAATCTTAAAATCATAACATAGAGAAATTTACTAGAATTCACTAACTACGCAGAAGCTAAAAGGGAATACCTCATTGTCACCCCATACATAACCTAGAAACTACAAGATGTTATTTTTTAAATGAAAAGCCTGCATACAAAAAATCCAATGTATGTCATTAGAAAATAGCCATATTCCCATAACTGGTAAATCTAGAGATAAAAATGAAAGATGGAAGGCCAATTTGAATGAAATTACCTACAGGGAAGAATGAAAATTCATTGGTTTTAAAAAGCCCATGTCAACAAACTAAGATAGTGCACAATGCATGTTGCCAAATAAATGGCTCAATGAAACTAAAAACCTTTCAAACACTGAAGTAGCCACAATAGACACATGGGTTAACCTATCAATTTCTTTCAAATCTACAAAAGTCCATACATTACAAAAAATCATTGTTAATATCTAGTAATGTTGTCATATTGCATGATAGTAAGACCTCTATTTGGATGAGACAATTTTTCCATACCTGCAGCTTGATTTGTACATTTTAATTTTTTACTCCATTATTGACATGGACTTGCATGGAAAGTTTAGATATTTCCAACAGAATGTGGAATCCCCTTCCAAATGCTCATCACTTACAAACATTTTTTATATTTTTGGCTAGTTTTTGAAATTTTGCATGCATGACACTCACAATCAGATTGATATTTTCATTTATGGATGCCATGAGATTACACCAACAATGAAAAATTGATTATATCAAATATTGCATCATTAAAAATATTTGATAGATATCCAAACATGTCATACATAGAAAAATCCATCAACATAATATTTTTATTTCTTGAATTTGTTCTTTATTTAACTGACAAGTACACAATTTATTTATCATATATGCCCGATCTGGATGTGAACATGAGGAAAATTTTAGGAGCTACACATTTAAGGCTAAATGCTTGCAAAATACTACATTCTAAATCCCATATAATACAAATTGGATTAAAGAAAGAAAATTTCTTGCAACCCTGCATCTACAAATCATAAGAACTTTAAGCATGCTAGAACTAACAATAAAAACACCTAATATCCTTTAATTGTAATCACAAGTTAGATTTCATCAATATATAATTAGTTTATGTAGTAATGTGCACTCAATAATGTCAATAAATATTTTTCGCACCATACTAGGTAAAAAAACAAAATAATAAGAAAACCCATGAATTGCAACTTTAAAAACAAAGAAATTTGTTACTTATAACAGTTAGTACAATAATCACACTTGTATCATTGGTAAGACCCAAGGTCAGAACCCTTGAGTGGGAGAAGATGTGGGTTCTTTTAAATATAAATATCTCTCTCCTCTTTAAACAAACACACACACACACACACACACACACACACACACACTGTATATGTATATATGTATGTGTTTCAAGATGGCAATGAAACAACCTAAAATAATTGGAATTTATTAGGAGATTTTCAAAATTTCCCTTTGCATTCTTAAATTAATAGACATGCATATGAAAGAATTTAAAATGCAATCAAAGTATTTGAAATGAGGGAAAAATTAACCTAAAAAGAAATCACGAGGCTTGTGTACCCTTAAGAAGGTCCAAAGGATTTTCAATGTCACCACTTGGCAATATTTGATAATCAGAAAGCTCAATCTCATGGGGTTCACTACTTAGTAGCCCTACTATTGTAGAAGCCTCGCCATGATACATTGTTGACAGTCATTTAAAAAACCTCCTTGACACATTTTCACTCCACCTCTCACTGGAAATTTTCATTAACCACATGGTGCAGTTTGAATACAAAACGCCATTATACAAGGAGATCACTTCCTAGTGCAGGTTGATCCTAATTCTTGGGGCATTATCCTACAAAAATAACAACACAGTGCACAGCTATGTCATATAATTTGAGGTGCTAGATCAGAAAGAAATGTAATATTTCCACAATTAACTCTGGATAGTTGTGCATATCATAATTCCCAACACAAGTAACTTCTCATCCTACAAAAACAAACATCTTCTCTACAGACAGAGTCAGAGCGTGTTGATCCTTGTGAAGGTTTTATGCATATAAATATACAACAATTCTCAGGGAAAATAATTTATTCAATTTTCCATATTTCAATAACAGATTAGAAAATAACATAGTATAAAATGTTAAGTAATTCAATATTATCAAAGACACGTCCACTGCAAGCATTTATACATTCACTAGTGATGAGATTCTAATTGCAGATTTTGACACACACAAATGCACAATGAAACTCCTAACAGAATATTTATAGAGTATTATAACACTCTCAATTATTGGATGACTTAAATAGCTGATTTGAGGTCCACAAGTTAACCGATAAATGAATTCTATCCTTAAGAATACTCTAAATATGTGCAATCTACAAACTAGGATCCCAATCTCCATAACTACAGCTTCGATTCAAATAATCTCAAATAGTTTGAAAGAAATATATAATACACAAAAAGAAAAAAAAATTTCACAAAAGTAATAGAACAATACACACAAGTAGTAGTATCATCTAAATAGAGTAGAGTTAGTATAAAGGTTGACCCAAAGATGAATGCACAATTGCTCCCTTGACTATAAATTTACAATGATATCATAAATTTACATGCTAAGCTCTAAAATTACACTAATTATTTGTACTCTTTGATCAAGTATCTACCCCTACATTGCTATATAGCCTGTAGCAATGAGGTTTTGGAAAGTTATTTTCCATTATATTGTCTTTATCTAAACTTAATGGACAACATACCACAATCCCCACCTGTGTATGGAACAAATTTATGGCCCTATATCTTTTACAGGAAGAGCCTTTTCAGACATCTGATTTTCAGAATCTAGGGAAACATAGATCCTAGAAAATTTTAAACATTAATCATTTCTAAAAACCGTTCTACCCCTGCCTCTAGATCCAAGCATGTAGAGAAGCAAAAAAAACCCAAAATTATAACCCAAGGGTAACTGGTAACGATTAACTGGTGAGGGGAATTGCAAGTGATCCCAGAAAGAAGTGAAAAACATGAATCCACACGCATAGGGATAAAACCAGTCACTAGGATGAAAACTAAAGCATGAACCTTAGCCACAGTAAAAAATGATTCAAAATCTGAGTCATTTGATCCTAATTGTCCAGAGTCAATCTAAGTTGAAAACTGAGCCATTATATCTGAGTTGATCTGAGGCTGGGTTAAAACCTGAGTTGATAGGTGGCTTAGTAAAAGTCTGAGTAGTTTTAAAATTATGATTGTAGGTGCATTTTCAGTGTCTCAATGTGAAATAAATATATTCTTTAGTCTTCCATAAATTCAGTGTATTTGTATCTCCATCATTGTCAGTTGTAGCGAAGAGAGAAGGGTTTACATCTTTAGAAATAAGAAGGTACTACAATTATAGCATAGGTACTACATCTTTAGAAATATTTTTCCTTGGCATAGGTTCATCATTGTCACATAGACACAAATTATAGCATTCTTCAATTATGGCTCATGTTATTTGACAAAATTTATTTTCAAATGGAAGTACCAACCAGTTTTTCAACCTAATTTTGAGCATGAATTTACAGTCCAGATTCCAAGGATCCTTATCTACTACATACTTACCCACAACATCTTAAGATGGCACTTCTACTTCATTGAGAGTACTAACAAGTTTTTTAACCTCTTCCAAAGTACCATTCTACAAGGAAAACACCCTATTTTCAGTATAGTGCACTATAGAGAGAAATATTTTCAGTATAACTTTGAGGACTAACCCTTACTCATTTTCTTTCCATTTTTCTCTCTTATTTTGTGATAGTATGAATGAGGTTTTTTTCAGATTACTATTTGTCTTGGGTAGTCTAAATATCTTGATGTCATCAGGTGACTAAAATAGCATTTTTCCACCTCTGCTATAGGGTTCCCTGCTTGGAGGTTTACACTACATTTGGAATCAATATGCCTTTGTGCTTGGGGTGTGCCCATTTGAGGAAATGACTCCCCTCCTTCCTTAGTTGTCCTGAACACCTTTGGAATCCTAGAGAATGAAATTAGTTGGAGGTAGATAGGTCAATCTTGAGATCTTTTTTATTTTTTGATTATAAAAATTGTTTTTCTTCTTACATCTTTGAGACTCCTTGAGCACGAAATCAAGTGTAGCTATATGGATCAATATTAGGATATTTTTTATTATTTGATTGAACAAATTGGTTTTCTTCTTACATATTTGATACTCCTACAACATGAAATCAACTGGACCTAGACGTATCAATCATGGGAGCTTTTGATTCTTTGATTGTACAAATTGTAATTTCTTCTTAATCATCACTAGCCTAAATTGAGATTAATCCTCTTCATTTATTTGTTCCTTGTTCCCCTAAGATTGATTAGGAGAAGAATGAGCATCCTGCTAGAAATTCCTAAAAAAATCCCAAATCTGTGGAAAATATTACACTTGAAAGGTAGTTGATAGTAATATAATTCTTGGAGGAAGATCCTCTCATCCATTTATAGAGGAATGGCCTCCATGAGACCTTTATCCAACTTGACTTCAACACAAATACAAGACACAAAAATTGGCATCCCTTGTGTTCTTCCACTTTAAGTAACTTCGCAAAGTCACCATCAATATCCTTTAGAATAGCCTTGTCCCAAAATATCAACAAAAAAAGGGGATGAAAACCCATAAAAAAACGAGGAGAATTACTCCATTGGATTTAATTTTAGAGACAAAAGATTTAGATATAGTGCAGCAGTGCCTGTAATCCTGTAAAATAAGGACCTGAGAAAAATATTAAATCCTAACCTTCTTCAGATATGAACAAGAAATCAAAATACACCTCTTCAATGTGCAAAAACATAGAGTTGTCACTACATATTTGGAGCCCAAAAATCTGAGATCCATATATCTACTGCAATCAGACTATGACGCAACCCAGTGAATTTACATATCAATGCTCATCCTGTGAGGATGGAAACTTTCCATCAAGTTTCTAAGGTCTATATCAATAGAGATTGGATCATTACCTTCTTCACAAATTGGCTTGTTGGGGGTAGCTTCATAGGCATCAATAAGGTGGCTAACAAATTTTCAAGAAATGTATTTGGAAGATCAAAAGAAAGGTTGGAAAAATTAGTAGACACACTCTAGACATCCATTAAAAACATACTCTCTATTCGTCAAATACTAATGTTGCCAATTCTAGACTAGAGTATCAGCCCAACAAGGATCCCCTCCTTTCCAAAACATCAAAACATTCATTGATTTTTTCCTTAGGTGTAACATTCAAGATAGGGATAAGATGGAAGAATTTTATATGGATAATTTAATACTGCTTGGTATGAATGTGTGGGACCCCAACTCTCGGCTAGGTGATGTGAAATTTATTTCTTTAGCCTCCTGGATGACTTGTGAAGAGATCATGGAAGAATAAACCAAAATAATCATGAAAAAATAGATTAATAACCTTTGTGGATCATGGAATAACTACAAGGTCCTCACATTATCACTATTAACCAAATGATTATAGTAGAAGATCAACTGATGACAACTGTCTACAAAAAAATATAGGAGTAGGAAAAACTTCATTTTGAAGATACCTTTAGATTTTTGGGAGATGAGAGCCTACAAGCATGCCAAATAAGGTGGCATCCCTTGTCACACAGTTTGCGAATAAAGGAATATCATTCACCAAAGAGGTTGAAGAGTGTTTTGGATAGGAGAAAGATTAACAAAAGAAAGATTAGCGAGCCAAAACAGATGTAAATCGTTCTAAAATATCTCTCGTTTGATTTAATATTCCACCACAAGGCCTAGAGTAGTAATTTCAGAGAATCATTTATGCCAAAGAAATTATTTACCAGTTAAGTTGAGCCTATAAGTTAAATCATAGTGATGTGATGTACGTTTCTCTATTGATATAGATCATAGTGCTAAAGAAGACTTTTCAAATCTGATCGATGGTTATGGAAAGGATAATAGACTAAAGAATGTTGGATAAATGCAATCCTTCTATAGTCCGATGTGGCATTGCTCTAGGGTAATAACTTATACTCAAAAGAGTATTGGACATCAGTGTTATGTCACTTGGTAGTACTTGATGGCTGTGATATTCAGTTGTGCTTGATGGGTGCTGGATACTTTTTCATATGTCAAAGAACTTATTTTATCACCTCAAGATTGATCTACCTACAATGGCACCCTACTCAGCGATAACATAAGGATCCAGGATTTATGCATGCATGCATAAGACCAATCCTTATACTTATTTTTCAACCCAATGTAAAGGACCACATCATTGTTCTATTAGATGTGTTCTATAGGTTTTAAACCTGTTGGTTTCATTTACAATACTGGAAGGTTATGCTTGAAATTCCTCCAAGGGAGTCAACACAAGAGGATTTTAAAGAGGGAAATGAAACCTACAACTATCATTTCATACTGCTACCTCTAAAGAAGTCCTATTTTTTGCCTCAAAGGGAGGCCTCTATACATTGCTATACCTACATTCATTTAATACATGGTGTAGGTGGGAAGGGTGATCAAGTGTATACCCAATTATAAACCATTAAATAGGGTGATTACTCTTGTAGTACATACAAGAGAGGTATTATGATAGAACAAAAACAATAACATGACAATCTTAATCTCATATCCAAGTGTACACATAATTGAAATTCCTATTATGATCTACCATCCATGAAGCTTTCCTTGTGAAATAAACATCAAAAGCACCATGGAAATGCCAAGTCACAAAGGAATTAACATGTCCAAGAATCTTACCATATCAAGAACGGAATGTCTTTGTACTAGTGCTTAGCATAGTTTCACACTCAAGTGATGGAAATATCTCATATAAAGGCAAAATATATATGAAAATCACACAAATTGTACCAATTAGTCTTATGCTACCATTACAGTGTAAAAGACTCCATGACTCAACTATCTTTTGCAAAATTTTAAAGGAAAAATGCATAAATAATTTCAGTTGGTTAACAAAAACACAAAAGTTGGTTGATGCAGGGGCATTAGGCACAATAAAATACTTTTTATCTAAGTAGACATAGGGGGGTCTCATGTTTTTAAATATTCATGTAAATATTAGTATTTTGAATAAAATGGTGAGGAATTGTAAATGTTCTCTAACCACTAGAGAACATGAGGAATGTGAAGAGTTAGTTTAGTTACTTAGGGATTTTTGTCTAAAGTTAGGAATTCTGGAATCTTAAGGGTTTTCTGAGCTGTTAGAGGAGATGAAGTGATTCATTAGCTTCTAAGCCAAAAGGCATTAAGTATAGAGGTCTGTAGAAGAGAGTTCAAGGTGCAGAGATAGAGTATTGAGAAAAGGGGCCATTTGATTTGAAAATCTGGCCAGAGCCGAGAGAGATTCTGTGATTGATTTATTTGTATATATTGAGGAGGAATTGTTCCTAATTTCTGTGTGAAATACATATGTGTTCTTGATTGAATTCTGTATAAAGAAGATTCAAGTTTCTATAGACAAGTTGTGAAACTCTGTGTGACTTGTAATTATTTGAGTCCTATGTATATGTCCTGTGCAATGAATTTGGAGGAATCGATCACAAAATGGATCGATTCAGTCAAAGGATGGACTTGGTTATCAAACACTTAGTCCTGGACTTGTTAAGATGCGTGATTAATATCTGTAATTTCGTATCCACCGTCCTGGTGATATATATATAGGGGTTGGATGCATTCTGGATTGAATTGAAAGTAGGAAATCATTGTATGGTTGAGAAGGGATTCGACCCTTCCTTATTCCCTGAGTTATTATGGAGGAATTAAGTTAATTATCTTTGCATGAAGAACCAAATTTTGGCCCTTGAGCTTCACTGAGTCAGATGTTTTATCCAAGTCTCTGTGTGAATTAGTTGTAAGCACATACCATATGGAGAGGTTATAACCTTTTATTGAGGGAATAAGAGAGCTAAATTTTGATATTGAATATATTCAAGTCCATGTTAATTTATGTGTGAAGGAGCGATGGCATAGCCAGGTGCAAGGAACGGAACCGTGAAGAAAAGAGGCAGAACCGTGAAAAAGGAACAGTAAAACCGGAGTTTGGAAAACCAGCGGTCTGGCGTAAGTGCTCAAGTGGTAAGTGGTACATTGAAAAATAATGCGATAACTGCTATCGGCTGACATGTTTCCAAGAGTGGTAAAGAAAAACCACTTTCATCGCGTTTCTTTGGAGAGTTAAAGTTTTTCCGTGGAAAAAAAACGTGATAAGTGTTATAGTCGTTCGATCTGGAGTGGAGGAGATCTGATGGTATGTGTATTTTGAAACTATGTGGAGGTTAATAAGATGCGAATCAACGGCGGAAAACCTTAAGCCGGAGCGCGATGAATTGTGCATAGTTGGATCCGTTTGGCAATTAGTTAATGAGGTAAGTATTGTGGGCCCGAACATACTATGATTTAATTATCATATGTTAAAGACTTGGGTATTTAATATAAAAGGGTTGAATTGTCATTTCAGCTACAATATTGTGGAGGAAGTAATATATTGTAATATATTATGTGAATTGACAAACCTAAGCATGTAATTAGATGGGGCGCATTTTTTGTGAGTTGAGTTTTAAAGGCATTTAAAAATTCACAAAGCAAGAGGGAGCTTGTATGTGAGTTATTTTGAAATTCGAGTCGATGATTAACCAAGTCATAAGGTGAGCATTGGGTTTTAATAATAGGGCATATTGTATGCATTGTGGGTTTTAACCTTTGGGGAAATAGCTTTCGCATGCTATTGTACTTGATGTTAGTGGAGAATAGATGGCTCATTTATATGTGTGCTTTAATAGATGAGCTCCAACACATAGGCTGTAATATGGTTTGGCACATGGGTTTATTCACCATAAGAGACATATTCTAAATATTCCAAACCTAAGGTTGGAATATAAAGGCTTCCACTTGGTGTTGGAATGTCTCAGATTTAAAATTATTTTGGTAAAACATTGAAGTGAGTTATTGTTATAGGCAAAGAATGTGAATGTGGGTAAAGTGAGGTAGCCCGGGCATCATGTGGTATCAGAGCTGGAATAGATCTTGAAAATTTAATTTTTGAAATGCATGTGTTGAGAGGATTAAGGATAGATCTATTTGAAGTAAAGGATTTTTGAAATTAAATCTGAAGGTATGGTGAGAGAGAAGATCAGATTCTGAAATCTGATATACAAAGATACACAGGGTTGCAGTGACCAGAAACTGCAGAAGTGAATGAAGAACAAGATCATGCAGGGATTTTGCAGATGAGATAATTTTAAATCTGATTTGGAATTGTAATTGCAGAACTGTGGTTGCAGAAAAAGGAACACAAAATTTTGATAATGATGGCAGTGGACCTAATATTCAGCTAAAGGCTAGATAGGGAGAAAAATTGCAGTGTTCTCAAGAGAAGATGAGTTGATGAGTAGTGTTTAACTCTGGTTTGAAGAATTGTTTGCAGAATTCAGATTGCAAGAAATTGAAGAAATCTCAGCAAAAGCAGGTCACAGCTTTGAGAGCAGTGATAAAAGAATCCAACAAGGGATTCTGAGTGAAGAAGAAGTGTGGCAGAAACTGGAGAATTCCCAATAGAGGTTGGATGAAAGAGGAACATATTTGTTCTTGAGAAGTTGTAGAGTGTAGCCTAGAAAGAGTATAAGAGAGTGCTCAAAAGGTTCCAACAAATAGGGGACCAGAAGTTGCCAAAAGCCCAGATCCGGAGGAAAGGATTGGTGAGGTAAGTTGCAACAAGAGAGCTTGCTGTTGCAGAGGCTTGGTGCAGCTGATGAGTGAGGAACTCAAGAAGGATAGAATGGCTACTGATAGTCATAGCAGAGATTGAAGAGGTTCTAAGAGAGGCCACAACAAAAGAGTGAGGGAAGATGCCAAATCAACTGGCATGAGGAAGAAATTCGCTGATGAAGAGTATTGGAAAGAGATAGCTGAGATTAGTAAGTAGTTTTATAAACTGGAGAGGGTGATAGAGGAAAAATAGAGAGTTGGTTGGCTCATGAGGAAGAGTGTGAAATGGCAACCATTACAGTTGAGGTTGAGGAAAAAGGATATTGCCTTATTAAGAGAAGAACTCAGAGCAACCGAGTTGAGAAAAGAAGCTTCTGTTTGTAAAGCAGAATAGATTACAGATGAAGAACGAAGATCTGCAAGAGATCTTGTGAGGCATGGTGAAGGGTTAAGGCAACAAGAAGTTTTTCTTGCTGAAGAGAAAATCATTGATGATTTCCTGAGGTATTGGAAAAGCCTAGATCAGCTGGATGATGTAAAGCCTTGCGCTTTTGAATCTAATAATTGTGAGGTGATGACAGATTCTACAGAGGAAGAGGAACTCAGAGTTCTTGAGTCAAGGATGGAATTTGAAGATTCCACATGCAAATCTGTTCAAAGGGAAGTGCTTGAAAAATAAACTAAGACTGAAGAGTCTTGTGGTTTTGAAACTAAAGAGTTGTGTATGTTTGAAGGTACATCACAGGGAGATGAACAAGCCTTAAATTTTGTTGAGTAGGAGGATGAAAAATCTTGTGAATCTGTCACAAGTATGAATAAGTATCTCTCAGAAGATGAATACTTTAGAGAAAAATGAAATGTTGGAGAATGTCCCTTGAATGAAGGAACCAGTGATACATTTGTGATTGAAGCTATTGCAGCACATGAAGAAATTCTTGTGAATGAAGAAGGAGAAGATCAGTTTGAAAAACTGATATGTGAAATACCATTTGAGGCTGTTAGAGCTCCTGGTCTACAAATTGAAGGTTTTTGTATGAATGCAGGGACTGTAAGTGATAATGAATTTTTTAAAGAATGCAAAAGGGAAATTGCATTGTTGGAATACTTGTTGGAGAATCCAGAGTATGAAGGAGAGATTGCAGAAGGTAGAGTTCATCATAGTGAGCAAGAAAACATCATGGAGACAGATGATGTAGGAGAAAGACTTGTTGACAGTCTTGAGAATTATTCAGAGAATTCTTTAGGAAACTGGAACAACATACTGATGTGTTGTGAGAGGAGGAAGAGGTGTTGAGACCTTGTAAGTTTGATGTTGATAATTCATGTGTTGGTCATGCAGGAAAAGAGGGATAGCCAATGAAAATTTTCAGAGAATTAAATGAAAGAGAAACTATGTTGGCTGAGAACATAGGGGAGGATCATCATTCTAACATGGTGATTAGCAAAATGAAAGCTGAGAAGAAAGATAGTGAAGATTTTCTGGGTCTTGAAAGAGACTTAGAACTGCTGAAGGAAGGTTTGGTGACTAGGTCATCAATTGAGACCCTTGGGTCTTGTGATTTTAACACTGACAGTTTGTTTATGTTTACATGAATGGAAGAAGACAATCCATCTCTTGGAGTTGTCTTGAAAGAGGAAAAACTATTGCTGAAGGAAGTTGAGACAACCATGTCTCATATGCAGAAGCTCATTACTGATGACAAGGAGGAGATGATTTGTTTGATTGATCAAGAGAAGACTGTGGGGAAGATTTGTAAGACTGACACAGTGATGGAAAATCAAAATTCTATTTTGATAGAGGAGGATGAAAATGTAGAGTTGGGAGGACTTGATTTGATTGCCAAAATCAATCAAGGGGATAGAGGACAATTACTGAAGATTGTCCAAGAAGAAGAAAAAGGTGCTAAAATTAACTTGCAGTATAATGAGGATGTGAAGCAAGTACAAGGGAGATGGTTGCAATGTTTGTTGGAAACATTTGAAGAAGAGAATGAGATTGTAGACACTGAAGTAAAGATGCCTGAAGCTGTGAAAGAAGGAGCAACAGATACTAGTTTGCAAAATTTGCTTAGGTTTACTAGTATACTAAATGAGTATGTTACTGCAGGTGGAAATTTAAATGATGATTTGTTTTCTAAGAGTAAATTTGTAGATGATGAGGAAGAGAATGTTGCAGAGGGATAGGAAGTTTGGGAGGATGCAACATTGGGGATGACATCTGCAGAATTAAAAACAATTGCAGCAACAATCAGGGAGATAGCAAGAGCAACAACTGAAGCCAAATCTATGGTAGCTACAGCAGCAACACTCTTGAAGGCAATAACAACAACAAAAGAAAAGGAAGCTACAGCAGTAGAAAGTGAAAGTAACAGCAATGGGCAAGGAAATTTCCAGATAAAATATAAGTTGGACATAGAGATTGAATGCACCAAAAGACTAATGACGAAGGTGTCTCAGAAGTAGTAGACAACAACAAGAAAGTGGGAGAAGTTTAACAAAGGAAAGACAAAAGAATATTGTGAAATTATAGCCAGAAGAAAGTTGCAGAACAAAGTATGGAAACCTGGATAAATGAAGTTGAAGAATGATGCAGTTGATGGACAACAGCAAAACAGAGTATGGGATCTAGGAGGCAGAGATTAAAGACACATGATCAGGAGATCATGAACAATTTGAACCTTGGGAGTCTGATGCAAGGGAATTAGGCACAATACAATACTTTGTATCTAAGTAGACATAGGGGGGTCTCATGTTTTTAAATTTTCATGTAAATATTAGTATTTTGAATAAAATGGTGAGGAATTGTAAATGTTCTCTAACCACTAGAGAACATGAGGAATGTGAAGAGTCAGTTTAGTTACTTAGGGATTTTTGTCTAAATTTAGGAATTTCAGAATCTTAAGGGTTTACTGAGCTGTTAGAGGAGATGAAGCAATTCATTAGCTTCTAAGCCAAAAGGCATTAAGTATAAAGGTTTGTAGAAGAGAGCTCAAGGTGCAAAGATAGAGTAGTGAGGAAAGGGGCCATTTGATTTGAAAATCTGGCCAGAGCCGAGAGAGCTTCTGTGATTGATTTCATTTGTATATATTGAGGAGGAATTGTTCCTAATTTCTGTGTGAAATACATATGTGTTCTTGATTGAATTCTGTATAAAGAAGATTCAATTTTCTGTAGACAAGTTGTGAAACTCTGTGTTAATGGTCGAATTAGTGACTCTGTGTGACTTGTAATTATTTGAGTCTTGTGTATATGTCGTGTGCAATGAATTTGGAGGAATTGATCACAGAATGGATCGGTTCCATCAAAGGATGGACTTGGGTGTCGAACACTTAGTCCTGGACTTGTTAAGATGCGTGATTAATATCTGCAATTTTGTATCCACCGGCCTGGTGATATATATATATATATATATATATATATATATATATATATATATATATATATATATATATATATATAGGGGTTGGATGCATTCTAGATTGAATTGAAAGTAGGAAATCAGTGTATGGTTGAGAAGGGATTCGACCCTTCCTTATTCCCTAAGTTATTATGGAGGAATTAAGTTAATTCTCTCTGCGCGAAGAACCAAAATTTGGCCCTTGAGCTTCATTGAGTCGGATGTTTTATCCAAGTCTCTGTGTGAATTAGTTGCACGCCCATATCGTATGGAGAGGTTCTGACCTTTTATTGAGGGCATAAGAGAGCTAACTTTTGATATTGAATATATTCAATTCCATGTTAATTTCTATGTGAAGGAGCAACGGCATAGCGAGGCACAAGGAACAGAACCGTGAAGAAAAGAGGCGGAACCGTGAATAAGGAATAGTAAAACCAGAGTTTGGAAAACTAGCTGTCTCGTGTAAGTGCTCAAGTGGTAAGTGGTTCATTGAAAAGTAACGTGATAACCATTATCGGCCGACACACATCCAAGAGTGGTAAAGAAAAACTACTTTCATCGTGTTTCTTTGGAGAGTTAAAGTTCTGCCGTGGACAAAACGCAATAAGCATTATAATCGTTCGATCTAGAGCAGAGGAGATCTGACGGTATGTTTATTCTGGAAATGTGTGGAGGTTAATAAGATGTGAATTAACGGCAGAAAACCTTAAGCCAGAGCGCGATGAATTGTGCATCGTTGGATCTGTTTGGCAATTAGTTAATGAGGTAAGTACTGTGGGCCCGAACATACTATGATTTAATTATAATACGTTAAAGACTTGGGTATTTAATATAAAAGGGTTGAATTGTCGTTTCAACTACAATATTGCGAAGGACATAATATATGGTAATATATTATGTGAATTGACAAACCTGAGCATGTAATTAGATGGGGCGCATTTTATGTGAGTTGAGTTTTAAAGGCATTTAAAAATTCACAAAGAAAGAAGGAGCTTATACGTGAGTTATTTTGAAATTTGAGTAGATGATTAACCAAGTCATAAGGTGAGAATTGGGTTTTAATAATAGGGCATATTGTATGTGTTAAGCCGCATTTTTTCCCAAATTTTCACGATATTTATCACATTATCACATGCTTGTACCTAGTATTTTTAATCGTTATTAATCCATTATGTTGTTAATTAGAGAAATTTTGAAATAATAGCTATTATTCTTGTTATTAGTTAATTTTATGAATGTTTTTAATAAATTGCTTCTTGGTTGCAGGAAGGTTCGATGCAGGAATGCATTCGAGTGCAAATTCACCAAATACATAAAAGCAGCAGTTGGGTAGTTGAATTGTTGTAGGTGAAAATATCCAATTTGCAACCAAATGGAGCAGAATCTCTAAATTCTGATACGTGGGTTGTGTTCAGAGCACCATGTTTCCTATAACCCAGAAACCTTTTGGCAAAATTTGACTTCGTGAAAGAGTTATCGTTAGGGAGGAAATGAATATTTGAATGGTGGATTGCCAGATGAGGCTTCACAACATGCTCCACCTGTAGATTGTATTCGTACCAGATGACTTAGAACTGTATGTAATTGGATAGGAGATTCACCATACATATGTCCATTATATGAGTTCGGAGAACTTCCTCAGGCCTTTTCATAGTTCAGTGTTGTTTAAGGTGGAACTTACATGCTTAACAAGCTGGATTGCAAGGTGACATTTGATGAAGAAGTTGGCATCAGCAAGTGGAAAGAGGTGCAGTCCTGGGCTACCTCTTTAATAAATGTCAATGTTTCTTATGGAAATATATGCTATTCAGATATTAGTCCAAACACATCATTCAAATCTGCAGATATAGATATCAATGTATACACCCATAGTGAAGATGTGTTTGACCAAGCAAAAGTTGAGAGACTTCTTGAAGTATCATCAAGAAGGCTCGGTGCCCATGTGTTGTTTAATTGCAATGACAAAAAAGCATTGAAGGCTATGGGCGTGGGATCACTTGAAAGACTTGTTTTATATGGTTCAGATCAAACACACTCTTCATTGGAAAAGGCTTGTATGATTGTTGGAATACAAAAGACAAATTTCAAGGCATTGCCGACAAACTCTTCTATGAATTATGCACTTTCTCCTGAAGTTCTTAGGAAAGCGATATCAGATGATTTATCAGCTGGGATTTGCCCATTTTTCTTATGCGCAACGGTTGGTACAACATCATCAACTGCTGTAAATCCTTTAATGGAGCTTGGAAAATATCTCAGGATCGAGTTCATGTGGCACAAGTTCAAGTTTAAGCCCACAATCTCTTAGAGACAAATCATATGGCTGCGTAAGTGAAGCTTCTATAAAGGATATTGAAGATAACCATGGTGGTGATGCTAAATATTTCAGAGAATGTCGAAAAATCTATGGCAAACTCCTGAGAACCTCGGATGAAATGTTGGTTTTGACTAATATGGACGGGAGGTATGGTATTTACTTGACTGGATTATATGCAGCTACTATTACGTGCAATGTGACAGCACAGTATGACAACCACGTCAAACTGTATTTTCTAACATGCATTTTTAATTGCAAGGGCACATTTGGGGCCTTGAAAATGGTGTTTTCTGGGCTGCTTAAGATTTATACTAGTTCTGTTTGAAAGTCTGCCTAGAATAATGGTTATGGCTCAGAAAAGTGAGAAAAAAATATTCACTGAGCCCATTTGAATACAAAATCTACGAGGAAGTGGGACAGGGTGTCAGCGCAATAGTGTATCGGGCTCTTTGTATTTCATTCAATGAGATTGTTGCCGTCAAAGTCCTTGACTTGGAGAAGTGCAACAGTAATTTGGATCTTTTCCACCCTCTTGCACACGACATGCTCCCTGTCAAGAATGGAGAGGCCATCGCTATCAGTGTTGTTTTGTAGTTTCATGCTCTCCTCGCCAAACACAACAACAATAGGAAACATCATACTCATTTGGGCAACTTGTGTTCTATGTTAACATCAGCATTAACGAAATGGAAATGGAAGATTCAGGTGGTCGACCCCTCAAGTTTTCCCTTCCAAGATTGGAGCTGCCAGATGTTTGATTTTTATACCAGCAAGGCAAGTGGATGGAATTTCCTCTAGAAATCAAGGCGCATCTTCCAGCAACCACATCCCACAAAAGGAGGAACGATTTCCTGAATTGACAATATGTTTCAAACCAATTTCTCATTTCAGCAATTTGTAAAACAAATTATTTTCTCTATTTCTGGGTTGAAGCTCTAGTTTTGTAATTATATATTAGTTGCCCAAAGTCGATAGTAAAAGGATGGAGAGGAGAAGTCAATTTTCTGTGGATAGATAGAGGGATGTAGTAGCTGTAGGAGAAGAAGTCGATAGATGATTAGATAGAAGTCGATCCATTAGCAAATTTCTGATTGCAGCATTGATTATTTTTTTTTAAAGATTGATTTATGTTTTAGCCTGATTTACATTTGCTGGAGTTCATGAATTCGTGGATTTGAATGCAGAGTTAATTGCTTTTAAAAATCGATTTGGTTTTGATTTGATTTACGTTTGCTATAATTCCCAAATATTGTTGTTTTAAATTTATGGTTGTAGAAGTTAATTATTTTTCGAAATCGACTTGTGTCATGGCTTTAATTTGTGTTTCAATAATTTATAATCATCGCTAATTACATGCTAAATTGCCTACACGAATTCCCAAATTGCATTTAAGCTGAGTTTATGATTCGAAGGTTTATGTTGTACGAGTTGATTCAAAGCTAATGCGAGTACATAGCCATTGAACACAGAATAGTAATGATAATCATTGAATGTAGAGCAGCAATCATCGTTGAACGCAGGGAAGTCTCTTAGCAAACAGGGAGTGTGAGTCCGTCCGTCAATTGTGAAGGAAGCAGAGTCCGACAGTTAAACTCCTCAGGTGTCAAAGTCAATTTCCCAGGGTCAAACTAAATGAATCTCTTCTGATTTTCAAATCCGGCATCGAATTGCCCAGCACAATAGTTGTAATACAGCAACAATGATGTATTTTATTGATTAATATTTGATTAGATGTTTTGATTTCGTTTAATAAAATTTGGCTTCTACGTTTGTTGTTTTTATGTAAGGATTGTAATTTTTGTTTTTGATGTTGGGTTAGTTTCAGACTTGCTCCAGGGAGTGGCAAGGATCCACCGCATCCTGGAGTCTCTCACCCTCATAGATTTAGGAATTTTGTTTTAGTTTGATTTGTAGAATTATCTTTTGTTTAAATTGTTTTAATAATATTTAATCTTTCTTAAGCATGCACTTAGTTTATTATTTTGTTTTCCAATTTATGAGTTTGATTCAGTAGTGAGAACATATTGAAGATGCTTTAAATTTGAATATATTAACCTTGTTATTTAAAATATTAAATCATTGTTGGCATTATGTGATTTCTTTGGATGTTTGGAGATTTGATGTTTATTTAATTTTTTTATTTATTTGATTTAATGTTAATAATTACGTTGTAAAGCGTACTTATTTGAAGACAACTTTCCTAAATTGCTACGTGTACAATTGTGAGCCCTTGATTTTAATGTTAGGTGATTCAAATCATCTCTACCTTAGATTAAAAATTGTTACATTTTAATCAGTTACAGGAAAATATATATCAATTAATGAACATCAAAATTCCGTGAGGGTTTCTGCTCTCATACATTGAGCTCATTTTCTTCTTGGTGGCTGTGAGCTAATTTTCTTCTCCTGTGGCTGCGAATCACTTTCTGTATGCTGGGCACACTCTGAAAGCAGGGCGCACCACTCTGGTCTACTACAAGTCTATTGCAATTGTCTGTTGCAGCGTTCAAGAAGATCACCAAGTTCACCCTTCTCAGATATATAGGAGGAATAGCTTCTGCCCTCTTCATCATTTCTTTCATTCCCAAAGCACAAAAGCTTTTAAGTAGAGGCCAAGGGAGCTCTTAAGCAGCAGCCATCGACTCTCAGATCTGGTTAGCCATATTGTTTCTATGGAGTTCTTCTTTTAATTTATTTTCCCTATTTTTGGGTTGGGGCTTCTTATTTATGCCCTGTTTCTTTTGAATTTTTTTGCCCTGTTTGTGGGCCATGGTTTGTTGTTGATAATAATGGGGGTTTATATGATTATGTTTCAGAATTAATCCCATCTCTGTACGATCTAGGTTGGGACTTCTTATTTATGCCCTGTTTCTTTTGATTTTTTTCCCCTTTTTGTGGGCCGTGGTTTGTTATTGATATTTATGGAGGTTTATATGATTATGTTTCAGAATTAATCTCATCTCTGTACGATCATTCTGGATCATGTTTCTTCTAGTGAAAATGGTCAAATACATATAACTGCACGGAAAGAGAAACAAGGGCCAGGTTCTGCATTATCTGCTGCAAAATTTGAGATGATCCGATGCCTTGAGTTTTATTTCAAGGCTTTATATTGTGGAAGCCTGGAAATGAAAGAACAACATTGTTTAACTTAGATTGAAGACACAAATTCCAAAATAGTTCAGTGGTCTTCTGATCAGATTTCCAGTGATCACTCCACAATTTTTGATCTTGTTCTCAAAGTTCTCTATGAGACTGTGGGAAGCTCTAAAACAGAGTGGGCAGGGAGGAGAATAATTGGCTCTATGCTTTCTAAAATCCATGCAGAGTTCATATTTTGACAGGGCGTTGAATACTTGACGAGTCAAGAATTATCTGACTGGGATGGTTACAAGATATGTTTGAATGCAATGTGTGACTTTTATGGACCTCTTGAACGAGCTAAAACCCTCATGGGTACTGCTTCCATGGGTAAGGAAGTGGTGAAACAAGTAGCAGATTTAAAATTTGAGGTTTTCAATTACCAAGCGTTGTGTGAAGCAATTCTGAAAAATCTTCCAATTTGATGAGAAAATCTTATGCATAATCTTCAAACGCATCTTACTATTCAAAAATTCTCTTGTCCAAGGAGTTGAATTCTGTATATTTTTCTTTAAAATCCCTCACATTCTTAGTTCACATTGTCAACAAATTGAATTCTTTGTTTTTTTTTAAATTAAGAGAATCTATTTGAAATTATATATATATATATATGGTGTCTAAAAAATTGTTTTTTTATATTCCCAAAATATTGCATCATACTGTAACTTCTCATTATCCTTTATATCAATGGAATTGAACATGTGATATTTTTGGTCTAAACAATTTTTTGTAATACTCTCATAAACATTGCATCATATTGTAACTTTTAACTATGCATTATATCAATGGATTTGAACACTTACATGTTATGTAAATATATTTATTTATTGTTAAGTATCATCATACCATTTGGTTGAATAACACATATAAAATGTATAAGCATAACTATGTGCCATGGCCAACTTCCATTTATCCATTGTGGAAGAAGAAATTTCATAAACACTTCCAGTCTCAGAAACTTTTGAAATTTTGATAATTCTCATGTTATCATGTTGATGGAGAAGGAACATCAGACAGTATTGAGCAATCATTTTCTTTTAACAGTTTTCAGTCATCCAAACGTGGACTCCACGTTCTCAACTCTAGACAGGTCATTGACAAGGTTTCACGCAATCTAGTAGTTTGCTTGCAGGCCTTCCTACCGAACACGGTAGTTGGGCTGAAGCTTCTAGCTATCACTTGGAAAATTGACCTTGACTATAAAATGAGTATTGTCAACTCCAACACAACACACAACGCTGGGAACATATATACAATGTAAATCTCACTGTGCACGTTGATATTCCTCTGTTTCTGTAAACAACAATGGCAGAAACAGTATAGGAATACAAATGAGGGGAGAACAGTGTTCAGTATTCTAATTAATGAGTATAAAGGTTGAATTCAGATGTAAAAATTTCTATTCTATCATATATTTTTATCTTAATAGTTGACATAATATCATATGCTATGTTTATGATCATAACAGTGGGATCAGTGGCATTAATTCATATATTGAGGGCCCCTGGATCAATAATTCTAGTTGTTTTGGGAAATATAATGCAGGGGGTTGCCATAATTTTGGACTATGTGATTGAGTATGTAAGAGATTTGGTTATTATATCTGCACTAGGGTCTGCTAGGTTGATTCAGGATGTGTTCAGTGCTCTAGTGGGCTTGTTGGGTGTTGTGTTTTATGAATTTTTGGTTCACCTGCACACTACCCTCCATGCCTTTGCAGACCTTCTTTCGGCAATCTTGTGGAATGTCAGCGACATGTTGTCTCAGTCACTGTGAACCATCTAGAACAATTTTGTAGATTCAATGGCCTCCTTTATAAAAAATTTATGAAGGTATGAAAGGAAAACTAATTTGAGATGGAGCTAAAAAATAATTCCATAGCTTGGGAGGTCAATATCATCTATTTGCAAACTTTCATAATGTATCATGATTCATGATTTATGAGGTCTACACCAGCCATTTCATAATGTGTCACTGTTCAGAAGAAATTTGATTGAAAAGAGGCCTTGGATTCAAAGTGTAAATTTTCATAATGTATCATGATTAAGGATGTCTATGCAAGCCATTTCCAAATTTTTATAATGTAACATTGTTCAGAAGGATTTTGACTGAAGAGAGACCACCGATTCAAGTTGAAAATTTTCATAATGCATGATGATTTAGGAAGTCTACATCAGAAATTTCCAAATTACATTTTCATAATGTTTCATTGTTCAGAAGAAATTAGAATGAAGAGACATTTCGAAATTACATTTTCATAATGTTTCACTGTTCAGAAGGAATTTGATTGAAGAAAGCTCCTGGACTCAAATTGCAAATTTTCATTATGTATCATGATTTAAGAGGTCTACCCCGGCCATTTCCAATTTTCATAATAAATTATTGTTGGGAAGGAATTTGATTATAAAAAAAATCATTATTTACCATGATTGTTTTGTTCATGAAAGAAAAATAAGGCAAATTTTCTATTAGAAAACTGTTTACATAAGTTTGATATTGGAAATATATAGTATGAACAAAAATATTTCAAGATGGGGTTTATAACCACATTACCCAATATATGGATATGTCTCATACTATTTTCAAAAAAACAAAATAAATTATTTATCATGTTTTAGGAAGCATACCAGCCATTTCCATTTTTATATAATATATATGCCTGGAGGAATTTGGAATTTGATGAAGAGAGCCATTGGATTTAAATTGAGATTCATAATTTTGTAAAGATAAATTGTTTCACTTTTAGAGCTTAAATATAATTTTATGGTTCGGGAGGCATGTATTAGCTATATGTAGTTGGGTTCAGTTTGTATCACTTGAAGAATGAATATAATTTTACCCACTTAGAATTAGTTTTTGGGTGTAATATGTTGAATTCAATTTATATTAAAGAAAGAATAAACAATTTTCACATTTAGAATTATATATATGAGAAAAATAATAATGTTGGCTAAGAAATGGAAATAGCAACACTGTGTGCTTCAGATATGGAAAAGGCCCTATAGGATGTTCAAATTGAAACTTTGTTGTTGAAATGTTATATATCTAAACATGGCCAAATCCTATGGTGGTCAGAAATTTTACTTAGGCTCTCCATGCTTTGATATCTATTTTCAGAAACAATGAGCTTGATGGCTTCAATCTATGGAGGCCCATTGTTATGCAAAGGTGTTGAATTGATTGGAATGGGGATTTTGATTTGATGTTAACAATGAAAGACAACTATTTTTTGATATTTTAAATTTAGAATTTTTATATTTAAACTGTAAAGGGTATTTATTTGAAAACAACTTTCCTAAATTGTTACATGTATAATTGTGAGCCCTTGATTTTAATGTTAGACGATTCAAATCATCTCTCCTTTAGATTAAAATCTGTTACATTTTCAATCAGTTATAGGAAAATATATATTAATGAACATCAGAAATCTGTGAGGGTTTCTGCTCTCATACATTGAGCTCATTTTCTTCTCGGTGGCTGTGAGCTCATTTTCTTCTCCTGTGGCTGCAACTCACTTTCTGCACACTGGGCGCACTCTGGTCTACTGGAATTGTCCGTTGCAATGTTCACAAAAATAACAAGAAGATCACCAAGTTCACACTTCTCAGATATATAGGTGTAATAGCTTATGCCCTCTTCATCATTTCTTTCATTCCCAAAGCACAGAAGCTTTGAAGTAGAGGCCAAGGGAGCTCTTAAGCAGCAGCCATCAACTCTCAGATCATGTTATCCATATTGTTTCTGTAGAGTTCTTCTTTTAATTTATTTTCCCTATTTCTAGGTTGGGGCTTCTTATTTATGTCCTGTTTCTTTTGATTTTTCATATGGGAAACTGTATCAGAATTGGATATTGGATGCATTGTTAGACGCTTTATTGGAATGTGGCTTATTGTGGTTTATGTCTATGTGGAATGATGAGAATTGCAGTTTGAGTACTTGTAAAAATTATTTTTAAAATTAAATTAAATTTAAAAGAAAAATGGATGTAACTTAATTTTAGTTTATTTTTCACATTTGTAAATTCATTATTAAAAAATCAAAATTACATTTTCAACAATAAACTCAGGCATGGTTCCAAACTGCAGTGAATGATAATATAATTTTCAATATAACCATAAGGCTCTACACATCCAAGGTTTATTGTTGTTAAATTTTTACATTTTAGTATGCAGATTTTTATAGTTAATATCGTGATGTTGTGATGCACTTCACCTATTTTAGAAAAAAAAAAAGTTAGAATTTGAAAAGTGCTAGATTAAGTGCTAGATTACTCTTTATAGCATTTCCTTTGCAACATATGGTGCAATTGCTAGTTAGATTTATTTTCTTGTTTTCGTAGTATAATGATTTCTTTGTAAGAACAAGTGTGATCACTAATTTGATTGTGTAGGTAGCAGTGATTTAGTCTTCATTAATGATTTACATAAATTTGATTTAGTTTTATTATGAGTTACAAGATTTGATTTTGAAATAGGTTTGTTTTGATTTCATCTAGATTAACATCTTTGAATTAAAATTTCTCATAATTATTTGTAATGTGATTTCTAATAAGATCTTTATGGTTTCTTCTAGCAATAGATAGAATTGTTTTTTGAATCTTGAATTATTATGAAGAGTATTTTGAGCTAGTTTAATGTGTGAGTTTTCATTAAGAATAGGGTGTGTCTTTTTGCTTGTTTCAAGGCTAATTTTGAGTTTTAATGTCAAGTGAGTGAAAGGAGTTAATAGATTGAGGTTTTTAAGTTATCATAGGATATTTTTAATGCGAGTGCAAGAATGATTGAGTATTTTCTTGAATTTAATTATAGTTTAATTGCGTTTGCACTGAGCAAAAATGATTAAGTAGGTTTCCTTTTCACGATTTCTTGTTTGCGAGCCAATGTGTGTTTCATTCCAGTGTTTAGTTTATCATCACAAAGGAACATATTTATACTCTAGTCAGTAAGCTGAGCCAATACACAGTACAACTCGCGTTTACGATTCCCAGATTGATAATTAATATTGAGAGGTTTAATCTGACAATTAAGCCAACCAACATTTTGGCGTCGTTGTCGGGGAGTTGTAGTTTGGCTTAGGTAAAATTTTCTCACAGATTTTCAAGGATACTGCAGGAGGTCAGAGGGCAGAGAGTGTATGGTAAGACGTGAGTGAAGAGCCATGCATCCACTATTGTGGGGTTGCTCCAAAGTCTGGCCATCTTCCTTATCTCTTGAACTTTTATTTCCTTATATTGCTTATGTGTAGAAGTAGAAGCAAGCTTTAGAATTTTAATTTCTGAATTGTTTTGTTTTCAGTAGATTAGATAGTGCTTTAATTTGGAATTTTCCTTTCATGCAAATATGGTGAGTTGTATTTCAGTCAAAATCTTTTAAATCCATTTATCTTCAGAATCCAATCTTCAACATTATATCATTTTTCAGGTACTGTAAGAACCCTTGTGTACTAATCTATGCGATGACAGAATGTACCATTTTTCTTGTTGAAATCAAGAAGATGGTATTTTGAGGAATCATTCAATGAGGAGTTTTTATGCTGCTACAGAGACGAACAAGTCATCCAATGAAGAATTCACAAGTGCAGAATTTAATACTTTTCTTGAACATAAATTTAATATAATTAAATCTTTGATTTTGAAATTGGATGATTTGCAGGAATAAGAGAAGGACGAAGAACCACTGCTTATCCTATGTGCCAACTATAGAAATAAACACTCCCTTTGAAGGTGTCCACTTAGCGTTCTGGAAGTTTGCAAAATTTGCAAGGATGGTCATGCAACCGAACATTTCCCATCACTGCCACGATTATGAAAGGAAATCAGGGAATCAAGTAAGGAATTGAATCAACCACCAAGTATAACTCAAAACCCAACACCAATTGAAACTTGGAATAATTGATATTTTCTTGAGCAGATTCCTCAACATGTTTATAATCCTGGAATTTCATGGCAAACTTCTGATCCTCCTCCAATTGAATATCCAAATTCATGGCCACAGTGGCCCTCTCCTTGGCCCTCATCCTTGAGCCATATATCTCCATGGCCTCAAGAATCATTTGGACCCTTATCTATAGGTCAATCTCCCATGCAAATTCAATCATATGAGCACCAACAACAACCACAAATTCTTTCCAATGCACCATTAAGTTATCCTCTTCCATGGTCCTAACCGCATATGTAACCTTACCTTAACCCTCATCCATACCTTAACCCTAATCCTTACCTTAGTCCATATCGTAGTCCTAATCCAAACCCTAATCCACACCCTATACCTAACCCTAATTCTAATTTAAAACCTAGACCCAACCCTAGTCCAAAGCCTAATCCCAATCCACATCCAAACCTTAGTCCATGCATTAACTAAAACCATAGCCCAAACCACATCCTAAACCCTAATCTAAACCATGAGGTTGCACAACAGTTTGAACCACCTATTCTTTCCGTTGATTCCCCTATTGAACAAAATGTCACACTCTTCATGTTGGAAAAGGGAACGAATCTGGAAACTTCCCCCATTACCGTAGAACATTCACCGTGGGAAGGTGTAATTCAAAGAACACAAGAGGAGCAATCTATAATTGGAACATGTTCTAAAAATTTTGTGGAAACTCAAAACCCTATAATTTCTCTCAACCATTCTTGTCCATTTGAAAATCAGATATTTGAGCCTGAACTTGAGGGATTTATCTTTTCTCTTTCACCATATCCTTTATGCCTCCAAGGCAATGACTATCAAACTGTGGAAGATTTGCATCAGTTGGAAAATCATAAATATGTGGATTCCATTAAATCTTGGTTTCAAGCAGTCATCAAGCCATCTTATTTCCTCAGCATTCGGAAACTCTTGATACCATATCAATTAAAGCAACTGATTTCTCATGCTTTTGTATGTCTAGAAGCCTATTCTTTAAAACTAAGCGTGAGTATAATCAACATTTTGTTACACACATGGCTTCATTGGAAGTACTCCTATACTTATATGGGATTCTTTCGCCTCTTAGGGTAAAGTAGGGTAGGAGAATAAATGAATAAAGAAGTTACAATGTTATTAGGGTTTTGAATTTTAAATAATGCCTGTTAAAGCTACTTTGATCCACATTAGTTGTTAACATGCACATTTGTGACAAATCTTGTTGAGTACAATTCTCTCTAATACCTCATGATTTTGCAAAAAGTAACCATGATTAAGCGCTCTAATAAGTTGTCATCTCGGATATATATTTTCAGTTTCCCTTAGAAGGTACTATTGGAAAACCCCTATGGTGGACCACTCTTGCAAAGATCATAAAGAGCTATTTATGAGAACACTAGCATTCTTAACTCAAAGAATCTTTCAGTCATTGTCTGGGATATCTTTAACAAGTCTTTAGGGTAGAGGAATTAGCCAGCAATTATTAGTCATTAAAAAAATTTCACGCCATCCTGTACTCTTAAGGAGTAGATCTTTCTTCCCACTTATTAAGTAACCTTTAAGGTTAATTATAAACAGAGTTTAGAAAATATTTAGGGAAGGATAGGAGGTCTCGTAATGAGCCAACCTACCATGATCATGAGACCTAGTATGAATGACATTACTGCTCCTAGTCACCAAGCCAGAGTAATGGCTTTCAGCCAAAAAGCTGGAAGACAGGAGGTCTCATCATGAGCTGGCCTGTTCATCCATGTTACTTCTTTTGAGTGGCACTGCCATTAGCTGGTTACCAAGCCAGGACAGTGGCCTTCATCTAAAAAGTAAAATAGGCAAACTCTGAATCTATATCTATTAAGTGGGATATTGACGTTTCTCTAGGTTAAAAGACATCCCTATCGAGGTTATGGACACCTGCAGGTAGCAGGGCCATGTTTATGGTATTAAAGTTAACTAAATACTATGATTTTTTTGGTTATCCTTCTCTTTCCCTAAGACTTATCATTTTTCTTGGGCAATGGTTTTAAGACAATTTGAACATCATGCTTTGAGTTCTATCTTTCAAAAAACAAGAATCTTTGAATAATGTGGTACCTTTAGTGAAGGTAATCCACTGTACTAGATTAAGAGGAAATTTATTTTTGAATCCTGATGACAACGTAAAGAGATTGTTGATTGGTATCAAAACTCACTTTAATTGTCATGGTATTCAGAATGATGAAATGCTCAATGATGACTACTCACAAATTTGTTGGTTGCCGACAATGTGTATTGATTGTGGTTTCCTCTAAATATGTGTTGAATGACCTAGGTACAAGATTGCTATTATAGGTGCATGAAACCTGTGGTAGTGTTTGTAAAACTTGATTTTATCATAAGACTTTGGGCAAAAACAAAATTTGAGACAAGGTAACAGGTATGTGCGATAATGTTTTCTCCATCATGTCTACTTTTGCTACCTGATCTTGTTTCATCATTTCGCATGGTTTTAGATGTTGCGGGTAGAGGAATGTATTACAACATCACACATCTTCATCTTTACTTGCTAAACTCTTTGCTGACATTTTACCTACCTTATTTCATCATCTTATATTTTTGCTTGCACGAGGACCTACAATAAGTTCAGCATGGGGGGGATGGATGTTGAGCCGCACTTTTGCCCAAATTTTCACGATATTTATCACATCATCACATGCTTGTATCCAGTATTTTTAATCATTATTAATCCATTATGTTGTTAATTAGAGAAATTTAAAAACAATAGTTATTATTCTTGTTATTAGTTAATTTGATGAGTGTTTTTAATAAATTTCTTCTTAGTTGCAGGAAGGTTCGATGTAGGAATGCATTCGAGTGAAAATTCACCAAATACATAAAAGCAGCAGCTGAGTAGTTGAATTGTTGTAGGTTAAAATATCCAATTTGCAACCAAATGGAGCAGAATATCTAAATTCCGATACGTGGGTTGTGTTCAGAGCACCATGTTTCCTATACCCCAGAAACCGTTTGGCGAAATTTGGCTTCGTGAAAGAGTTATCGTCAGGGAAGACATGAATATTTGAATGGTGGATTGCCAGATGAGGCTTCACAACATGCTCCACTTGTAGATTGTATTCGTACCAGATGACCTAGAACTGTATGTAATTGGATAGGAGATTCACCATACATATGTCCATTATATGGGTTGGGAGAACTTCCTCAGGCCTTTTCACAGCTCAGTGTTGTTTATGGTGGAACTTACATGCCTAACAAGCCGGATTGCAAGGTGACATTTGATGAAGAAGTTGGCATCAACAAGTGGAAAAGAGGTCCTGGGCTACCTCTTTAATAAATGCCAATGTTTCTTATGGAAAGATACGCTATTCAGATATTATTCCAGGCACATCATTCAGATCTACAGATATAGATATCAATGTATACACCCATAGTGCAGATGTGTTTGACCAAGAAAAAGTTGAGAGACTTCTTGAAGTATCATCAAGAAGGCTCGGTGCCCATGTGTTGTTTGATTGCAATGACAACAAAGCATTGAAGGCTATGGGCATGGGATCACTTGAAAGGCTTGTTGTATATGGTTCAGATCAAACACACTCTTCATTGGAAAAGGCTTGTACGATTTTTGGAATACAAAAGACAAATTTCAAGGCAGTGCCAACAAACTCTTCTATGAATTATGCACTTTCTCCTGAAGTTCTCAAGAAAGCGATATCAGATGATTTATCAGCTGGGTTTTGCCCATTTTTCTTATGTGCAATGGTTGGTACAACATCATCAACAGCTGTAAATCCTTTAATGGAGCTTGGAAAATATCTCAGGATCGAGTTCATGTGGCACAAGCTCAAGTTTAAGCCCAAAATCTCTTAGAGACAAATTAGATGGCTGCGTAAGTGAAGCCTCTATAAAGGATATTGAAGATAACCGTGGTGGTGATGCTGAATATTTCAGAGAATGTCGAAAAATCTATGGCAGACTCCTGAGAACCTTGGATGAAATGTTGGTTTTGACTAATATGGACAGGAGGTATGGTATTTACTTGACTGGATTATATGTTGCTACTATTACGTGCAATGTGACAGCACAGTATGACAACCACATCAAACTGTATTTTCTAACATGAATTCTTAATTGCAAGGGCACATTTGGGGCCTTGAAAATGGTGTTTTCTGGGCTGCTTAAGATTTATACTAGTTCTGTTTGAAAGTCCCCCTAGAATAATGGCCATCGTTCAGAAAAGTGAGAAAAAAATATCCACTGAGCTCATTTGAATACAAAATCTATGAGGAAATGGGATAGGGTATCAATGCAATAGTGTATCGGGCTCTTTGTACTTCATTCAATGAGATTGTTGCTATCAAAGTCCCTAACTTGGAGAAGTGCAACAGTAATTTGGATCTTTTCCACCGTCTTGCACATGACATGCTCCCTGTCAAGAATGGAGAGGCCGTCGCTATCAGTGCTATTTTGCAGTTTCATGCTCTCCTCACCAAACACAACAATAATAGGAAATGATATACTCATTTGGGCAACTTGCGTTCCATGTTAACATCATCATTAACGAAATGGAAATGGAAGATTCAGGTGGTCGACCCCTCAAGTTTCCCCTTCCAAGATTGGAGCTGCTAGATGTTTGATTTTTCTACCAGCAAGGTAGGCAGACCGAATTTCCTCTAGAAATCAAGGTGCATCTTCCAGCAACCACATCCCCTAAAAGGAGGAACGATTTCCTGAATTCACAATATATTTCAAACCAATTTCTCATTCCGGCAATTTGTAAAACAAATTATTTTCTCTATTTCTGGGTTGAAGCTCTAGTTTTGTAATTATATATCAGTTGCTGGAAGTTGATAGAAAAAGGATGGAGAAGAGCAGTCAATTTTCTGTGGATAGATAGAGGGATGTAGTAGCTGTAGGAGAAGAAGTCGATAGATGATTAGATAGAAGTCGATCCATTAGCAAATTTCTGATTGCAGCATTGATTTTTTTTTTTTAAGATCGATTTATGTTTTAGCTTGATTTACATTTGCCGGAGTTCACGAATTCGTGGATTTGAATGCAGAGTTAATTTCTTTTAAAAATCGATTTGGTTTTGATTTGATTTACATTTGCTAGAATTCCCAAATATCGTTGTTTTAAATTTATGGTTGCAGAAGTTAATTATTTTTTGAAATCGACTTGTGTCGTGGCTTTAATTTCTGTTGCTATAATTTATAATCATCACTGATTAGATGCTCAATTTCCTACAAGAATTCCCAAATTGCATTTAAGATGAGTTTATGATTCAAAGGTTTATGTTGTGCGAGTTGATTCAAAGCTAATGCTAGTACATAGCCATTGAACGCGGAATAGTAATGATAATCATTGAATGTAGATCAGCAATCATCGTTGAACGCAGGGCAGTCTCTTAGCAAATAGGGAGTGTGAGTCCGTCCATCAATTGTGAAGGGCGCAGAGTCTGACAATTAAACTCCTCACGTGTAAAAATCAATTTCCCAGGGTCGAATTAAATGAATCTCTTCTGATTTGCAGATCTGGCATCGAATTGCCTAGCACAATAGTTGTAATGCAACAACAATGATGTATTTTATTGATTAATATTTGATTAAATGTTTTGATTTCGTTTAATAAAATTTGGCTTCTGCATTTGTTGTTTTTATGTAAGAATTACAATTTTTGTTTTTAATGTTGGGTTAGTTTCGGACTTGCTCCAGGGAGTGGCAAGGATCCACCGCAACCTGAAGTCGGAGTCTCTCGCCTTCATTGATTTGGGAATTATGTTTTAGTTTGATTTGTAGAATTGTCTTTCTGTTTAAATTGTTTTAATAATATTTAATCTTTCTTAAGCATGCACTTAGTTTATTATTTGGTTTTCCAATTTATGAGTTTGATTCAGTAGTGAGAACATATTGAAGATGCTTTAAATTGAATATATTAACCTTGCTATTTAAAATATTAAATCATTGTTTGCATTATGTGATTTTTTTGGATGTTTGGAGATTTGATGTTTATTTAATTTGTTTATTTATTTGATTTAATGTTAATAATTAGATTTATTTTCTTGTTTTCGTAGTATAATGATTTCTTTGTGAGAAAAAGTGTGATCGCTAATTTGAATGTGTAGGTAGCGGTGATTTAGTCTTCATTAATGATTTACATAAATTTGATTTAATTTTATTATGAGTTACATGATTTGATTTTGAAATAGGTTTGTTTTGATTTCATCTAGATTAACATCTTTAAATTAAAAGTTCTCATAATGATTTGTAATGTGATTGCTAATAAGATCTTTATGGTTTTTTTTAGCAATAGATAGAATTGTTCTTTGAATCTTAAATTATTATGAAGAGTATTTTGAGCTAGTTTAATGTGTGAGTTTTCATTAAGAACAGGGTGTGTGTCTTTTTGCTTGTTTCAAGGATAATTTCAAGTGTTAATGTCAAGTGAGTGAAAGGAGTTAATAGATTGAGGTTTTTAAGTTATCATAGGAGATTTTTAATGCGAGTGCGAGAATGATTGAGGATTGTCTTGAATTTCATTATAGTTTAATTACATTTGCACTGAGCGAAACTGATTAAGTAGGTTTCCTTTTCACGATTTCTTGTTTGCAAGCCAATGTGTGTTTCATTCCAGTGTTTAGTTTATCATCACATAGGAACATATTTATACTCTGGTTAGTAAGTTGAGCCAATATGCAGTACAACTCGTGTTTATGACTCCCGGATTGATAATTAATATTGAGAGGTTTAATCGACAATTAAGCCAATCAACAGTATGCATTGTGGGTTTTAACCTTCGGGGAAATAGCTTCCACTTGGTGTTGGAATGTCTCAGATTTAAAATTATTTGGGTAATCTATTGAAGTGAGTTATTTTTATAGGCAAAGAGTGTGAATGTGGGTAAAGTGAGGTAGCCCGGGCATCATTGGATAAGTCCACTAGTTTGGTGGTCAATGGGAAATAAGTTAGTGATGGTAATAGTGTGGAGCCACTAGATGTGAAGTTTAGATATGGCCATTTCCTTGTTACTGTAGCAAGATATACTTCCCAGTAATTAAAACATGGCTCCTTTTCCTTGCAAATGTATCAAGACACACTGCCCAATAATTAAAACACAACCCCATTTCTTTGTTGTTGTAGCAAGGCAAACTACATAGTCATTAAAACACGACTACATTTTCTCTCGGTTTTAGCAAGAAAAACTTCCCAGCAATAAAACATGAGTAGAAGAAGCACCAATCCAAATAAATTAATGTCCTCTTCTGGGCATATGGTTGATCCCTATCAAGAATTATAAACTTTTCAAAAGTCTGAAGCATAGATATTTTTATCTTTGTGATAGAATACATCTTTTCTTCAAATATGTGTCCTTGTGACACTGGTACTGTACTCTTCTTACAAAGTTAAAATCCTATGGTGATCGAGTACATGTGGTAGTCACCAATCTCATATATATTTGATCACTGTCATGAAGTTTGAAAGATCCAAGGAAAACAGACCTAAAGCAATATAGTCATCAATCAAATGTTGAAGCTACAAAGAAACAGTGACATGCTTATAGCTATCATTTTTGCATAAGGACCTGTGAAGCTATAAGGACATCAATCCAAGGTTGGTGGCAATCATATACTTGAAAGAATCAACAGAAAATACAGAGTCACTACATGCAAAACCTTGATAAGCCATGTTAAATAAGGGATAGTGATTTTTCACCTGTCCACATTTAACATAGATACATTGATAAGAAAGCCAAATAAGTGGAATATGGCCAGTTCTAAGAAAAAAAAATAAAGTGCACCCATCTATACCTTAAATTGTTAAGAAATTTCCTTCCATTTCTCCTTTGTTCGATGTGCACCCGTGGGATTATGAGCACAAGTAACCATTGGGAGAATTATGTACACAAAGAACAAATGATAGGAAGGGAAAAACCTAGTGAATTATAAATTGGCATGCTACTCTCTTCGTCCAAATGTTTGTCATTTGTGATGAATGGAATAAGTGAACAGAAGGAGGAGAAAAAAATGCTATCCTAGTTTGAATAATGTGAAGGCTTATACAGTGAATAATGTGAAGGACTATTTTGAGGGAAGATATCTCAAATATTCCTATTCCAAAAGTTCATATTAGAAGCCTTCAACTCCTTGTCTATAGTGACTACGTTAAGCCCTATTCAAAGGTTCAAGGTTGAGATGGATATAATTAAGAAGTTAAAAAATGGAGGAAGAAGTCCTACAAAGTATGACATCTCTAATAGGGCTTCAAATATCTAAAGAAATAGGCTCTAGACCCGTTGATTTGAGAAGAAGGAAATTTTGAAGATAATAGCTTGAAACGTTGTAGTGGAATCTAAATTCATATTCAAAACAAGCTACAGTTGGTCACCTTGAGAATCTCTCTTGAATCATTCTACACTTGAAGAATTCTTGGGAACCTCGCTTCTTCATCATATCAATAAGAAGAGATCAGGATTAATTTTTTTGGTTGTAATTCCTCTCATTCAAGAAGAATCTAGGGTATCCACCAAATATTTATGTCCATTAAAAAATACATCATGTTTAATGTTAAATTTAGACTAATACTTGACATCATGCCCAACTAGGTTAGCCTATTTTCATTTATTATCATTTTGTATAAATGCTTCTAACAACATAATGCATAACAATATCACACGATGGCTACATAATTAGGAAGCTACAAGTATTTCATACTGTCTTAGGTTTCCTTTGGATTTGTAGCTACAATTAATATAACTGAAATTTTTTAGGTTTTATTAGTATTGGGAAATAGGCCAAATAATGGATTCCAAATTTTTCGAAGTCAATTCCTCAACATGCACTTCAAATCACCTTCCACTTCCTCTCCATGTCAGGGCTGCGTTAGTGAAATGTTTTCACCATGTCATCACCACATCACCAATGAGCCATGTCTTGATGATACACCATCTACCACATAGGTGCGCCACATCATTCTACTTCAGTTCCACAACATCATGAACCAAATAACAATGAAATGTTATCTTCCATGTGGGTGTTCCACATACCAATGAATATATTATTTTTCTTCACTACAAATTGAGATTGTGATCTTAAAACAGTCTACAAACCGAGATTTTTGGACATCTTCTCTGTGATTTTCAGTGACTTATCTCTGAGGTTTTTCGGTGACAAGACAGTAGCAGTAGGCCTTGACCCATAGGAGGGAACCTACAGGTAGACACAACAACCTTCACCATCAATAGCATAACATGCTCCCATTTCCTTGCCTAGAAAAATAAGAAAACAAGAGGACGTGCAAATGTGTTTTTTTGGAAAAATGTGGAAAAATTATGTGAAAAATTTGACATAATTATATTTTATGGATTTTCCACATTGATACTTGTTCATGAGAAGGAAATATGCAGGCATTGTTGGCTCAATAATGCCCATGTGTGCTTATATTTTGAAAAACACCTTTAAGATTCATCTTTGATGGCTCAAAGTTGTGTTTGTGTGTGAGCCAACACACATACACACAAAAATATTACACACAGAGACATAAAATAGAGCTCTCATTGTGTTCACCTAGTACGATAAACCTTGTGTTGGGTGAACCCTACAACCTTGCATGACTAGGCTAAGTGGGGAGATTTAAATCCTGGGTGGAAATAATTTTACGTACATGGAGTAACCCCTAGAAAAAACTCAAGTAATCAATGCAATTTGTTAGATCTAGGTCCAAATTTCTAACCTGCACCTGGACTTCCTTTGTACCTAACTACAACACAAGGGAATGCAATAAGATGGATATGATACAATGGTGGTTATATCACCATAACTAGAACAAGTATAAAAATAGTATAAAAAAAAAATTTCAATGTATAAAAGCATGTTCAAACTTACAATCAAATAGAGGAAAAAACACATACAAAAAACCAGATAATAATCATGAACAAGCTTCATATTGAAATATGAAATGTAAAGGAACTTACAAAATGTGACACTACGAACTTGGTCAAGTGCACAAGCAAAAATATCCTGGACATGACCCTGGTTGACAAGCTGTATTGCTCATGATGCAAGAGGATTTGTACCTGTGCTGCCAAGTCATTCAAAATCCATAATTATCTATAAAATAAATACAATTAATTGATGTAGTATTTTTTACTCTAAGATGAATTCTTATGATAATGTTAGAACATATGTTTACAATTTCAAAACATACCTGAATAATCTCCTCTTCATTTCGAGAACAATTTATTAGAGTCGCCTGAACTTGGAACAAGCCTCCCACGATCTGAAAGGGTAGCAACTAAGTCAACAATGACTTTTTTGTTCCTATGTTGGAAGGAGGGAGGTTTTCTCCAAGATTAAATCACTCCAATAAATTATTCTCTACTAAACATGGCCAACCACGTGAAGGTGAAAACTCATGTCACTCTCAATTCTCCAATACCTAATCTATATTTCATTTTTTACTTTCATGAGCAGAAAAAAATATTCAATAACTAATAAAAAAGAAATGCAAGAAAAAGTATGCAAGAAAACATTGAAAATGCTTGACATAAAAATAGTATGATAAATGAGTTTTTATATAATGCAAAAAAGGTTCCAAGTATGATAAAATTTGTCTTATAATAATACAATATTTTACATTATCGAATTTTCTTTTTCTTATTCCTACTTCTAAAGCTCCTAACTACATCATCAACATCATTGTGCTCTACTTCTATTTCGTGCCTTTCCCATGTAGAAGACCTATTTGCGTACTAACGATGTCTGGTCTCATGCAGTGACGGGGCATCGCCTACAAAAATAGATAATATTAAATTTTAATTTTCAGTTTTTAAATATCATTGAACTAGTTTAGTAATATTAATAATAAAAAAATTGCAATGAGATTATTTACCTAGTGCACTAGTTGTCATCGTTGGAACCATTGCTCTGTGTTCCTATCTGGTGGAAGGATGCTCAAGTACAACATTCTCTATCATTTAAAAAAAAAACATTATAAGGACACAACCATCAAGTTATAATTAGAAAAAATTATCAGTGGAAATTAATTACCGTCATGGCCCTCATTGATAGTAGCATTTTCAGCCTAGTCCCCACTACATTGATCAGGTTGCACGTGAGGACCATGTACTTCTGGAAATATTTCACTCTCAACACATTTCTCTACAACTGGGTTATTTGGCTCGTTGAAAGTGTTACTCCGCTGATTTAAAGAAATTTGTTAGACATTAAATTTATTGACAAAAACAAACATATTCAAAGGTTAACATTTTACCTTATCAAGCATTCTGGATCTTGGGACCTGTCCCAAGCTTCTACGATGTTCAACTACAGCTTGATAGCTGGAACGGAAAGCGATATCTTTGTCTTCCTCTGTGGTTTCCATTCCAAAGTCATCACCCTACATTACATATGATTGTGTATTTTTAATGTCATTTGATGGGATTACAAAAATGTTGGAAGGCGATACAATTAATTATTAGATGTTTAGCTACTTACAATTCTTGCGGCTAATTTCAAGTAGCCGCCCTGGCCTAGCTTGTGATAGCCTTTTTTTTGAATCCTAGCTTTAGTTTCCTTCAAGGTGTCAGAAAACCTATCATGAAAAGATGAAGTCAGATATGACATAGCACATTTTTATTTTAAACATAGAGAAAATTAAACCTATCGAATTAAAGTTGTAAGTTACCTTGCGGGTCCAGTTAGCATTTTTCCTTCTTTCTTGGCCTTTTTCTATTTTCCGTAATCGATGAGTTCTCTCCACTCCCTTTCTGGAACTGTGAGAGGACACTCATATCTAGAGCTAATTTTCAATTGCGTCCTATATATTTCCCTAGTATATTTCAGATATTTTCCAACTACCCGAGTGACCACTGTTATATCGAATGTGCCCACCCAAAAAAGGGCTTCTAGATAATCTATAAGTTCTTTTTTTAGGTTGGAATTCTGGGAATTCCAACTTGTGCATATGGTTGGGCCAAAAATTACCACGCCTTTCTCTCCAAAAACTTGTAGAACTCATTGTTTTCTACACAGAAAAAAAAATATTATCATTAATTTAAAAATAAAAATCATGATAAAATATGTTTTAGATAGAGTACATGAAATAGTTAAAATATTAAAAATTACCTGGGAGTTGTACATGCTTTATAGGAACACCTTCATCGTTAAAATATTAAAACTTACCTGGGATTTGTATGTGCTTTATAGGAACACCTTCATCGTTCACCAAAAATGTTCCATCAACGGTCCCCGTGGAGGTGACATGTGTAGTTCTAGGAAATGCAATAATATAGTTGGCCATACTAGCCTCATCACTGCCAACACGTTCAGCGGTTGGCTGGATGTCTTCTTGGAAAGGGTGCGTTTCTTGGCTACCACCTATAGGCGTAGAAGGTGTACGAGAGGGTTCCTCCACAATATCTTGCCTTTGTGTCCCACTACCACCAACACCAGGGGCAACAGGTGTCAGATAATGCTACATACAAAAAAATTTTTGTGTTAGTTTAGTTAATGTAAAAATTAAAAATCAAACTATCACAATTGATCTCATGCAGAACAAAAAAAATATCCTTTTGATTTTTTATTATTACCTTATATGTTTCTAGGTGGGTCATAAGTTGTCTTATTCTCATTCCTAATTCAGGTGTTTGAGGTGTAACGTCTACCAAACGCTCAAGTTCCAACTTTTATTTTCACACCTTTTTTTGCAGCAACAACAATGGACATGGGGATGAAGAAAACTCTTCCTCATTAAGGGAATCGTCAGGCACACCATGTCCAAGCGTCTGCATATTTGAACAAAATTAACATTATTTCAATTATGTAAACAACTAAAATACCTAAAGATAGATCAAGGTTGCCACTTTACATGTTCATCGACTAGCCCCTTTCCATGATCATCCTGTCCTAGGGTTGTTCCTGCATTGCCACGATCAGTCTGCCACATTGCAATAAAATTAGAAATGTGAAAACTTGAAAACAATATCTAACTTGAAAACAAAAAATGAAAAATGAAATAATTTCTAAATTTACCTTTCTAATACAAAAAATTTGTGCAGTAAAGAGGCCCTGGAGTGGTTGAATATAATTAAAAGTAAGGGTTGTAAGCGAAATTTTTATACTTACATCTTGCTAGTAGACAATTTCTACAAAGTAGGTAGATTAGATGAGGCTAAAGAGATTTTCAGTGAAGCTTTAATGAGCGGAATAAAGCTAACTGTAGTGACCTATAATGCATTGGTCAATGGATATTGCAAGGGAGGGAAATTGGATGAAGATTTCATTCTCCTTGAAGAAATGAATGAGAATGACAACATGCCTGACATAATTACATACAATACCATAATTTATGGGCTAATAAAATAGAACAAGATCTTAGAGGCTTTGAAGTTGCATGATCAAATGGCAGACAAGGGCTATGAGCTATATATGAAGACAACGCTTTCTTATCTGCGGTGCCCTTGCCAGATCCTTATAACGAGTGGTCGTATTACTTATGGGACGATTAACTTTCCCAGTCAGTAGTCAGCTCAAGGTGATCTTGGGTTGTGTGTTTTTTAAACTATGGTTACACATGGGCCTCCAAAATTTGATTACATCATAATATATCAAATCTATGTTGTATAAAACTACATTGAATCAGCTACCAATGTGGACTTATGGAAACTTGCATGAACCAGCAGTCACTAAAGTGCATGATGGAGGGCCATTTTGGACAGCTAGGTAACTTCTTCAGATGGACTTACCTCTTGATTTTAATTGTGAGGAGAATGGGCTTCTCATAAGAAATAGTGAAATTATATTATTCAATGGTGATAAAACACAATTGTTGAGTTTTATTACTCAAATTTGTAATGCAATTGTTAAGTGCAAAGGTTCAGGAGTGGCAGTGAAGTGCTTGAATTCAGTTGAACTCTTTTTTATTGAATTTTTATCCTTAGATTATTTTAGTGCATGTTTGGATGATTTGGTTCTTGCTCGTTTTGATTCTCAAAGAAATATATTTATGAATGAGCTAGGAAATTATAGTGGAAATGCAATATTTACTAAGAAAGTGGTTCAACAGCTTGCCTTCTTAGGGCTTGAAATGTTTCAAGGGAGGAAAACTTTTCCTAGAGATTAGCTTAAATATATTTTCATGATAAGGATTTTTTCTTATTAAAGGTCCTCCAAGTGTCCACAAACATTCATTACATGGATTATAATCATACGTAAATCTAGGCTCTACAATGATTATTAACCCTCTAATATGGTGGCCACTTAGTGCAAATTTTGATGGCGATTCCATTCATGTTTTTTATCCCAAATATTTAGGATCTCAATTTGAGCTTTATCAGCTTCTAAGTGTGGATCAACAAATGTTTAGTTCCCACTCTGGAGAGGCAGGAATAGCACTAAGTGTTGATACTTGATAAATTGTTGTATGCCAATATTTTATCCATTCACATGATGTAGAATCATACCATAGGCGTTGGAACAAACACCTTGGGCTTTGAAGGCACGTCATTCATGCTACCCCTCCTAAGTTGTGATGGAGTGTATGACTATATTACGATTATTATGTCTTCCCATTGGTATTAGTCATCTTCCTGATGTATATTATGACATATCCACATTGCATTTGCTCATGGCTATGATCATTTTCATGACATGGAGCTGTCGTGCACTTTTTTCATGGCCATGGTCTTGCATATTATTACATAGATCCATAGTGTATTATGTTGGCAGCCATGCTTTTTTTCTCTTCTAAGCATCTGTATGCCTATCTATTTGTTGACAATCGATTGCAAGTACTCACTACTTCCTGATCTTTAGCTCTTTCCTTGGAATTCCTCATAACTTTTGTTTATTAAAATGTGTTTCGACCATTGGCTCCTCTTCTTACCTCACACATTAGGGGGTGTTGTTACAAATCTATTTACCACCCTTGAATTCACTAAGGATAGATGCAATAGTTACACATGCCAATACCAGCCAACTGCCACAAATATCATAAAGACCAATCATCATTCTCTTTAACTACTATAGTGTTTAAACTCTGCAAGGTCAATTCATACAATGTTTCTAAGAACAAGTGTACATAGACCATTTCAACTTGATCACTAGGACAAATCCACATACCAAACCTGGTCTAAAAAATTATAACAACCATATAACAGAAGTGATAGGAGAATATGACTTGGTTACTACATTGATCCACCTTGGGTGTTATCAATCCATATGTTAATGACAGTTGGCCAGGGCTGATATTAGAGGGAATTGAATATGATTTAACCAATGCAACTAAATCATGGTATCTTCTTATGAATATACATTTTTTTTGGGCTTTGTTTGGGGACTCTATAGACTTTTCACGTCAAAGGTATACTAGTGTCGATAGTGTAGCGGAGGAGCATATTAGAATCATCTATTTATGTTAAATAGAATAGTTCCATCAAGAAAATGATTCATTCTATCACAATAAAAAGTGAATCAACTATTAAGTCTGATCAGAGGCATGATCACGCCGATAGTTTGTTGAACATCATTTCAGTGCCTGTCATGTATGTTGTATAATATGAAAAAAAATGTATTAGTATGGTACATTCTAAGAATTATTATTATTATTATTATCCAATTTTAAGGTCATATTTAATTCAAACACCACCAAATTGGTGTATCAGACCCTCTTGTTTGTGGGATGAGGGATCCATTTCTAGGCATCAATTTGACTACTAAGTTTATGAAGGCATACATACTCTACCCCTTCTGATTTTACAATTACGACCTCTTAGGAGGAAACACTTGCTCTTATATATTATTATGGTTCATTTAAAAAAATATATAAATTCCAATGGAGTTGTGGTTCAATGGTGAAGGTGTTTCCTTTTCAGGCCACCCACCAGAGTTCTGAGCCCCAAGAGGATGTGCATCTCGTTACCCTCAATTGGCCACCCACATGTGAAAGCAGACTGAGTTGTGGCTTACTGTTTGTTGGCCAGTTTGCTCGACAACAGTAGTGCCACATGTACTTATTTCAATATGGCTTGTAGGGGCAGCATCACCTTCAAAACAAAAAATAATATATAATTGAATTGATTTTTCAGGTGTAAAAGACTTGTCTTAAGGTAATTGGTTTTATTTCTTGTTACATTCTCACAAGTTATATGTGGTTTTGTGTAGGATTCTATACCCTCCAAGGGTGATTAGGTAGCTAGAAAACTGATCCTTTGTTGTCTAGATTGATAAAACTCAGATCTACTTTGCAAATCCTGAGGCTTTTGGAATTGCAATCAGTAGCAAAAATCTATAAATAAACAAGGTGAAGTATTATTTTTTCCCAATGGTCAGCAGGCTTTTAATTCGTAATAAATTAATATGCAATATTTCACTTATCCATGTGGCATATTGATAACACCCAAGGTGGATCAATGTAGTAACCAAGTCATATTCTCCTATCACTTATGTTATATGCTCGTTATAATGTTTTAGACCAATTTTGGTATGTGGATTGTGTTGGAAATGCTGGGGGGGGGGGGGTGAATCAGTATTCCTTTCAATTAGAGCATTAGTTAATCTTCAATTATTATCAGTGTTTGCACAATGATAGAAGCAAAGAAGAGGAACACAAATTCACATAGTTTTTAAGGTGGAAACCCACTCCGGGACAGAAACCACCTAATGCTTTTCTAATAATTATTTAATATTCAACTCCAATTGAAAATAAAGCTCCAAATTCCTAGAATCTATAAAATCATTCTTCTCCAGCTCCCACTCGATGGATGCTCCAACACTCGAGATTCTTCAGTAGTCGACTGAACAGATGCCCCAACACCCAATGAGTTATAACTCACCCTAGCACCACCCTACCAACTTATAGAAGAATAAAAGAAGAAGGGACTTTCGTACTAGGGAAAATGGTCCAATTTAAAATGATATAGAATGATGCAGAAGAAGAAGATATACTAGACCATAAACCCCAACTTTGACACAACCACCTAATGATGATCCTAGACCTCCCAACACTGCCTCTTCAACCCTTGGCAGATAGATACTAGTACAATTTGTACAATAATGTATTTACAATGACTAAGTACAATGATACCTTTACAATGATTGTATGCAGTTTTTCCCACTTGAAGACTTCATATGATGAACTTCTTGCTGTTGTTATGCACCTTGGTTGTTTCTCTTGTCATGCTACCCTCTGCTGCACCTTGCTTTGCTTTGCTTCCATAAAAAGTCAAGTCCTTTGCAACTATTGACAACAAATGACCTATATTTTTCTTGCTTCTAAGAGCTCGATATTGAATCTGGTGTATCTCTGTTATTTAAGATTCTCAATATCTAATTTTTGGTCCTATAGTAGTCATCCAAGTCGTCTTTCCAATGTCATAGGTCTGACACAATTTGGATTATTCAAGGGAGAGTTATACCCAATCTCTCTCAATGCACTAATTATGGACTACGCACTATCTACCACTTTTTGTGGAATTCCAATCCGATACTTAGAGAGAGAGTTATGACAAATTTACCAAGGTCACTTCTTTTAGATGAATTTCAGGAGCCTACAAAAACCCTAACTTCCACAGCTCATATCTCCAAAAATATTGCGTACCTTGATCTGAAATTTTTACAGAAGCTTCCTCAAGATTTCGGCTTCGCCTCATAAAAATTTCAGCTTCTTAACCTTCATAGAAAAAAATTTAGATCGAAAATTCCATGATGACCTGTTTCAGATAGCCGAATCCCTTGCATAAGGAGAGAATGAGGATCACAATTTATATAAATGCTTAAGTTGAGAGGGGCTTGAACAAGTGAATGTGGGAGGGATTTTAGGAGCTTAAAAAATATTAATTATTACTTTTCAATGACCCATGCCCCAAACCCATGGTATTTTATCCCACTAATTGGGGGTACAAACTTCAAACATGAATATCTCTCAAATCGTGAAGAATTACATGGCGTGCCATATATCAACGGAAACATATCGACAAGTAGAAACCATAAAAAGAATTATTGACCTAGAATATATTAATTTGGTAGGTAAAAATTCCCATGCAATATTGGGTTAGCCCCTGGCACTGCTTGGGTTGACATCAATGACAACCGCTGATCAACAACCTCCCCCTTTGGCATTGATGGCAACACAAGTACTCCCCCTGCCATCATGACACTTCTTCCTACAACATTATCTCCCCCTTTGACATCAATGGCAAAGGGTAAATCCCCTTGAAACACAACCATCCTGTGGACCTGTACACACTTCCACTCCCCCTGACACACAACCATCCTGTAGACTTGTAATTTAATGAGAACTTGGGAGAATCCCAAGCTTTTGATGAATATATTCAAATTATTCACGAGGTAAAGGTTTAGTGAAGATATCAACAATTTGTTCTTTTGTACAAACATACTGAAGTTTGATATTCTTTTCAGTGACTTGTTCTCTAACAAAATGATATTTGATCGGAATGTGTTTTTTTTTTAATGCATGACAGGATTCTTGGAGATGGTGATGGCACTAGTGTTGTCATAGAATATGGGAATAAGCTCACTGAATTGTACTTGAAGATATTTCAAAGTTTCTTTCATCCAAAGGACTTGAGTATAACATGATGTTGCTGTAATGTATTCTACTTCCGCTGTAGATAATGAGATTGAAGTTTGCTTTTTGCTCAACCATGATACGAGACAACCACCTAGATAGAATGCTACTCCACCAGTACTCTTATGATAATCAATGCTTCCTGACCAATCTGCATATGTAAAGGCTTGAATAATGAGATTTTTACCTGTGGGATACCACAAGCCATATTCTTCTGTGCCCTTTATATATCGAAGAATTATTTTGATGACAATAATATGTGATTCTTTTGGTGCTGCTTGGAATCTTGCTACTTGTCTAACTGCTTGCATAACCTCTAGTTGAGAGGTTGTTACATATATAAGACTACCAATCATGGATCTATAAAAAATTTGATCCACATCCTTATTTGAGTTGTCTATGCTCAATTTGCAACCTATTACCATCAGAGTAAGGACAGGTCTACAATATTCCATTTTGAATTTCTTGAGCATTTCCTTGATGTACTTGGCTTGACATATAAATATTCTTTTCTCTTGCTGAGATATTTAAAGCCCTAAGAAGTATGTCAGCTCACCAAGTAAAGACATCTCAAACTCACTTTGCATATTTGTAAAAAAATTCTTACTTAGTCGATCATCATTGCTACCAAATATTATATCATCCACATATACCTCAACGATTATTAAATTATCTTTGTCTATTTGTACATAAATATTGCTATCAACAGTACCTTTCTTGAACCCTTGTTGACATAGATATCCATCAAGACGAGCATACCATGCTCTGGGAGCCTACTTGAGACCATATAAAGCCTTCTTTAACCTGCAGACATAGTCTTCTTTTTGTGATAGTAGAAAACCTTCAGGTTGTTCGATGTAAACTTCTTCTTCTAATTCTCCATTCAGAAATGTTGAATTAACATACATTTGGTAGAATTTGATTTTTATTGAATATACATAGGTGAGACACATTCATATGGCTTCCATTCTAGCAACTAGTGCAAATTTTTCGTCGAAATCAATTCCTTCCACTTGTGCATAGCCTTTGCAAACCAATATTGCTTTGTTTCTGGTAACCTACCCATCTTCATTCAATTTGTTCCTGAGCACCCATTTAGTCCCAATGACATTTTTATCTTTTGGTCGTGGAACTACTTTCCACGTGTTATTCTTCTCAATTTGATCCAATTCTTCATTCATAGCTGCTACCCAATGTTCATTCTGGCTGGCTTCCTAAAAAATACTAGGCTCAAAGGTTGCTAAAAAAGCAATGTGAGCTTGTTGTGATGAAAGAAGCTATCGACCTTCATTTATGTCAGCAATGATTTGATTTGATGGATGGTTCTTTTGAATCCACTCTTTTGTTCTCCTTGGAGGAGATTCTTATTGTTGTTCTGGTATATCTTGATGATCATTGTTTACTTCTTCCTTGTTAATAGTTGCTTCTTGTTCTACAATTTTATCTGTGTCTTTTTCATCCTCTGTCTCAAGTTTCAAATATTCTAGATCCTCATCATTACTTGCTAGAACACCATCTTCATCAAATGTAACATTTATGCTCTCCACTATGTATTTTCGTTGTAGATTATAGCATTTATAGGCCTTTCTTTTGTGAGAGTAACCAAAAATGATACCTTCATCAACACGTGATTCAAACTTACCCAAATTTTGATCTTCTCTTTTGATATAACATTTGCTTCCGAAGATTTTGAAATATTTTACATTAGTTGGTTTTCCTTTCCATAATTTATATGGAGTCTTGTTGCAATTATTTCTGAGAAGACTTCAGTTGATAATGAAGACTTCTGTATCAATTGCTTGAACCCAAAATTTTTCATCCAATTTTGAGTCCTTCAACATTGTTCTACCCATTTCCTATATGGTTCTATTCTTTCTTTCACCAACTCCATTTTGCTGAGGTGTTCCTGCTGCTGAAAAATTCGTTTTTATTCCATTTTTGTCACAGTATTGCTGAAATAATTTGGAAGTGAATTCTCCACCATTATCTGATCTTAAACACTGTATTTTCAAATCAGTTTCATTTTCAACCAACTCCTTTTAGATATTAAAGCACTCAAATGCTTCATATTTTTTCTTTAGGAAACTGACGGTTGTCATCCTGGTATAGTCATCTATCATTAACATGAAATATAATTCTCCATCTGTTGGTGTTCCCATGTTTTGGCAAGGTTGGAAATACCAAAAGATGAGACAACATCAAAACATTTTCAGACCTCAGGATCTAGCCCTCCCGGGTCTAGAGAGGGATCTCTCTATGATATGTCAAAGGTATATGACTTTGAAGCTCAGTGTTAAGATATTAGGATAGTTATAAGGCTCGGGGTTTGTTTGTTTGATTGTTTGTTTAGTTGTTGGGAATCAGGAAAGAAGGGTTCAATATAAGACAAGGATGAGAAAAGAGGATTTAGGCAAAGGAGAGATAATTTCCAGGGAACATTCAAGACCATTGGGCAATGGAGTCAGGAAAGGATTTACTTGCTAATCAATATGCAGGCTTTCAATTGGGCTAGTCATCTAAAGCATTGGATCTTAAAGAAGATAGTGTGGTAGGATAGGAAAAATGGAAGGTGAGAGCAAGGAAACATTAAAGATTCAGAACAGAAAGTTGAAAACCTGAGATCAAAGAGAGACTTTGAACTCTCAATGCTTCGACCTCCAGCTCAAGGGAACTTAGATAGGCTTAATTAACTGAAAAGGATCCTAGTGAGATAGAGACAGAGTTCTAGACCTCCCAGTGTTCCCAATTCATTCAATTAAATCCTAACAAGAACATCTAAAATCAGATTTCATTAATTCATACATCATCTAGCAGCATATGGAACGACTACACTGGTTAAATCAATTGAAATCAAACCTCAGATCAACATATAGCAAAAAAATGTTAAAGGCAGGGAGAGCAGAGACATAGGGTACCTAACAAGGGTAAATCCTATGCCAGATTTCTCATGCGTGCCAGAATAAATGTAATGAAATGAAATAAAACACAGAGATAGAAAACATCACCAGCTGCTTTAAATCAGGATCGAAAGAAATGTGCTTTTCATATTAAAAAACAACACCAGTCCAGTACAACATTACCAGTAGCTTTATATTCAATCTGAAAACATCTTCCTTAGCCTATCTTACAACTTTACACAGAGAACATGTCTCAAAGGAAACAACTTACAATTCCCTGATAACTGATCAACAACAACCTTTACAATGAGTTTCTTTCTGAATTTTATAGCTGAAAGATGAGCAGAGGAGGTAGGTGGAGAACTAAATGTAGAATTAAACTCTGAAAAGGAAAGAGGGCCGAAACCCCATTTTGTTTAAATCCTGTGCATTTATCTCTGGCACTCTTTTGGATGCAAAAGCGATCTTCTTCAGGTTTCCATTCACTTCGGTATGACCCTGATGCACTTTGGCTGTAGTACTCCGTAGTACCTTTTGGCGAATAAACAAAAAGGAAGATTGAGGTCTGACATGCTACATAACAAATGCTCTGGTAGCATAGGACTGTTCCGTCAGGGTGAAAATCTTCTGAGGAACATGGTATAGAATCAAAGTTGCATGGACACTCTGTCCCTTATGGGGAAAACATTCTACTGATGTGGAAAACCATGATATTCATAAATTTCTGTGCGATGAACCCTCTGTGTGCTCCATGATGTCTTCGATCTGGTACACTGCTTTGAAATACTTGGATTAAGGCTCAAAATCTTCCATTACGGGCCTTAAACACTCTGTTTTCTCCACTGATACTCTTTTCCGCTTTCACGATTGCCTCTGACTGTGAAAACGGTGCTTTAATGGCTCTAGGGAAGTTTTAACGGGGTTTAACCTTGCTCCTTTAATGATAGTCTTGTCGGTATACCTTCCCAAGCCCTTCTTCATAACTTCAGTTCTTGAAAATGGCCCTTTACTGAGTTCTTTGTCACTATTAATAGAGACTGAATCATGGCGGTTTTTCGTCATTCGTAATCCTGCATAAACACGCAACTCGGTTTTGAAATCCATGCTTAAGGAAGGATGGCTATGGAGGGCGGGTCGAGTGATAGCATAGTGGTGGTGGTTTTATATGAAACAATGGTGGATAATGCACTAATATGGTGTAAAAAGCGACAAATAGGGTTTTGGTGGAGAAATGCGTGTGGACCGTCTGATCGTGGTCCAGTGGCGGAGATCGACGGCGGAGATTAAACAGTGGAATGGTTTATGAAAATAGGTGGAATGCATTAAAATGAATGAAAATGTAATGAAAACGATCATATGTGGCGGGACCCGGCCGTGGCGGGACCCGGCCGTGGCGGAGGGTGATTAGTTTTGGATCATTGATCTTAGGAGGAGATCAACGGCGGAGGTCGAAAGATGAAGTTAATAAGGGCTCTGATGAGGAAAAGTGGTGGAGGAAGCGATGTAATATGAGCCGTTGATCTTGGAACAACGGACAGTCGAGATTGTATCGGGGAATCACAATTGCAAAGGGTGGAAGGGGGTAGCATTTGAAAAATGTGATTGCGATTGAAGCGGGAGAGCACAGGTTGTCGGATCAACAGGAAAATCAACGGCGGAGATTAGATCGGAAGGTCACAATCGGGGGGTGAAGGGGTGACACATTACAAAAGTTTCGATTGCAATTGGAGAGGGGGAGCGATTGAGCGCCAGCCGTCTGATCTAGAAATAGATTGACGGCGGATATTGAATCGGCGGGGACAAAGAAGGGCCAACGGAGCGCGATGCGATTAGCGCTGGACTGTCAGATCGACAGGGGAATCAACATTGGGAAAGCAATCGGTGGATCGCAATTGGTAAGAGCGGAGGAGTAGTGCCGCAGAATTTTGTGATTGCGATCGGCGTAGGGCCATCCGATCAAAACAATAGATCAACGATGGAGATTGCAATGGGACCGATGGAGATTGCAGCGGGACCGATGGAGACCAAACTCAATCGCATCGAAGTTTTACCGTTTAACATAGTAAATGCGTGTTTGCTCTGATTCTCTGATGCGATAAGCGCTTTAAGGATCGGCACTCGGTCTTAGCGCCTGGGTCTACGTGGGGAAGTGGTTTAAGGGGCTAGGCCTTAATATAAAGTGGAAAGTGGGTTTTTTCCCCTTTTTGATGCATTCTGAGTTTGCGAAAGGGTAACGGTAGGGGTAAAAAGGGGAAATCGGGCCAAACAAGGGGGGATGTAGGATTTAAAGGGGATTTGGGTATGATTTAGAGGGTAAAGTGGGGAATTTAGAGAGGAGTAAAAAGGAATGAAGCAGAGGTTTAGAAGGGATGATATAAGGGAAAAAGGAGGCCTTTTGGGCATTTCTTCACAAACAGGGAGGCTTTATAACTAGAAATAGCAGTGGGGATTTTATCAAAGGACAAGGGCATAAGGAGGCTTCAAGGATGATGTGTTTTCAGAGGGAAATGCATTCCTTAAAGGCTCAAAAAAATTTTAGCCCCCCGTTTTCTTGTCAAAAAATTTATAGGGGGCTAATAGTGGCTCCACATGGGGATGGATTCTTCTTGAAGGAGTCAAGAATTCAGAAAATAAATCTTTGGTGTAGGCCAGGTGCTTGGTGCTTGAACCATCCATTTTCTTTCTTGGATCAACTACCACAAATGATGAAGACATCATATCAGCAGTAAACATTCTCCCAAAGAACTACCTACCCAGACTATAGTCCTAACATTTTTTCTTCTCGGTGCATTTGGACTTGCAAACCTTTTACATCATCAATTTTTTACAAGCAGGAAAATAAACCTATTTTATTTCTACCCTTATTACTCTATGAGACCAGATTAAACTGTTGGTCTCATAGTTTCTCTACCTAAACTAATATCTACTAGGATTAAACTGTCTAGCAGACTTCTTCTCTACATTCTAAGATAGAAATTGAAAACATTCAAGCCAGGATTAGACTGTCTGAATTGCTGGAGTTTGCAGAAATTAAAAAAACTAACTACATACTCATAGACTAAGATTTATTGAGCTTTTCCTACCTACCCTACTCTAACTGGAGTATTCACAAGTCTAGCTTATAAACATTATCTTCCAATGTAACCAATCCATCAAGTGATCCCATGACTGGTCCCTTCTGCTCAGCTCCTTGAGTAGGCTGGATAGGCAGGGCAGCTCCCACTCTTTTTGTTCAATAATAGCAACTTTGAAAAAATTTATTTCTGTTTGCAACATGCTTCTAAAAAAGACCTTTGATCCTTCCTCAAATTTTTGTAGGAAATGAGCATAAGGATCATGACAAGATACATGGCTATGAATATTTGGTAGGCAGGCTTCAACCAGGATTTCTTCTTCTTCCACTGGATCAAGAATAAGACTCTCTTGAGAAAAAGAATCTCCCTCAAATTCTTCATCTTCTGAATTGGAGGACTCATCATATATTGTAGTGTTGTCCTCTTGGAGCTCTAGTATGCTCTGATTTGTGGGCTGAGCGCTATGAAGAGATCCATGTATTCTTGAGTAGGGGTTTGGTCATTTTCTTCCTCTTCTCCAAGAGAAAACTCCTTGCTTTCAAAATACTCAAAGATCTCTTCCTTGTTTTCCTCTTCATCCTTTGAGATGAAAGGCTGCTGACCTCCAATTACGTGAAAAACATTACTGATGAGTTGTAATGGAGTGAAGCAAATATCAAGAGATCCTTCACCCTCTTCTGCACTCTTAAAGCTTTCTTCATCAATATCATAAATAGCCTGCATTGGCTTATTACTCTTTGGAAATAAAGGGAACCAATTTTCCTCCCATAAATCTACTAATGATGACCTTGCAAGATCATTTTCTGTTTGGAGAACATCATCATCAGATAGATCAAAAGTAGGAAAATCATGATTATAAGTAATGTTGCCAACCCAGCATACTGGATTATCAGTAGATTTTTCTTCACTCTGATTTACATGTGAGATTTCCAACTCTGTACAACAAAGTTCATCAGGTGAATGGACAAGAATGTCTGATCTGTAGAAAAAGTTAGAGGCTGGCTGTCCATTGATGATCTAATATATTTCTTCTTCTATCAAAGGGGAAGATGGCCTTGTGTTCTTTTGTGCAGAAGTGCAGTAGCTCTCTGTTTCCTTTGAAGACTGGATTTGAGGCAGGATATCATCTTGAGCCTCAACTACAAGGAATGATAAATTAGTATCTGAGTTTTCAGGGATATCTTGAAGAATTTCTATAGTCTCTTGACTATTTTCTTCCTCAATTGATTCATCTATGTTCTTGTGATAGCTAGGATGCATATGAAATGCTTGAATGGATGTTAATAGATCTTCAGGATGAAAATTAGCCAAATCCTCATCAATATCTAACAGGTACTGTATGATATCCTGAGATTGATCACAACAATCCCATGATAAGGATGGATAGTTTCCTTTATAGTTCTTGTAAAATAATTGGTGCATGTCCCTTAAAGAAAACAAACTCCGAGGTTCTATCCATTCATACCAGACCCTAGCTTTTCCTTCTAATGTTTCCATGAACATTTTCATTAGGCAATCTTCATGCCATTCAACTTTAAATTTCCACACATGTATATGAAACTTGATGAGATGTAGCAAGGGGTCATCGGCATTTTCACCCTAAAAGGTAGGCAGGTTTTTTAACCAGTCCACTTCAGGCATTTTGTGTGGGAATCCAGGGATATGCTCCCTACTCATTGGGGCATACCTTCTCTATATGCGTGGAAGCATGTTTGCAAATCAGAAAGAGGTCACTGTATCTTCTCAACCAGTTTAGAGTCTTCTACCAGTGGAGTCATTTGGTCTTTTGGGAATTATGGAGTGTGGAGTCGCCAAGTGGATGAATTTGACTATTTGGAGCAGGCTGCTGTCCACCATCAGCAATCGAATGCCAATCTAACCAGAGATCTTGGGTCCTTTTAGTGCCTAAGAATGTTTAAGTTGAAATGCACTCAATTCCCCAGCGGAGTCTCCATTATGTTGGTGTTCCCATGTTTTGGCAAGGTTGGCAATACCAAAAGATGAGACAACATCAAACCACTTTCAGACCTCAGGATCTAGCTCTCCTGGGTCCAGAGAGGGATCTCTCTATGATATGTCAAAGGTATATGACTTTGAAGCTCAATGTTAAGATATTAGGCTAGTTATAAGGCTCGGGGTTTGTTTGTTTGATTGTTTTTTTGGTTGTTGGGAATCAGGAAAGAAGGGTTCAATATAAGACAAGGATGCGCAAAGAGGATTTAGGCAAAGGAGAGCTAATTTCCAGGGAACATTCAAGACCATTGGGCAATGGAGTCAAAAAAGGATTTACTTGATAATCAATATGCAGGCTTTCAATTGGGCTAGTCATCTAAAGCATTGGATCTTAAAGATGATAGTGTGGTAGGATAGGCAAAAGGGAAGGTGAGAGCAAGGAAACATTAAAGATTCAGAACAGAAAGTTGAAAACCTGAGATCAGAGAGAGACTTTGAACTCTCAATACTTCAGCCTCCATCTCAAGGGAACTTAGATAGGCTTAATTAACTGAAAAGGATCCTAGTGAGATAGAGACAAAGTTCTAGACCTCCCAGTGTTCCCAATTCATTCAATTAAATCCTAACAAGAACATCTAAAATCAGATTTCATTAATTCATACATCAGCTAGCAGCATATGGAACCACTACACTGGTTAAATCAATTGAAATAAAACCTCAGATCCACATATAGCATAAAAACGTTAAAGGCAGGGAGGGAAGAGACATAGGGTACCTAACAAGGGTAAATCCTATGCCAAATTTCTGATGCGTGCCAGAAGAAATGTAATGAAATGAAATAAAACACAAAGATAGAAAACATCACCAGCTGCTTTAAATCAGGATCCGAAGAAATGTGCTTGTCATATTAAAAAAAAACGCCATTCAAGTACAACATTACTAGTAGCTTGATATTCAGTATGAAAACATCTTCCTCAGCCTATCTTACAACTTTACACAGAGAACATGTCTCAAAGGAAACAACTTACAATTCTCTGATAACTGATCAAAAACAACCTTTACAATGAGTTTCCTTCTGAATTTTATAGCTGAAAGATGAGAAGAGGAGGTAGGTGGAGAACTAAATGTAGCATTAAACTCTGAAAAGGAAAGAGGGCCGAAACCCCATTTTGTTTAAATCCTTTGCATTTATCTCTGGCATTCTTTTGGATGCAAAAGTGATCTTCTTCAAGCTTCCATTCACTTCGGTATGACCTTGATGCACTCTGGCTGTAGTACTCTGTAGTACCTTTTGGTGAATAAACAAAAAGGAAGATTGAGGTCTGCCATGCTGCATAACAAATGCTCTGGTAGCATAGGACTGTTCCGTCAGGGTGAAAATATTCTGAGGAACACAGTATAGAATAAAATATGCATGGGTACTCTGTCCCTTATGGGGAAAACATTCTGTTGATGTGGAAAACCCTGATATGCATAAATTTCTGCACGCTATACCCTCTGTGTGCTCCATGATGTCTTCGATCTCATACACTGCTTTGAAATACTTGGATTAAGGCTCAAAATCTTCCATTACAAGCCTTAAACACTCTATTTTCTCCACTGATACTCTTTGCCACTTCCATGATTTCTTCTGACTGTGAAAATGATGCTTTAATGGCTTTGGGGAAGTTTTAATAGGGTTTAACCCTGCTCCTTTAATGAAAGTCTTGTCGATGTACCTTCCCAGGCCCTTCTCCAAAATTTCAGTTCTTGAAAATGATCCTTTCCTGATTTCTCTGTCACTGTAACAGAGACTGAATCATGGCGGTTTTTTGCCACCCATAATCCTGCAAAAACACGCAACTCGGTTTTGAAATCCATGTATTGGGAAGGATGGCTATGGAGGGTAGGTCGAGTGATAGCGCGGCGGTGGTGGTTTTAGATGAAATGATGGTGGATAATGCAATAATATGGCGTAAACGACGACAAATAGGGTTTTTGTGGAGAAATGTGCGTGGACCGTCTGATCGTGGTCTAGTGGCGGAGATCGACAATGGAGATTAAACAGTGGAATGGTTTATGAAAATAGGTAGAATGCATTAAAATGAATGAAAATGTAATGAAAACAATTGTATGTGGCGGGACCTGGCCATGGCGGAGGGCGATTAGTTTTGGACCGTTGATCTCAGGAGGAGATCAATGGCAGAGGTCGAAAGATGAAGTTAATAAGGGCTCTAATGAGGAAAAGCGGTGGAGGAAGTGATGTAATATGAGCCGTTGATGTTGGACCAATGGATGGTTGAGATTGGATCGGGGAATCGCAATCGCAAAGGGTAGAAGGGCGTAGCATTTGAAAAATGCAATTTCGATTGAAGTGGGAGAGCACGGGTCGTCGGATCAACAGGAAAATCAACGGCAGAGATTAGATCGGAAGGTCGCAATCGAGGGGTAAAGGGGTGACACATTACAAAAGTTTCGATTGCGATTGGAGCGGGGGAGAGATTGAGCACCAACCATCTGATCCGGAAACAGATCGATGACAGATATTGAATTGGCGGGGAGAAAGAAGGGCCAACGAAGCGCGATGTGATTAGCACTGGAACGTTGGATCGGCAGGGGAATAAAAAGTGGGAAAGAAATCGATGGATCGTAATCGGGAAGATCGGAGGAGTGGCACCACAGAAATTTGCAATTGCGATTGGGGTGGGAGTGCGATCGGCGCAGGGCCATCCGATCAAAACAATAGATCAACGGTGGAGATTGTAGCGGGACCAATGGAGACCAAACTCAATCGCATTGGAGTTTTTCTGTTTAACACAGGAAATGCATGTTTGCTCTGATTCTTTGATGCGATAAGCGCTTTAAGGATCGACACTCGGTCTTACCGCCTGGGTCTATGTGGGGAAGTGGTTTAAGGGGCTAGGCTGAAAGGGGCTAGGCCTTAATATAAAGTGGAAAGTGGGTTTTTGCCCCTTTTTGATGCATTTTGAGTTTGGGAAAGGGTAACGGTAGGGGTAAAAAGGGGAAATCAGGCCAAACAAGGGGGGATGTAGGATTTAAAGGGGATTTGAGTATGATTTAGAGGGTAAAGTGGGGAATTTAGAGAGGATTAAAAAGGGATGAAGCAGAGGTTTAGAAGGGATGATATAAGGGAAAAAGGAGGCCTTTTGGGCATTTCTTCAGAATTAGGGAGGCTTTATAATTGGAAACAATAGTGGTGATTTTATCAAAGGACAAGGGCATAAGGAGGCTTCAAGGATGATGTGTTTTCAGAGGGAAATGCATTCCTTGATGGCTCAAAAAAATTTTATCCCCCTATTTGCTTGTCAAAAAATATATAGGGGGCTAACACCGTCTAAGCCTTTTGTTCTCACAGGACAACATATATCAGTATGTATCAATTCCAATGAATGTGATGCAAAGTGTTCTTTTGTTTTAAATTGGACTTTTGTCTGCTTTCCATGCTGACATGCCTCACATAGTGTGTTGTAATGTTTTGAGATTTTCGACATTTCTCATACTGCTTCCTTTTTTCTTATCCTGACAAGATTTTCAAAGTTTATGTGACCCATTCATTTGTGCCATAACCAACTTTCATCTTATTTAGCTAGTAGACATGCTTTAGTTGCTTCATCCAGAACATATATGTCGTTTGGAGCTCGACTTGCTGTAGCCACAATTTACCATACCAGCCTTTCCTGATTTCACATTTTGTGGAGTTGAATAGCATTGTGTGTTCTTCATCACACATTTTTCCAACACTGACCAGATTGTGATTCATGTTTTCGACCAATAGAACATTGTTGGCTATAACATCTTTTCTTCCGAGAGTGACGGTACCTGATCCTATAACATTTGAAGATCCATCATTTCCAAAGGATATGGTTCCATCCTTCTTCTCTTCGAGAGATACAAATTTATTTCTATCTCCAGTCATATGCGTTGAGCAACCATTGTCAACATACCACACATCTTTATTTTTTTTAGCCTTGAGAGCAAGAGCACAATTATCAGTCTTCTTCTTCTTCCATGTTTGTTCATTCTGTGGCTTCGAAGATTCTTCTGGAGGATTTTCAAGTCTATCATCTCTGGCTATGTGTCCAAACTTCTGACATTTGTAACATTCCATATTATTTCTTAAATGTTTAAATCTATTGATGTTCCGTTGAGCCCTGGGAGGTTCATATTTGAAGAATCTCTTGGAATTGTATTGGTTCCTAGGATATGTGCGACATTCTATAGCTTTATGACCAAGTTTTCCACATGAACAACAATAGCCATGAAAAATATGTTGGTACCTGGATGAAAATCTTCGTCAAGGAATCGTATTCCAAAGATGTTCTTGCGAATCTTGTCCAATGAAGTCTTCATGTATGTCAGATCTCATAGGTTCATTGTATTTTGTTGTAGAAGGTCCTTCTTCTTCTTCTTTGTAATCGAGGTCAGTTCTTTCGTTGTAATATTGTTGATTGTTGATGAGTTCTTCCAATGCCCTTGAGCTGTTGGCATAGTTTTGGATAGTTTTTCCCTTCTTCACTTCCTTACGCAGCGAGATTACTTCGAATTCTAATGCTTCCCTTTCTTGGTTGCTTTCTTCCAACTTCTTTTGAAGTGACTCTTCAATACATTTGTGTTCTTCAACCTCAATTTTGAGACCTTGAACTTGTTCTTCAAGAGTATTGGAATGGATCTTCTCAGCATTGAGTTATTTTATCAGCTTGATTTCCTCCTCATAAAATTATTCTATGGTAAACCCTTCTTCTTCATTGTTTGATACTTCTTGTTTATTGTTCTTGGCCATAAACAATACTTTCTCATTGGCTTCTTCTTTGCTGTCACTTTCTTCATCAGATGATGAGCTAGCTTCTTTAGACAGAAATTTCCTTTTGGATCCTTTCTTTTTGCCTTGCTTGTTAAATTTCTTAAAGCCTTTCTTTCCTTTTGAGTTGCCATCACTTTTTTTCGGAAATCTTGCTACGAAATGCCCAACCTCACCACAACCGAAACATATCAATGGAAGTTTACCTTTGAATTTTCCCTCACTAGGTTTTAGTTTTCTCGTAAGGTAAGCATATTCTTCATCTGAAAGACCTTCTCCATCATCTCCCTTTTCTTCACACTTGCAGGTGCATGCCATTTCATTTGAAGGTTGTTTGTCCTTATTAGTTTGCTTAGATGCAACGAATGCAATTTCTAGATTTGAAGTACCCTTTTCTTCATCAAGTCTCATTTCATATGCTATGAGAACTCCATGTAATTATTCCTTGTTGAGTTTGTCCATATTTGCAATGTATTCTAAGACCGATACCTTTGGGTTGAATCTCCCTGGTAACGTTCTAATAATCTTCCGTATAATAGTCTTCTAGTCAACTGGCTCTCCCAATCCTTCAAGAATATTGGTTATTTCATCAACATATTGGAAGTATGCAACAATTTTGCAATCTTCTTTCATTCTGAGTTGCTCAAATTTTTCTCTATAGATTAGAAGCTTTGCTTCTTTGACATTTGAGTCACCTACATATATATTATCAAGCTTGTCCCAAACATTTTTAGTGGCTTTACAACCCAACACCTTATGATAAGCAGATTCAATAAGTCCACTGATAATAATATTATTTTCTTTTGCACCATTTACCAAATTCTTCTTACCTTGTTCATCCGCGGTTGATGTAAATCCATTTTGAACAGTGTCCCATACTTCGTAACCTTGCGCCAAGAGATAGACCTCCATTATTCCTTTCCAAAGTGCATAATTATTTTCATTGAATAGAGGTACACCATTCTTGGTATGGTCCATGACCTCCTTCCAACTGTTAAACTGCTATTGAAGGAACCTTGCTCTGATGCCAATTGTTGGAAATACTAAGAGCGGGGGCTGAATCAGTATTACTTTAAATTAGAGCATTAGCTAATCTTCAATTATTATCAGCATTTGTACAATGATAGCAACAAACAAGAGGAACACAAATGCACACAGCTTTTAAGGTGGAAACCCACTCTGTGACAAAAACCAACTCTAATTGAAAATAAAGCTCCAACTTCCTAGAATCTAGAAAAGCATTCTTCTCTAGCTGCCACTCGATGGATGCTCCAATGCCCAAGATTATTTAGTAGTCAACTGAATGGATGCCTCAACACCCAATGAGCTACAACTCATCCTAGCACCACCCTACCACCCTATAGAATAATAAAAGAAGAATGGACTCCCGTACCAGGGAAAATGGTCCACTTTACAATGATATAGAATGATGTAGAAGAAGAAGATATATTAGACCATAACCCCAACTTTGGTACAAACACCTAATGATGATCCTAGACCTCCCAACACTTCCTCTTCAACCCTTGGTAGATAGATACTAGTACAATTTGTACAATAATGTATTTGCAATGACTAAGTACAATGATACATTTACAATGATTGTATGCAGTGCTGCCCACTTGAAGACTTCATATGATGAAATTCTTGCTGCTGTTATTCACCTTTGTTTCTGCTCTTATCATGCTACCCTCTACTGCACCCTGCTTTTCTTTGTTGCCATAGAAATTCTAGTCCTTTGCAACCGTTGACAACACATGATCTAGATTTTTCTTGCCTTCTAGGAGCTCGATATTGAATCTAGTGTATCTCTGTTATTTCATATCCTCGGTATCTGATTTTCAGTCTTGTAGTAGTCCTCTGAGTTTTATTTCCAATGCCACAGGTTTGACCCAATTTGGATTCTTCAAGAGATATTTATACCCAATCTCTCTCAATGCCCTAATTATGGATTGTTTCATAAGAGCACAATTGTACGGTGCACCACTTGTCACTGTTTCTTAATTTGGATCTGAAATTGATAGAGAAAAAATCAAATATTGTGCACTATCCTCCATTTTTTATGGAATTCTAATCTGATACTCAGAGAGATATTTATGATGAATTTACCAAGGTCGCTTCTTTGAGATGAATTTCAGGAGCCTGCAAAAACTTTGACTTCCACAGATCATATCTCCAAAAATATTGCACACCTTGATCTAAAATGTTTACACCATCTTCCTCAGTATTTCAGCTTCACCTCATAAAATTTTCAGCTTCTGACCCTTCATATAAAATAGGTTATATTGAAAATGCCACAATGACCTCTTTCAGATAGCCGAATCCCTTGCATAAGGAGGAAATGAGGATCACAATTTATATAAATGCTTAAGTTAAGAGGGGATTCAACAAGTGAATGTGGGAGGGATTTTAGGATCTTATAAAATATTAATTATGACTTCTCAATGACCCATGCCCCAACCCCATGGGGTTTTAGACCACTAACTGGGGGTACAAACTTCAAACATGAATATCTCTCAAACCGTGAAGAATTACATGGCATGCCATATATCAATGGAAACATCTCGACAAGTAGAAATAATAAAAATAATTATTGATCGAGAATATATTAATTTGGTAGGTCAAAATTCCCATTAAATATTGGGTTAGCCCCTGGTGCTGCTTGGGTTGACATCAATGACAACCGCTGATCAATAGATTGGTCCTAGTGATCGATTTGAATTGGTCTATGTACACTTGTTCTTAGAAAAATTGTATGAATTGACCTTGCAGAGTTTAAACACTGAAGCGGTTATTAGAATCATGATTGGTCTTTATGATAGTTGTGGCAGTTGGCTGGTATTAGCATGTATAACTGTTGCATCTATAAATTTTTTTGTGGTTCAAGTACATAGATATAAGGATTGTCTCAGGCATGGATTTGAAGGATTTCCTCAGGATTTGAAGGATTGTATCATGCTCAAAGGACTGTATGTGAATATTCGTCTCCATCTCAGGCTTGGTTATATGATAATCCTATTGTCATTCCTATGGGAGCTAATTTGAAGAACTACCAATTGGAAGATGGAAAAATTGGTGATTAGAAGCCTTTGCCTAGTCTTACATTTCATGCAGTAAGGGCTAAGACACCACAAACATCTAAACTCATGTGATGGAGGGCTCTAACAAATAGATATATACATGTGATCATTGACTAGTAAAGACTTGTAAAGGTAAAGGAGCCTTGTGACAATTAATAATTTGATCACTTAATAGTTAATACCCTAGCATAGTACAACTCTGTTGGAAAATAAATTGTAGTGTTGCAATGTATTTAGCTTCATAATCAAGTCTAAAAATATAATGAGGGAAATAATATCTCATTCTTATTTTATTGGGCTCTCCATTGATCAACACATATTAGAAGCCTCATCTTAAATAACAATCTAATGAACTAATATTGAATGTGTAGGAAAATGAAATTGATGCTTGTAGAAACTATGTACTTAGCCAAAATGAGCATGGTAGCAAAGAATGGAGATATTGACAAGAAATATACATTGGTATAGGAACTTGAAATGGTTGATAAATAATATTGTCTTACACTAGAACTAACCTATCATCCTAAACTTAATGACCTAATAGTTCCTATGGAAAAAAATTGTGGTTGTTGGTTATTAGCGAGCAACACAAATTGCTCAGTTTAACATGAATATAGTCGATAAGTGTGCCAATAAAATTGAACATTCAAACTTATAATTTTAAAAGTGTGGTTAAGCTATTGTTGTTAGCATGGGTTAGGCATACTGATCTTATGAATGTGGAATTTGAAGAGAGTGGTAAATCAATGGGGACTGCCACAAAAAGAGTGGATGATATTAAACAACAAAGTGCTCATATGAATTCAAAATCTCGAGAGAATTATGAAGTAAATATAAATAGCATATAAATAAACAATAGTATTACTAAATATGTTCTTATGAACTTGGAATCTGAACATAGTTTTAGAACAACTAGAACCAACACGGAAATAGAGAGTTATATTTTTGAAATAATATTGTTGAAGGAATAACTATTATTTGATGATAATGAAGTAAATATGAATGTACCATGCTCTTCAGGGAGATTAATGCTAATGCTACAATGAATTTATTTTCTTAACTAGGGATCTCTACCAGAATAACCTTTGATGACAACAACTTTTGACGATATTACTGGCCTAATTGTTTCTACTTAATTTTTTGTTATCATTCCTAATTCTGGTTACTTTTATTATCGAAATGTATTTGTTGTGAAGAATCTCTTCATAAAACCTTAAATTCCTAGCTACATGTGGTCCCAAAAATCTGATAATGTCCCTAATGTATTTTTTCAACAACTTGTAGTGGTAATGTTTCATCGAATCAAACGGAGATGTTGTGAGAACTATCTTGGAATTTGGTAGCAACAAAAAATCATGGGAAAAATATATAGTAATTCTTGTGAGGTTCACACTCCCAAAACTTCACTATTGATTATGTCATCATTTTTAGCTAGCACTATGTTTGGAGATGGTATGAGGACTATTAGCCATGCTATGATTTTATCTAATTTAGGAGTTATGGGTATGAGGTAAGTTCACATGACAATTGCAAAAGGTCATTTTTTAGTTAGTAGATTAGAAATATCTCATAATATGGACATGGTTGGGTATATGGACAATCCATAAGCCATTATGAGTTTACCAGCTCCATTTAGTTCACCATCTCCTATATGGAGTACGTCAACTCCCATTCACGAGGGGGTTCAACAAACCAATGTTTAAAGGAACCTTTACACTCTCCTAAAATAACTCCATCAAGGCATATATCTCTAACCCCATGACCTAAAATGTGTGTGATGGAAAGAGAAACGTATTGAACTTCTTGCAGTCCATCATTACCCTGGGTAAATCCTCAAGAAAAATATAATTCTAAATTTTCATTTTGTCCCTTTGTTGTGTCCAAACCTATTCAAGGAACCATTAATGGTCAGAGTTTTTTAGCACTTTTTGTGCCTTATAAAATGATCAAAATTTTGACTTCTTTCATTTCTTCGTTTATGACTAGAACTACTATTTCTTGGGTTGGAACTAATGATAAGATAGATTATCAAAATGGTGGCATGGTAATTTTAGGAAAGTTGAGCATTGAGCATAGACAAAAAAAGAAGAGGAATTGCTGTATAATAGAAGGGATTGCTGAAACTATTAGGTTGACTTTTAGAAGGTTGAAAATGGCTACCTCTAGTAATTCTATACCTTTGTCTACATCTCATGTGCTAGTTTTTTAGGGTTCAATGGTTGTTTTTTGGGATAGTCATGATGTTGAAATTTCAAATTATTTCTCGACCATAGGTTCACGTATTCCATTTGTACATTCTCCTTCTTATTATCAAATAATATGAAGAAGAGGGGGAGAGCACATATTTAGTTATACCGAAGAAACAATAAGTTGTATAGAGCATGCTAGATTATATTCTGAAGAGGCTGCTTCTTTCCCAACAACTGAAGTCAAGCACAATTAGTTCATTTTGATCCATATAGTTTCTCAAAGAGACTCTAGAGTGAGTCCTGACTATGAATCAAGGCCTGCATCCTCTTTCACTGCAACATTTCTACCTGTTGCAGTAACAAAAGTAGCAACAATAACAAAAAAGGTTGCACATGAAGATGCTCTAAGCTGGGCATGAGGTAAGTTCACATAGCAGTTTCAAAAGGTCATTTTTTAGTTAGTAGATTATAGATCTCTCCTAATATGGACATGGTTGTGTATATGGACAATCCATAAGCCATTATGAGGTTACCATCTCCATTTAGGTCACCATCTCCTATATGGAGTATGTCAACTCCCATTCATGAGGGGGTTCAAAAAACCACTGCTTCAAGGAACCTTTACACTCTTCTAAAATAACTCCATCAAGGCATATATCTCTAACCCCATGACCTGAAATGTGTGTAATGGCAAGAAAAATGTATTGAACCTCTTGTCATCCATCATTACCTTAGGTAAATCCTCAAGAAAATCTAATTCTAAATTGTCATTTTGTCCCTTTGTTTTCACATGCCTATAACCAATAACATGATTCTTGTTCAAAAAAGAGGATGATGTACTCTTGGAATACATGAATGAAGATGGATCGAAAATTGAACCAACATGACAAGTATTTTTAAATAGAAATATGATAAATTGGTGTATCCTTACCATTTTTTGGGTTGACAAAGGCTGATTGCACCTGATTTACTGGTTAGGCCAGTAGTTGTCTTTACTTAGTGGTTGGTGGTCAAACAAACGAGTCCCCTGCTAAACTCCTGAACCAATTTCCTCTTAGCTAAACCCCTGAACCAATGTCTTCTTAGCTACTGTATCAACTATTCTGCAATGTAATTGTAGTCATCAGGCATTGCTGGAAAAAGAGTGGTAAGGTAATTAGGCTAAGCATTGTTGGAAAAAATGTGGTAAGGTAATTAGGTAATAATTTTTGGAAAAAAGGCAGTAAGATAATTAGGCTAAGCATTGTTGGAAGTTAAAAAAAAGGGTGGTATTTAGGCTAAGCTAGGGGTCTCAAATTCCACAAGATTACTTACATTTAACCAAATGAAATTTCAAATCAATACATATTTTCATATGTATCCTTCGCTTCATAAAGTTTCCACAAGTAAAAGGTTCAATTTATGTTGGGTGTGGAGTTTGATTATCTTGTTTACTTCGTATCGCAACATTGGACCCCTGTACCTTAAAAGGGGTGGCAACGCCGCCCGTAATTAATCGCTGTCATGGGGGGTCCAAAGGGGGGGCGACAGCGCTTTTCGGAGCCCCCCCCCCCTGGTGGGGGGTTTCGGGGGTAGTGCCCCTGAAGCTAAAAACAGATGTAAAATTGCCTTGTAAAAGTATAGTAATTTCTATTCAATCTGGGCCGTTAATAGGCGGATGATCTGACGGTAGAAGTTATGTTTAGTTTAGGGGTTTTTTCCTTAGAATGACACCCCCTTGTATATATGAGGGTATTGTATTGCGGCTGTGTATTATGTGTGTATTCGCAGAGCGAGAAACAAATAGGGAGACTGTGAGAGAGAACAGAGGATATTACAACGGATCTGTTGTAGGTTTTTTCTCTTCAATTTTTGCTGGATAATAGAATGGAAGAACTGGCTGTTCGGGGTGGACGTAGCCCAAACTGGGTGAACCACGTATATCTGTGTCTCTCTGGTTTTATGTGTTTTGTGTACTTGTATTTTTCGCATATTCTATGTGTTTCATTGATCCATAATATATAATTTTCTAACAACTGGTATCAGAGTCGAAGGTCTATTTGGCTGATAAATTTGCAGGAAAGAAGGGTTCCTAGTTCGAGTGGGAGCAATGGAGGAAGATGGTAAATTTAGGGTCGAGAAATTTAACAGCCAAAACTTCCCGTTGTGGAAGATGCAGATGGAAGATTATTTGTATCAGAAAGATCTGTACCTACCATTGAGCAGAAAAACAAAGAAGTCGTTGGCCATGACAGACGTAGAATGAAACATTCTCGATAGAAAGGCACTCGAAACAGTACGGTTGTGCCTTGCGGCATCAGTCGCCTTCAATATTTCGAAGGAAACAACAACAGAGGGTTTGATGCAGATTTTGGAAAAACTATATGAAAAACCCTCTGCCTCAAACAAGGTATTTCTTATGAAACGATTATTTAATATGAAGATGTCGAAAGGTGGATCTATCGCAGACCATTTAAATGATTTTAATACAGTTACCAGTCAGTTAAGTTCTGTAGGGGTAAAATTTGATGATGAAGTTAGGGCTCTTTTATTTCTGTGCTCATTGCCATAAAGCTGGAATGGTTTAGTTATGGCCATTAGTAACTCTGTCTCTGGATCTAGTACTTTAAAGTTTGATGATGTTGTTGGTGATATCCTTAGCGAGGAAATGCGATGGAAAATCTCTGGTGAGACATCAGGTATTGCTTTGAGTGCAGAGTCTAGGGGAAGGAGATTGGAAAGAGGAAAGAGCTCGGGTTATCGCAGTAAATCAAGGAAAGGCAGGTCCAAGTCCAGATCGGGGACAGTGTGCTGGAAATGTGGAAAGAGAGCACACCTAAAGAAAGATTGTAGATCTTGGAAGGGAAAAGAAGGAGATGCACAACAAGAAAACAATCATGAAGCAAATGTGACAGGTGATGTGTTACAACATGCTTTGATTCTTTATTTCAAAAATGTTACTGATTCTTGGGTTGTATATTCGGGGGCTTCATTCCATGCCACACCTGATAAGAAATATTTTCATGACTATGTTCAAGGAGATTTTGGACAAGTTCGTCTGGGTGATGATAAACCCTGTAAAATTTTTGGAATAGGTAAAGTTCTTGTAAAACAATAGAATGGAAACCAATGGCTACTAAAGGAGGTAAGGCATGTTCTAGATCTGAAGAAAAATCTGATTTCAATAGGGCAGTTAGGCAGTGAAGGTTGTGTGACAAATTTCACAGATAAAACTTGGAAGGTCACCAAAGGAGCGCTGGTAATAGAAAACGGTGAAAAGGTTGGTACATTGTATTTATGCAATGGTATTTCTAACTCTGTTAATGCTTTAACTTCCAAAGGAGCAGATGCATGATTATGGCATCATAGGCTCAGACACATGAGTGAGAAGGGAATGAAGATTCTTCACTCAAGAAATTTTTTTCTAGGTTTGAAGAATGTTGATTTGGATTTCTGTGAAAATTGCATTTATGGAAAACAAAAGAGTGTCAGATTTCTCAGAGTTGGGAAAGAAAAGAAGAGCGAAAAATTTGAGCTTGTGCATACAGATGTATGGGGACCTGCTCAGGTATCATCTCTCAGTGGCTCTCGTTATTATGTTACTTCTATTAATGATGCAACTAGAAAAACATGGATTTATTATATTTAGAATAAATATGATGTATTTGATACTTTCAAGAAATGGAAAGCTTTGGTTGAGATTGAGATAGGAAAGAAGTTGAAGCATCTCAGATTAGACAATGGAGGTGAATATTGCAGCAAAGAGTTTGATAGGTACTGTTCAAAGCATGGAATTTGCAAAGATAAGACAGTTCCAAGAACACCACAAGGAAATGGTGTGTCAGAAAGGATGAACAGAACAATCATGGAGCGTGCAAGGTGCATAAGATTTCATGCAGGATTGCCTTTACAATTTTGGGCAGATGTTATAGATACTGTTGTTTATCTAATAAATAGAGGGCCTTCAATTTCCTTGGATGGTGGTATTCCAGAGGAAGCATGGACAGGTAAAAAGGTAAACTACTCTTTTTTAAAGCCTTTTGGTTGTGAGGCCTTTTTCCATATTAATAAAGAAAATAGAACAAAGCTTCAGGAAAAATCAAATAAATGTACCTTTATTGGATATGGTGTTAATGATTTTGGTTATCGCTTATATGATTATGAAAATCACAAAATCATTAGGAGCAGAGAAAAGAAACAGGAAAAAGAAAGCAAGGAATACACGGTTCTTGATGAGATAACTAAAAAAGTAAAGATGCCTGAAAATAATAATAATCAAGAACCACAGCATCAACAACCACCACAACAGCAACAGGCACCTCAAACATCTGAAAGTGGTGTTAGAATATCTACCAAGATAAGTAGACCCCCTAAACGATACTCTCCTTCATTATATTATTTATTGTTGATTGATTCTGGTGAACTCGAATGTTATGAAGAAGAAATGCAAGTTGAAAGCAGGAAGAAGTGGGAGCTAGCCATGGATGAAGAGATGGACTCCATAGTGCATAACCAGAATTGGGACTTAGTTAGGTTACCTGCAGGTAAAACTACATTGCAGAATAAATGGGTTTACAGTCTGAAGGAAGAAGATGGAGGAAAACAGAGGTACAAAGCTAGACTTGTGGTGAAGGGGTTTGCACATAAGAAAGGTATTGATTTTGATGAAATATTTTCTCCTGTTGTTAAAATGACTTCGATCAGAACTATTTTAAGTCTTGTAGCAGCAGAATATTTACATCTTGAATAGTTAGATGTAAATACAACATTTCTCCATGGAGATTTGGAGGAAGAGATATACATTTAGCAACCAGAAGGATATGAGGTAAAAGGGAAAGAAAAATTAGTGTGCAGGCTAAAGAAGATCTTGTATGGCTTAAAAAAGGCTCCAAGGCAGTGGTATCGAAAATTTTACAAGTTTATGTTTGAACAAGGTTATACTAGATGTCACTATGATCATTGTGTTTATCTAAAAAGGAAAAATGATGGCAGCTATATTATATTGTTATTGTATGTAGATGGCAGCTTAATGTATGCAATGGTCTGCACAAGCCCTGATATTTCACATGCAGTGGGAGTTGTAAGCAGGTACATGAATAATCTAGGAACAGAACATTGGATGGAAGTAAAATGGATACTCAGATATTTGAGAGGTACCAGAAATCAAGCATTATGCTTTGGTGGTTCAAACATTGCTCTACAAGGATATGTTGATGCAGATATGGCAGGTAACAGAGATAATAGGAGGAGCACTACAAGATATGTATTTACTGTAGATGGAACAACTGTTATTTGGGTTTCAAAAATCCAAAGTGTTGTTGCACTTTCAACAACAGAAGAAGAGTATGTTGCTGCTACAGAAGCTAGTAAAGAAATAATTTGGTTACAAAGGTTTATGGATGAATTGGGTAAGAAGCACGATATGGGCACGTTATACAGTGATAGCCAAAGTGCCATTCATCTTGCAAATAACTAAACATTTCATTCTAGGACTAAACACATACATCTCAAGTATCATTTCATATGGTCAGTATTGGAAGATGGAGAGTTGAAGCTGGAAAAGATACACACTAGCCAAAATCCTGCAGATATGCTAACAAAAGTTGTAACCAGGGAGAAACTGAGAATGTGATAAGTTTCAATTGGTCTTCAAGGATGATGATGAAGATGAGGAACATCCAAGTCCAAAGATGAGTCATTGTCCAGCAAATGAAGCAGTGGTGGATTTGCTACAATCAGTCTCCAAGTGGGAGATTGTTGGGTGTGAAGCTTGATTATCTTGTTAACTTTGTATCACAGCATTGGACCCCTATACCTTAAACGGGGTGGCAACGCCGCCCATAATTAATCGCTGCCATGGGGGGTCTAGGGGGAGGGCGGCAGCATTTTTCGGAGCCCCCCCCTGGCGGGGGGTTTCGGGGGCAGTGCTCTCGAAGATAAAAACAGATGTAAAATTGCCTTGTAAAGGTATGGTAATTTCTATTTAGTCTGGGCCATTCATAGGTAGATGATCTAATGGTAGCAGTTATGTTTAGTTTATGGTTTTTTCCCTAGAAGGCAACCCCCTTGTATATATGAGGGTATTGTATTGTAGTTGTGTATTATGTGTGTATTATCAGAGCGAGAAACAGATAGGGAGACTGTGAGAGAGAACAGAGGATATTACAACGGATCTGTTGTAGGTTTTGTCTCTTCAATTTTTGCTGGATAATAGAAAGGAAGAACTGGCTGTTTGGGGTGGACGTAGCCCAAACTGGGTGAACCACGTATATCTGTGTCTCTCTGGTTTTATGTGTTTTGTGTGCTTGTATTTTTCTCATATTTTATGTGTTTCATTGATCCATAATATATAATTTTATAACAGTTTAATGCTTACATCGAACACACCTATCCACACTCTTGATTCGATGAGTGTGTGACAGGTCTCCTTTTCTTAGCAGTTGTTTTCTATTTTGGGTCTTGAAAATCACCCTCCTCAGGTGATCTACCTGGTCGATGTAACACCCTTACATTAAATATGATCTCTATAAACACTTTTGTGTAATTGAGCATCTCATCATAATTTTAGATTGCTTGCATGGAAACTCGATGTGGTTAATCTAATAAAATTATTACTAGTAAAAGTTCATTCATGTTCTGATAATGATATTGAGGCATGAACATGTGTTACTATTCGTTGTGCATCAATGGTTTAATCATGTATTAATACTAAGTTAAAGAATAATGATTTAAAATAATTAATGTCAATTGATTAATTATGAATTTGTAAATTTAATTAAAAATTACTAATTAGACTACAATGTTAATTGGTTAATTACTTAATTTTTTTATGTTATATTTATCAACATACAAGTAATAAAACATTTATATGACTCTTAAAAATCGAAGGAAGAGGCACACAGGTTATAGTCTGAGCAAGTTAGCTATTAATGCATGGTGGTGTCATCTATGTTTCATTCCCTAAAAGGGTAACTTGTTGGGTAATGAAATGCAAGGGAGGGGTAAAAGTGCCCTCTCAGTCACATTTGGAGTCAACCCCAAACAACATTAAATACAAGAGATGAGGAGAGCAGGGGGTCCAAAATTTTTGGTGTTGAAGAGAATTCTCAAGAAGGAAACCTATGCAAGAACATTACATGGGGGGAATAACACCAAAGAGTGGCTCCTCCTTCATTAGTTTTCTTTTCCCATATATAACAAAGCTTGAGCATGAACAAAGAGTGATTGAACATACAAGTGATTTCTTATATTGATAAACCATGGTGCTTGCTGCTACTGATGAACCATTGTGCTTTTCTGTTGAAAGACGCAACAAGAAATTCTTAATTTTATTTTCACTTGATTAAATTGAGAAAATTTGAATTTCGACATCAACCAAGGGGGGTCTGAAGGGCAGTATATGATGCTCTTGTGCATATGTGGTTAAAAAAAAAGACCCCCTTTCACTTGCATTAAGTGTTCTTGATAAAAAATCCATATTATAGTTGAGGCCCTAAAAATTAGATGAAGTCCAACTACATTGAATGTATTGTCTATAAATAACCTTTCTAACAACTTGACACAAACATACAATGATATCATTTATATTGGTGGTGTAAATCACTTGATGAATTGTGTTAAAACATTAATCGCTAGAGAGGCCTTATCTTTTTGAGTGATCTATTCATTTCCAACTCCTTGTGTGAGAGAGGACTACAAGATCCATCTGAACATGAAGTGTGGATATTGTGAGTGATTCAAATCGAGGCTTGGAAAATTATCTAATTTTTCTATGTTTGGTATACATGGTAATAATGGCATTACCCATAAACATATGATACCCTCATAACCAATACCTAGTTATCTAAAAATCAAATGTTTCAAATATGCTCAATTAGATGTGAAGGATTCTCCTAGGAGGTCAATATGTCGGTTTGGCATGTTATTTTCAGCCTCAGATACTTAGTGGTTAAGGGCTTCAAGGGTAAAGGGTTAAGTTCCAAGGGATTTATGGTCATAGGATTTAGTGGTTAAGGACATAAGATTTAGGGGATTTAGGTGTTTAAGGGATTAGAAGTTAATTAAGGTGTTTAAGGGTAAAGGATTAGGGGTTAAGGGTCACAGGTTAAGAGGTTAAGGAGTTATGGCTTACAAGGTTCATGGATTATAGCTGGTTAGCAGTTATTTTCTTAATATTTAATGAGTCAAGGGGTTTATGGGTTATGAGTTATGAGTGTAAGGGTTAAGGGATTATGGATTGGGGATTAAGGGGATATGGAATTCAATGGCTATGGGTTAAGGGCTTATGGTTTGTGATCATTGGACTCCTAATCCCTGACTTATCACCACTATTGGGGGTTCCCCTATCGATTGCTCTCGCTACCTTCCCTCTAGGTCCCCTAGTCTCTTATATGAAATTAGGTCCTAAGCCCCCTTCTCATTCTCTAATGCTAGGATTATAGATCATAGTAAACCATGCTTGCACCTCTAAATTATACCCATCCATGCAACCCTTGTGTCCCCTTGACACGTTATTTCACATTCCCCAAGGCACAAATCAAATATTTGGATGTATCTTGGATGACTTGTCACATTCCACTAGCTTCACGCATGAATAGAAATTCCCATCATTTAAGAACTTTTTGGAGGTTTTTCATGGCATATTCAAGGGCCACATTTACAAAAAAAGAGAATTGAATAAGTATATGTTCGATTTATTAAGGACTATAGGGTTGTTGACAGGGAAAAAAATTCCACCTTGCCAACAAGGGGGAATTAATCACTCGATCATAGGTCCCAACTAGACTTACTCTCATTTTGAATGGTCAATACCAATAGGTTTTAAGGACTATTATAAGGGTTAGGGGAATAATGAGTTATTGGTTAAGTGATTAGGGATTAGGGGCATAGGGGTTCGATGAATAGGAGATTACGGGTTAGAGGTTTAGGGTTTAGGGGTTAGGAGAATAATGAGTTAGTGGTTAAGGGGTTAGGGATTTGGGGCTTAGGGGTTAGGGGATTTAGGAACATTTAGGGGTTAGGGGAGTAATGATTTAGTGGTTAAGGGATTGTGGATTGGGGTTAGGAAGATAATGAGTTAGTGGTTAAGGGTTTAGGGATTGGGGGTTAGGGGTTAGGGGATTTAGGTGCATTTAGGGGTTAGGGGTTGAATAATGAGTTAGTATTTAAGGGATTAGGGATTGGAGGCTTAGAGGTTAGGGGATTTAGTCGCAGTTAGGGGTTAGGTACCTAAATAATGAGTTAGTGGTTAAGGTATTAGAGAGGGGAAACTCCCATTAATAAGTCTGCCCAATATTATGTTTCAATATATATGTACAATCTAAAATAATTATACAACCAAGCCTGCATAAACCATTTATGATACTTTCTAAATGTTCTTGTACCTTGGTCTAGCCTTAATAGCTCCCCAACAGTGAAAAAAATCCAAAGGAACCCCAAAATTCCCTTTTAGAACATGTTTCTGAAGTCTACACGAATTCTGGTTCAAGTGGGTTACTCGGGTCACAAGCGCCCTCGGCACCCTGAACACGTTTCTGCACGAAGGTCACCGGGGTCATGGTCTGCACACAGGTCACCAGGGTCAAGGACTGCATGCGTCTCTTGAACGCGTTCGGGTCGCATTCGACCCGGCCCGACCCTGATGAACGAACTTTGCGGCTTCAAACATTGTTCCGCACATCCTGAACACGGACGTGCAACACGAACCCGAATCGACCTGAACGTACCCACCCTAAACACTGTTCTGCATGCGTCTTGCGAAAGGAACCTGATTTGACCTTTCCCTGAACACTATTTTATGCGTGTCCTGCGGAAGGAACCTGACTCCACCTGTTGGTGAACGTTGAATGCATTTTTACCTGATTCGACCCAGACTCCATTTCTTTGCTACGGCTTTGCCCCAACCAGAACGCATTTGGGTGGGCACCTTCACACGGCGTGCTCAACCAAATGAAGGAACAAGGGAGAAACTACAAAAAGGGTCGCACAAATTTCATGCATAGGGAACCCGTGGGGTCACAACTTAGAAAATTTCATACGGGTGCCCTCAACTGAAACGACCCGACCCAAACAAGTTTGGGCGAGCACCCTCACACGGCACAACATGACACACCCAAATGAATGAAGGTACAAGGGAGCAACCAAGAAATGGGCCGCAAAAATGTGCACAGGGCACTCATGCAGTCACAACTTAGCAAATTTGATACGAGCGCCCTCAACTGAAATGACCCGACCCAAACACGTTTAGGCGGGGCGCTCACACGCCATGACATGGCATGCTCGACTGAACGAAGGCACAAGGGAGCAGCCAGAAAATGGGTCGTACAACCATGCACAGGGAACCTATGCGGTCAAAACTTAACAAATTTGATATGGGTGCCCTCAACCGAAACAACCTGACCCAAACACGTTTGGGCGGGCGCCCTCACGCGGCGTGACACAACGCGTCCGACTGAAGGAAGGCATAAGGGAGCAACTGACAAACGGGCCACGTGAACATGCACAGGGCACCTGTGTGGTCAAAACTTATCAAATTTGATACGAGTGCCCTCAACCGAAATGACCTGACCCAAACGCGTTTGGGCAGGTGCCCTCAACCAAAATGACTTGACCTGAACGCATTTGGGTGGGCACCCTCACACAGCGCAACACAGAGCACCTGACTGAATGAAGGCACAAGGGAGCAACTGGCAAACGGTTCGCACAAATGTGCACAGGGCACCTGTGCGGTCACAACTTAGAAAATTTGATACGGGTGCCCTCAACCAAAATGACCCGATCTGAACGCGTTTGGGCAGGCACCCTCACACAGCACGACACAACGCGCCCGACCGAATGAAGGCATAAGGGAGAAATTGGAAAATGGGCCGCATGAACGTGCACATGGCACCCGTGCGGTCATAACTTAGCAAATTTGATACGAGCACCCTCAACCGAAACGACCCAACCCAAACACGTTTGGGTAGGCACCCTCAACCGAAACGACTCGACCCGAATGCATTTGGGTGGGCGCCCTCAACCGAAATGAACCAAACTGAATGGGTTTGGGAGGGCACCTTCAAATGAAATGACATGGCATGCCCGACTGAATGAAAGCACAAGGGAGAAAATGGAAAACGGGTCGCACGAACGTGCACAAGGCACCCGTGTGGTCACAACTTAGCAAATTTGATACGACTGCCCTCAAATGAAACAACCTGACCTTAACACATTTTGGCAGGTTCCCTCACACGACATGACATGAAATGCATGGCCAAATGAAGTCGCAAGGGAGAAAATAACAAATAGGCCACATGAACATGCAAAAGGCACATGTGTGGTCACAAATTAGAAAATTTGATACGGCTGCCATCAAACTAAATGACCCGACCCAACCCTAATGCGTTTCGGTGAGCGCCCTCACACGGCGGGCCCGACCGAACGAAGGCACAAGGGATAAAACGAAAAACGGGCCGCACAAACGTGCACAAGGCACCCATGCAGTCACAACTTAGCAAATTTGATACGACCACCCTCAAACGAAATGACATGACCTGAACGTGTTTGGGTGGGCGCCCTCAAACGAAATGACCCAACCCTACCCGAACGCGTTTGGGCGAGCGCCCTCAACCAAAATGACCCAACCCAACCTGAACATGTTTGGTTTGGCACCCTCAAACGAAATGACCTAACCTGACCCAAACGTGTTTGGGTGGGCGCCCTCAAACAAAATGACCCGACCTAACCCGAACGCACTTGGGTGGGCACCCTCAAATGAAACGACCCGACCCGACCTGAACGCATCTTGGCAGGCGCCCTCAAATGAAAAGACCAGACCCAAATGTATTTGGGTGGGTGCCCTGACATGGCGCACCCGACCGAATGAAGGCATAAGGGAGAAAATGGCAAAAAGACTGCACGAATGTGCATAAGGCACTCGTGCGGTCACAATTTAGCAAAATTTGGTATGGCCTTCCTCAAATGAAATGACTCGACAAGAATGTGTTTGGGCGGGAACCCTCAAATGAAATGACCCGACCTAACCCAAACGCGTTTGGGCGAGTTCCCTCACCCAGCACGCCTGACAAAATGAAGGCACAAGGGAGAAAACGGGTGCAAACGGGCCCCACGAATGTGCACAAGGCACCCATGCATCCACAACTTAGCAAATTCTATATGGCCACCCTCAAACAAAACGACTTGACCTGAACGTGTTTCCTTAGGCACCCTCACCCGACTCGAACTGACCCGAACACGTTTCCTTGGGCACCCTCACACAGCCCGACCCGACCCGAACGCTTTTCGTTGGGTGCCCTCAGATGACCCGAACCAACCCGAACGAAGGCACAAGGGAAAAAATGACAAACGGGTCGCATTAATAAATAAATTAAATTTTATAGTTAAAAATAATAATAATAAATAAATTAAATTTTATTTCATCACATAATTGAAACTCTCTATTTAAAATATAAAACTGGTCTATATGATACTTTAAGGTATTTTTTTATTTTTATTTTATTTTAAAACTTCTATATGACATGATTGAAACTACATGTAATTGAATGGATATCAAAAATAAAGACTACGAAACTCGATTAACATTTCTAAAAAAAAATTGGTTAAAATCCAAGGGAAATTACAATGTTTACCATCTTCGCTATTACGATGTTTAATCAACACGTTTCAAAACCAATGGTTATCCTCCAACCATCGGAATACGGACGGTTGAGCCCAATTCTATCGCACTACCGACAATGTCTCTAAACGTCGAAATAGCGACGTTTTCCCTAAACCGTTGTAGTAGCAATGCAAGTCTTAGAAATGCCCCATTTCTGATGTTGTGTCTTGAAATGTCGATATTCTGATGACATTCCTAAACTTCGCAATACCGACGATGTCCCTAAATATCGGTATAGTGACGGTTGTTGGCGGGATTTGAAAAATTGATAAAAATTGGGGAAATTTCCGACAATACATCAAAAGTGTCGAAACTAAAGTGTCAGAATTTTGACCAAATGTTCTAGTGTCAAAATTAGGTTATCAGCAATTTCAATAACAATAAAGATATGTTCGAGAGAAAGAAAACAACTAGATACTTCACAAGGAAGACCTAGAACCCAGCATCAAAATGTTTCAAAAACTCAAAACCCTAGGTTGAGATAAGCAATTCTCCAACAAGAGGAACAATATCAACAAAAAAAATTACCAGGATGATTCCAGGCCTTACAAAGATTAAAAAACTTAGAGAAACCTTGTCAAAGCCTCAACAAATTCAAGAAGTGAAAATTTTTCATTTTTCCAAGTATGTATACGACTATTTAGACACAGTTCAACATATATATGTGACTGTGTGTGAAGAAGCCATCATATATGCAAGTTGCTTCAGAAGTAGTTGCATGCGTATGTGACTGTCTCTAAAGAAAAGTGTGTATAAAAAGAAATCCGAGGAAAAATAAAAGAGAAAGGAAAGATCTGAAATATCAGGCTACAAGACCAAATTACTCAAGACTTTAGAAGGACGGAAAAACTAGGAAATAGAAGAATAAAAACCCATATCAAAGGAAACAAATCTTCTAGAAAATACCTAATAGTAATCCCAAATGGAGTCTCCAATTTTTTTGGTGGGAAATAATATCTAATACCAGGGTTGGAAGCCCCAATAGTGCAGAATAGATCAATCAACAAAGAACACTCAATCCAACATGTCAAACATTCGAATTACTAAAATTGGGATTAGGAACATACCTGAGGGTCTTATATTTGAAGATGTTCTCGTAGGGTTAAAATTATTGATTAATAATGTATCCATGGATAAAATATTATCAGAGGGTAAATACCTTAATCATAATGAGGGATATACCACTATTATCCAACCTTGATAGATCAAAATGATTATTACAGAAATGGGTTAATAAGGACTAGATGTACAATATTATACATTATGATGTACATTATGAAGGATCCTTCCAACTTCTATACATGAGGAAAGCTCCAATTCCTCATCTTATGTGTGTGAGCATTCAGCCACATCATGATATTTACAACGCTCTATTAGCCACTTGTTCATGACAAAGAAGAAGAAGAAAGGAGATGTGCCAAAGAAGGAGACTCTTGGTGATTATTTGCAAGAGTATGAAGCTCAATCTAAGGGGTTAAAAAATCAGTTGAACTTCCAAGGGTTTTGCAAGATCAAGGAGGAAAGAAGCACAAGGAGCAAGAAGCATGGTGTGGGTAGATTCTTTCTATCTAATTTTGATAGATCACCTAAATGTCGAACTAGGGCTTGGGTGAAGGAGCTAGACACCTATGTGCAACAACATCAATTTTCAGAAATGGAAGCCTCAAAGTAGCAGCGCTGCATCTTGAAGGTAAGGCTTATGCTTGGTGGTTGTTTGAATCTTTTTCCTTAAATAATGTAAATAAATCTACTTATGAAAAGTTCATTAGAAGAATACTAGAAAGGTTTGGTGAAAAATATTATGAAACACCTTCTATGGATTTTATCAAACAAAATCAGACAAAAATTTTGCATGGGTTGGAAGGATCCATGAACTGAACTCCATTTCAGAAAACCATTGAAGGGGACGGAAAATTGTATGATACCTTGCCAAAGCCAAAGTCCGCATTGCATGAAGAGGTTTCTTCTCAAGAGGAATCCATGGATATTCCTCCTTCAAAAGAAGACCAAGATCTAAGGATAACCCCCATAATCAATGTAGAGGAAAAATAAGAGTCCTAAGCTAGGTTGGATAATTATTCCAAGGATAGTTGAGAAATTTTCTGAAATTTACTTTTCTATCTCTCACTCATCTATTTACACCAGAAAATAAGGATTCAGATATCTATGATGGCATGAGTATGGTATCAAGAGGCCACTCCATAGTTTTTGGATTATATTTTGAATAATCCATTAGCATTTTTCTTCACTATTTGTATACCATATACAACGCAGAAATCTTGAGAGTATTATAGAGACCACTGATTAATCCTATCATCGATATTATTTTTCTCTCTAGTGTTGTTAAGATTATCAGAGCATAATCTTGGCTCAGCCAGTGGCTCTCAGCCATTATGCTATCATAAGAATAAGAAGACAAAGAAGAAGACCAGAATGATGGAGAGAATGAGTTTTATCTCATCTCTTTTCAGATATAGAAAGTACCTCAACAAGGAGTTCAAGCAAGGAAGAGAAGAAATAAGTAGTGGAATTATGCCCTTTCCTTTTGAAAAAGAGGACAAATTGTAGAAATATGGAGGACACTTGGATCACAAGATCCTAAGTGAATACCTCGTTGAGTACAAATCTCAACCGAGAGCCTTCAAGGAGACTCTAGCTTTCCCATAGTACATTCAGTTGGAGGAAGAAAGGAGACCTTGTAGCATAAGGAGAATCAAGGGAAATAGGTTTCTATTGTCTACTTTTGATGGGTCATCTAAAGCAAGGGCTTGGGCAAGGAAACTAGATGCATTCTTCCTACTACATCCAGTGGTAGAAAGAGAGGTTGTAGAGATTGTAGCATTGCACCTTGAGGGTGAAGCACATATTTGGTGGTTCAGCCATTTGATTCATGTAAGAGTGTCTATTTTTACAAAGTTTACTCAAAGGTTGATTAGAAAATTTGGCAAGGAGAAATCAGAGGAGGTGAAGCCCTCACCACCATTGATGGATGCATGTACCAGTGTTGATACAACTATGGAGGAGCAACCATCATCGTCAGCAGTTGGGGGAGCCAATACATTGGAGGAAGAAACTCTTACAGAAGTACAAGACACTCCCAAATTCCACCAAGGTATGCCTAAGTTTCCATCTCCTATTATTTCAGAAAATCTTATGGAGGGATATACACCATTGCATACTGCTAATCTAGAGCAACAGAATTGCATTGTGATGTGCAACCTTGACTTGATCAACGAAGGGATGAACCATCATCCTCATATGCCTTTTTTGAGTTGCACACAACACTTTAGGTTGGGGTGTAAACTTTTAGAGGATAAGATGAACCATTTGCAAAACACTCTTATACAAAACCATGTGTTCATATCTGAGTTGGAGTATGAGACAACCACTACATCATTGGAGAGTTTTACAGTGGTGTCATTAAGTAGCCGTAAGGATGTTCTGCTTCTAGCACACTTGGATCCTTATGGGTTCAAGATGATCATTGACATGAGATCTTCTCTAAGAGATCTCCAAGGAGTTGCATTTCAATATCCCATGAAATGCAAGAGGAAAAACCTGATTTGGGAGAATGGTAGTCTTCATTGGAAGGGTACCAAGTTAGAGCATGATGGGAGGCACCTACATTGGGATGAATGGGTGTGGATGGTGAGCAAGAAGCTGGAAGGCTACTTGCAAATATATGACATCGGGCAATAGGAGGCTTGGCTGCATTGGCTACTCTTAAAGGAGTTTGGCCATCATGTGACATATCCTCTTTCTAAGGGTATGTGGGTGGAGAAAGTGTGGTAGGATACTTGCATCATAGGGCAGGAAGGAGTATGGATTCATTGTGTTGATATGACATTCTTCATATCAATCACTATGTTTTCATCACATGATTTGTATGATGGAGGTATGAGGAGGCAACAAATACTTTGGTTGATTGTGTTGTTATTGATAGAGCAGGGGATACTCCTTAGCCTTGGATGATCAGGAGGTACTTCCTCTTTCGAAGGAATTTCCTATATGTAGCAGCATTGTGGGAGATATCTTTGACAAGGAGCATGTCAAAGAATGGAGCTATGACTTGGCAGGAGCCTATTTGTATGGACCGACAATGCTGTCACTTTGGAGCTTGGATTTATTGATGTAGTGTCCCCTGGATCACTTCACTTTTGTTGCACTTGGTAGACAAGGAGGAGGTGAGAGTGATGGAGTAGTGGATGGAAACATATATTACATTGATATGATCTTCTTAACTTGGATTTCCAAGCATAAGAAGGAAGACCCTCATCCAACACATGGTTCATTCCTCTTCATGGGAGTATGCCATACAACTATGGAGGGCCTATTCATGTATCTATGCATCATCTTACTTCAGCTCATGGTAATACTATTGTTTTTGCATCTATTGATTATCTGAAATAGTATTTTCATTCTCTTACCATTTATAGATAGTGCATTGCTCCACAAGGGGGCAAGCTTCTTATTGGGCTCCATGGGCAATTTTTGGCCAACTATTATGATGGAGACAACCATATTTTGTATGACCTTGGGTAGGTGTTTTATTATTTCTTGTATGCTCAGTTGGTACACTTAGCCATTTACTGTTCACTAGTAGATGTGATGACACATACAACTAGTAATTTGTTAAGAAACAACTTGGTGTATTATTTTTTGAAGAAGCAGTTAGGAAAGTTGTGTTGTGACCACTTGGGAAATTGTTTGTACCTTCCAGCACCACATGAAACCTTCAGTATTTCCCTCATTTTGATTCTAATAATGATTCCATTTTCTGATGTTTTTCTTATTTTTATTGGGAGCATGATTGGGGGAGAGACACATTGGCTAGATGTGTCCTTGTGGGAAGAGATTTCCCACACGTTTTGCATTACATGTTCCAAGGGGAGCATGGCAGATGATATGGACACTACAGTAAGACACTTGAATTTTCATGAGGTGGGCCATGGGATTGATTGGATTCCATATGGTGATGATTTCCTATCCATCACATATGGGATTGTTTGGGCCAGCTTGATTCATAATGTTGGAGAGGAGATGTTTGGAGGTCTAGTCTCTTTCTTGCCACTTGAGGGAAAATTTATTGCAGCCCAAGATCAACATACACTCTAAACTTATCATAAGTGGAGAGGAGGACAGTGTGGTGTAGGCTATTTTTTCTACCATGTTCAGATTTTATCCCACCTACTTTGCAGGAGCCAAAGGTGGAGGAGGATTTGCATGAGTTACCATTTTGGAGGGTGGCTCATTTTGTATGGATGATAGCTTGGGGATGGAGGATCCACATGGGAATGATGGTTCCCAATGAATTTCAGATCCCATGCCTCAAAAGGACCTCTAGGTAGCACCTTATTGCCTCCTTGAGTATTTTACTTATCCATGATGATAGTTCTTTAGCTAGCTTGCATACTTGGGAGGGGCAACTTGTTGATGTATTGATGATACATCATCTTGTACATGGGAGGAGTTTATCATATACATATGCTACAGGAGAAGGAGAGGAGGCTCTTTAGTTCTATCCTTGCAGTTGCTTGAGGACAAGAAACATTTGGGAGCGGAGGATTGTAATATTCCAAAATTAGCATGCAACTAATTGGAATATTGATTTTTGTTTTTATCACCTAGAAATTGAATAAATGGGTAACGAGGACCATGAATATTGAAAACATGAATAAAATACCTCATAATGTGAAAAAGGATCATCATAGGAGCTGGATTTCACACCCTCATGTGTTAAAAGGGACATTTTCATGTGGACAAGGTCAATTTTAACCAAGTCAACAACCCTGGGACAAGAGGTGGAGATCATCTATCGAGACAGCACAATGATAGTGGGAAGAAGATTCCTTGGTGGAGGAAAACCTAATGAGTGGGACCCAAGGTGAGAGGGCTTCCATTTGTATAAAAGGAGGGCAAGGCAGCCATAGAAAGACATGTTATGGATTATTTATATTGTGGTATGCATGATTATTCTGCTTTCTTCAACTATTTAGTTGAGATTGTTGTGCTTTTTACCACAATGAATTCCTGTTTAGGAATTACTTCTCCTTTCTTGAGAGGACACTTGAGGGAGTTTTTACTATATTTCTCCACATGAAAGCTTGAGTCCAAGCATCCTCCTTCAGCTACTATGTTATTTTTGCTACAATATAACATTGTGTTGCAGGGTGTTGCAGTGGAGGTTTCCCAACATCACTTCCTGATCTTATTTTTCAGAGGAAGAAGCTTCCTTCCTTTGGGAGATTAGTTAGGAAGCCCTTAGAGCATATTTCAAATCTTGGCACTTTTCCAACCCATTTTCTTGCACCCACAGCGCAGTATCCCTTAGTGACTGTGTTATTTTCAGTGAGTATTTGCAGTGAGGGTTTGCAGTGATTGTGGAGGGTGAGATCTTCAGTGTTAGGATCAGAATTTCATTTGGAAAATCCACTGGAGGAGATATATTTATTCGGTGTAGCATATTTAGCCATCTCCATCTAGTTCTTCACCTGTAGCTACTACTCATTCCTAGGACTGCAAATCCAAAAAAATTTCCATTTTTCATATTTCAGGAAATCATTCTAGGATTTTCTTGGAATTGTCTTTGAGGGTTTAGATATTTTCTCCCCACATTATATGAGCTATATATTTCCATATATATGTATTGACATACTCCAGCAGTAGTTGTCTCTAATAAAACTACGTTGTCATAGCCTTGGGCATTTTCTGTGTAGCAGTGTACTTCATTTTCTCCCAAAATCAAAGGGTTAATCATTTTATCCATGGATTATTATTATAATTATCCAACCTTGTTTACCCCTAAAATAATGATAGATAAAAATAAGGACTAGATAGAAGTATTATAGTAGGCACTTCATTTCTACTACTTCAGGTTCTTAGAATCGGAATATTCAAAAGCATGCTTGACCTTCAGCTAATGCAGTAATATCCCAGTATATTTCCAATTGGATAATATATTTTTATACCATAATCACTTTACTGTCAATTATCAAAGGGCATTTTATCCCTGGATTATTATGGTATTGATTAACCTAAGATCTTGGATCTAGGCTTTGAGAGTATCTTTACAGAGGGTATAATGAGGGATAGACCATAATTATCATTAATAATGATTATTCAATAAGAAGTTTGACAAGAATAAATCAGAGGGGAAGAAGCCTTCTTTAATGATGTATCATTATCCAACCTTGTTTAATTTGATAATAATACTCTCTGAGAGCTTGGATCCAATATCTTAGGTTAATTGATACCATAATAATCCATGGGTAAAATGCCCTTTGATAATTGATAGTGAAGTGATTATGGTATAAAAATATATTATCCAATTGGAAATATATTAGGATATTACTAAATTAGCTGAAGACCAAGAATGCTTTTGAATATTCCCATTTTAAGATTCTAAAGAAGTAGAATATTAGATAATTATAATATTAATAATGATTTTTCAATCAGAAGTTTGACAAGAGGATCCTTCATAATGTCTGATTTGGTTTGATAAATTCCATAAAAGGTGTTTCATAAGTTTTTTCCCCAAACCTTTCCACTACTATTCTAATGAACTTTGCATAAGTAGATGTATTTGCATTCTTTAAGGAAAAAGATTCAAACAACCACTAAGCATAATCCTTACCCTCAAGATGCAGCGTTGCTACTTTGATGGCTTCCATTTCTGAAACTTGATGTTGTTTCACATAGGTGTCTAGCTCCTTCACCCAAGCCCTAGCTGGACATTTAGGTGATCCATCAAAAGTAGATAAAAAGAATATACCCAGGACATAATTAAGATCCTTCATTAACCCAGAAATTATAACTATAGTTCATAATTATCCAACCTTAGTTATAATTTCTAGGTTAATCTTATAATTATCCATCTTACATTTTGATAATTATAACTATAGTTCATAATTATCCAAACTTGTTTACCTCCTGTAGATCTATCAAGGTTGGCCCAGTGAAAAAAATTAGCCCCTTTTCACATCTAAGGGAGCTCATAAAAATAGCCCAGATTTAGCTTTGTTCACATATGTCATTGATTTATTCAATGATGAGGAGTTTTTATGATCCTCCTATACAATTTATTCTTGAAACAGAAAAAACAAAAAAAATTGAATATTCCCATTATCTTATGACTAATTTGGAATATTACAGGAGAAAATGGAAAACAGGCCTAGCCTTGGGAATCCGTCATAGAGACCAGATCTACAATTTTAACATCATCAGAGCTACCATTCTGCCTAGATCTGAAATTTTATCTTACAGGCAGTTGCAGTCCCTATATTTGCAATAGGGACAACACAGTATACTATCCCCAAATCGGAAAACCATTCACATTTGAGTGATAGACATTTGGGACATTTGGGAGACTAGACGCCATATCAACATTAATTTATTGTTTATATCAGATCAGATCCACTTTCTAGATCTGAATATTTCCAAATATTGATAGTCTATCCAAATGTTAATCCATGGATTAATCAATGGTCTCTATAAGACTCAAGATTTTATCAATAATATCTTATGATATTATTGCCACTTCTTGGATATTTCTTCACTATTTTATCAAAGGAATCCTCTTCATTGTATCCATGGATTAATCACTGGTTTGTATGACTATCCAAATCAAGGGTCACAAAAGGAATATTAATTTTTATCCAAACACATAGTTAGATGAATAAATGGGTAGGGAGACCCATAAATCTTTCTAGTAGCAATAAAAACCCTCTTAATGGGGAAGGGATCATATTCACAGATGGATAAAACACCTTCATGTGTGAAAAAGGACCAAATGCATGAGGAAAAGGTCAAGGAATCTGTCATAGATCCCTAAATACTAGTGTATCTTGTTGAGGGATCTCCATGATTTTACCTCCTTGTAGATCTTGTTGAGGGATCTCCATGTTTTTCCCTCCTCATTTCTTTGATGTCTTCGCTTATACCCTGTATATTTTGAAAGAGAAGTTTTGAGAACCTCTTTCCTCCAGAAAATAAGGGTTTTCTTTGATCTCTCCTGCATATCTTATACTTCCCATGAGACTACTCCATAATGGTTGAATAACATAGGTTGAGACAAGATTAGGGCTCTAATACCACTGTAATATTCACAAATGGTAAAACTCAGCAATACATGCATCAAAAAAGCATTTTTCAGAAATATAAGCATAAATAGAGAAATGCGGCCTGTGATTCCATTAGATATGACATTATTAAACTTATATATAAGATGAGATCATAAAAAAATGACTTTTTCCTAGTTAAACAGGCCTCCCATGCTCAAAACAACTCAAAAACACTAAAAGCTCAAGACTGTTACAAACATAAATTACTGCAGAAAGAGACAGCATAGTTTATTGAGGGTTATACTAAGAAAATGCAGATACAAATCATATCTAATGATTTATTAATCAATAGAGAAAAAAAACAGAGATCTAGTCTCTTTTACATAGATCCAAGATGACCCGACAAGGGTTTCTTGACAGAAATGATATACATGAAATATCTGCTGTAGATCTATGGATGAATCACACTGTATGGCTGAAGAACTATATAACTATGTCTGATCATGCAAAGAAATGGTTGTACATCCTTTTACTAGCTTTCTGGGAAGAAGAATGAACCCTTTTCAGGGAAACTAGCTCAAAATACAAGGGATTTAATCCCTCCACTACAATACCTTAAAAAATAACACAATTTAAGAAAGGGACTGCACTGTTTTTGAAGGTAACTAATTGGCCTAACACCAGATAGTGGAAAATTCATCACAAGAGACTCTCCTCATATTTCTTAAACAACATCTCCAAGCAAGAGTGGGGAATTCCCGCATGAGAAAATCCTTGCACTAAACAGTGCGGAAAAATTAGTTAAATAGCCAAAGAATGCAAAGAAGTCTAAGCAGACCACATAGAAAATATAAAATTCAATCATGCTCCATATGGTCGCCATCCCCTCCATTATATAGTCGATAAGCTTCCTCACCAAGGGTCCCACCCAATTATGAGGTTGGTTCCATGCAAAGGCTCCTCCACCAAAATTATGTTGTCTCCATTAGTCTTGATCATCTATTTACAGCATTGTTTGATTTAGTCAATATTGATTGGATCAACCTTGACTGGATCTTCATGCATTGTCTCTTTTCACACTCAAGGTGTCTTCATTTTGACTAGCTAGATTGATCTTCATTCGCATTGAGTTGTCTTTATTTAGGATCCATTCCTCATATAATAATGTTGTTGACTTTGTCAAAATTTACTTTGTCCTCACAATTTAGACCCTATTCACACATGTGGATTCTTGATCTAGTTATTATCATGATCCTTTTTCAAATTATGATGGATTTTATTCTTACTTAAGCAACTTATGAGCCTCCTTGCCCATTTATTCATCTAACTAGATTTTAAAAGAAAAATTAATATTCCTATTAGTTGCATGCTAATTTATGAATATTACAGTCTTTCCCTCACAAATTTCGCTTGTCCTCAAGCAACTAGAAGGGTGCTGCAAAATCTCCCCTCCTCCTCTTGTGGCCTCCTCATCCAACAGTCTCCAGCATTGCTTCAAATATTCTGCAATAATTCTATCTCCCAATGGTTCCCCCCAAGTGTGCAACTTGGCCTTTGGTGAATAAACCAAATGGCTCTCATCATTAAAGAATGGAAGGTCTATGTGGAAAACTTCTTTCTTATCAATGGCATCCTCAAGATAGAAGTGATGAAAATCATGGGGAACTCCATCATCAATGAAGGACTCCCATCTCCATGCTATCATCCAAATGAAATGAATCACCTCCAGCTTGGTAATTCATAGAAAATATCCTCCCAAATGCTCATGAGAGGTATGTCCCAAGTGCTCCAAACAATTATATGGCCTACCTCATAAAGAAACAATTGATCTACTATGGTAGCCATATCTTTTCCCATGCTCCCCTTAAAACATGTAGTGCAAAAAATGTGGCGATTTTCTTCCCCAAAGGACACATCCAACCAATGTGTCTCTCCTCCAATCATGTTCCCAAAAAATATAATAGCATCTTCAGCATATGGAATCATAATTGAAATCATGCTAGCTGCCATATTAAGTAAAGGAGAAGGATAATGGTCCCTCATGTGCAACCAACGTAGTTTTACTCCCAACTGCCATAGAATATGATATGAAAAGTGTTTTTCCCAACACTTGTTTGCTGCCCCATCCTTATTGCATGCTTGGAGAAGATATATAATGGTTGGTGTTAATGAATCACACCATGAAAAGTACATGATCTCTCCAACATCTTCTAAGGAATGGTCAATATCACAATTGTCCATGGTTGCAACTGGTCCATGAAGCCCATAAGAAAAAGTGCCCCCTCTTGGAGAAAATCCTTGTACATGAGTGTTAAGAAGATAAGAGCATATAGTAGATACATTATGATGTTAAAAAATACAATTTTTACCATACACTTGATTCAAATCAGTGAGGTAGCTCATAGATGATCTCCCTCTCACACCCAATGAATAAGGAGTGGTAATGATAACTCTTCCCAAGAGCTATGCTCCTCCTCAACCAACAAATGATCTATGCATTTCCTCATATGAGAGTGCATCTCCTCTTTGAATTTTACCCACATGAATCCATATAAGATAGTACAGTATGGTTTAACAAATCCAGTGGATTTAGAAAGAAAGATCTCATAGGTTGCATTAAGTAGTTTATACTTGAGCTTGGAATATTTAGTCAAGTATATCTTATCATGAACATAAATGATTCCATCAACTACCTTATACCTCCCATCTATCACTTTCTCATCAAGAACCTTACATGTGAAGAGGTCCTTGTAATACTCCATCAAGAGTTGGGACTCCCAACAAGGATCTAGGTTCCCTAATAATGATAGCGCTATAGAAATCTGCAATGCAACCCTTTTCATGACATGGCTCTCCTATTTGACATGCTTGGTGCCAAAGTCACATGTTGGAGTACTTTAAACTTTATTTGCTGCCTATCTTATAGCTAATCTTGCTCAAGACAAGATTGGAGTTCATGGAATTCAACCTTCTTTTGAAAGGTTTCTTTCCTCCAAAACTTCCATACTTTTTCCCATGCATACAAGAGTGGTAATACCCCCTTGTCATATTCAAAAATATTCATTATATATGGAAGTATATTTTGCTGCTCCAAGGCTATGGAGAGGCTTCTTTATACCATACTCATGTCAACACAATTTTTTGAATCCCTCTTTTCTAGTGCAAATAGATGAATGGAAGATGGCAAAGTCAGTTTTAGAAAATTTCTTAGCTCTCCTTGGGATCCATCATTAGTTCTCAATGTTGTGGTAGCTCCTCTCAAGGCTCCTTCCTTAGCCAAATATGTCACTGCTGCACATAGTTGAGAGAAAAATTTAGTTTTCCTCCAATCAAGAGGTCTCCCTGGTGGAATGCCTCCTTGAAAAGAGACATTAAGGCATAGAGCAGGATGTGTATGTGTGTGGATAGATTTGTCCTTGCCTTCCTTGCATAGATCCTCTTGCCTTCTTTGTGTATCAAACTTCTGAAATAAAGAGGGGTGTATTATCCTCATCATGTGATACTTTCCCTCCCCTTTATCTTCTTCTATATTCAAGATCTCACCATTTGATAATGATGGCACATGCTACACATGGATTATGCCATGATCTCCATATGTGAGATTATTTCGAACTCCTTGCAAGAGTGCAAGAGTTTCTCTCCTTGGAGTAAGTACTCCATCTTCCTCTTCATGAGGTCCTAGATGTTCCCTTGTCATGACTGTGTTATTATTTCCAGCCTTTTCTTCCTTCTCTTCAATAGTTGAAAATGCCTCATCATCAATAAGAGACCTTAGATCTTGGTCTTCTTTTGAAGGAGGAATCTCCATGGCTTCCTGTTGAGAAGAAAGATCTTCTTACAATAGGGACTTTCCCTTTGGAAAGATATCATAGGATTTTCCTTCCACTTCAATGGTTTTTTGAAATGAATTTGAGATTATGGATCCTTCCAACCCATGCAAAATTTTTGTCTGATTTGGTTTGATAAACTCCATAGAAGGTGTTTCATAAGATTTTTCACCAAACCTTTCCACTATTATTCTAATGAAATTTGCATAAGTAGATGTATTTTCATTATTTAAGGAAAAATATTCAAAAAACCACCAAGCATAAGCCTTACCCTCAAGATGTAGCACTGCTACTTTGATGGCTTCCATTTCTGAAACTCGATGTTGTTGCACATAGGTGTCTAGCTCCTTCACCCCAACCCTAGCTGGACATTTAGGTGATCCATAAAAAGTAGATAGAAATAATATACCCACACCATGTTGCTTTCTCCTTGTGCTTCTTTCCTCCTTGATCTTGCAAAACCCTTGGAAGTTCAAGTGATCTTTGAACCCCTGAGATTGAGCTTCATACTCTTGGAAATAATCACCAAGAGTCTTCCTCTTTGGCACATCTCCTTTATTATTCTTATTTTTCATGAAAAAGTGGTTGATACAGTGTTGTAAATATGATGATGTAGCTAAATGCTCACACTCATAAGATGAGGAATTAGAAATTTCCTCATGTATATATCTTGCAAATCTTGTTGAGGGATCTCCATGTTTTTCCCTCTTCATTTCTTTGATGTCTTTTCTTATACCCTGCAGAGTTTGAAAGAGAAGTTTTGAGAACCTCTTTCCTCCAGAAAATAAGGGTTTTATTTGATCTCTCTTTCAGATATT